>OZ037773.1:1260750-1485750 GCA_964035545.1 Bugula neritina | reverse complement strand
ATATAGATGGGTATTTATTGTAGGTGCTGTAATCATATCTACATTGCCGCTGTGAATGTACCAGGAGGAGAAAAGTGTGTAGAGATCGAGCTATGCGCAGCAAGTTACAATGTCACTATACAATCTATATTGTGTAATACGGTATAATACCCGTAATAAAACACAATGTGCATTATACCATATAATAAGATAAATTATCAGAAAACATGTAGGATAATCATGTGGCTTCAACGTCTACATAATTATATCCAAGAAATATAAGTTTTTCTCTTTATTCATCATAGCTGACAGCCATCGACAGCCACTGACAGCTATTGACAGCTACTGTAAGCTACTGACAGCCACTGACAGCTATTGACAAGTATTGACAAGTACTGACAGCTACTGACAGCTGCTGACAGCTAGTGACAGCTACTGACAGGTACTGACAGTTACTGACAGTTACTGACAGCTACTGAATGGTGCTGGTATTACTTTGCAACTTTAGCTTGCTGCAATAAGTATTCATAATATTTTCATATTCTATATAGCTACAGCTAGCTTTCTTGTCTTGTTTAACAAAATTTGTTTGATTTGTCAAAAATAGTCATTTGAATTTAGATAGTAAATTTCTCCTTATTAACTCTTTTTGCCAGATAATTGATAATAAGCTCAATTATTACCATATATAAGCTGTTTTTCACTGTTATGCATATAAAAACTTGCTAATAGCCAACACAACACAAAATAGTGTATTCTATTTTTCATACTAATACAATACAATATCAGATACTGCAGTACAAAAACAGAAAACAAAATAGTTTTGTGCAATATTGCATGATCAAAACTCCACAGCCTAATTTCCTTTAGCTTTCAGAGAAACTGCACTGGGTGTTTAATATATTCTACTGAGTGTGTAACATATTCTACTGAGTGTAATATATACTGCTGAATGTGTAACCTATTCTACTAAGTGTGTAATATATTCTACTGAGTGTATAATATATACCGTATCATAAATCATCTGTAGTAGTGAATTTTGCGTGGCTTCTTTTTTAAAGAAATGGGTTTAATTTAAAAAGTTTGTGGACCAAAAATAATAAGCTGTATGGAGATTTTGTGATCAAGAATAGTTGCTCTCACTTCATATCTCAGATGGAACTCTGTTTTAGTAAAATATACATGTGTATTCTTAAGTTTAGCCTGTCCCACATAGCACATGATTTATACTAGTCATATACAGCATCCTAATGCAAATCAATATAATACTGCAGTCACAAAATATTGTATAAAGCTTATAAGTTTCAATTACATATACATAGCACACTTAATATTCAGTTGATTGTATACTATACTAGCATCTATACGTATTTTGATATAGCTTATATATTTTATTTATTATTTGGAGTTTGGTTTCCTTTCTGAACTGCTCTATTAAATGAAAAGACAACAATGTTTGGTTGAAATTTGTCACAATTCAGTTTTGCTGGTACAGCAGTTCAAATAAACTTGCTGTACCAGCATATAAATGACTTATTTAGCAAAATATTGAGAAAATGAAACTTTTGAATTGCAGAAACTTTCCCAAATTTTAATTCACACTGAGCTAAAACAGTTTGGGGTAACCAATTTTCATTGAGTATCTTAAACAGAATGGCTTCACAAGGCAGCAAAAACGTCCCAATTAGAAAAAATATTGAGGGCATAAGTAGTTCACAGCCCAATGTGATAAAACAGGCAATTAATAGCTCTATGTCTATTTTAGTCTGCTAACCACAACTCCAGCAAACTAAGCACGACTGTGATGGTACTACTTAGTATTAGTAGACCATAGCCATTATCTCATCCAATACTTTTAGGTTGTCCACTCTTCTTAGATGAAGCTGGATGCCAGACAATTTAGTTGAACAATTACCAGTGATCTTATAGGGGTGGCACTAATCCACTGCTAGTTTACTTGTAAAACTACTTGAATATCAAAAGCCAGCCTAGCTATGTGATAGAAGTGTTGTACCAGCACGACAGTAAGATATTTTTTAAGTTCTCCCAACACATTTGAACAAAATCTATTCAACTATAGCTGCTCCAGTGCTAGATGTTGCATCTTCCTAAACAAGCAACAATGCTATCAGTTACTGCCCACCCTTAACATAGAAACGCCAACACTCAACATAACCGCACTTATGTCACTTATTACCTGCAGCTAATATGATAAGGCAACCTCACTCAAAGATATGATTTTTGAAGGGCTACACTTCACCTTCAGAGTATGTTCTCTGGAACATTAAACTATTTTGCAAGAGGACAACTTCACAGAATAATGAACACATGACTGGAATTATTTATGCATTTTGAAAGTAAATTGCTCTGGGTTTTACCCAACACCTTCTAGTATGAACATTGTTGAAATATGAAGTGTTTATTATACAAAGAAATTAATTAAAAATAATGAAAAAAAAATACAAAGTAGATTGAGTACACAAATAATTGTCGCGGTTGAATACAAGAAACTAAATAGATTACACTCTATAGACATCATATACATCATTTCAGCCTCAGTAGAGTCAGTATTTGATGTTCATCCTTAGCTGGATGACATGGAGAACTTCAAATAAGGTACTTGGCCAGAACAGCTAAAATGTAAATATATATTAGTGTGGATTAATTAAATCAACCAACTGGTACAAGCAGCGAAATGTTAAAATAAAAATGAAGCGCCTACATATGTTACTAATACATGGCTAGGTTGCTATAGCTACTTACCAGCTAGTAGAGGGAAAGTGAGAGAGAGACCAGATGCACTGTTGCATCCTTCTCCAGTGCAGGAACATGACCAGGTTTCTCCTTTGACGCCAAAAATATTTACTTTAGCACGGTCTTTCTGTGCACACTGGGTGTTGTCATAAATACTTCCACAGCTTCTCACGACTTCAAAATAACAAAAAGTGTAGATTTTTGAAATTGAAATTTTTTTGAGCGTTGTCTGTTGACAAGTTCAGCAGTTTGTAATTCCAAGAGAACTTACTTGTCGACAATTTTGCTCCCAAAATTTTTCCTGTGGATTTTAATTTGGAGCAGCCATCATCAAGAAGAGAGTCGGTGAGACAGTCTTGCAGGTGTCCAGCAGGTTTGCCGTACATGTCATCACATGTAGAGTCATCAGTTGTATCACACACGTAGCACTGTAGTCCACTGCTAACAGCCACAGCACCTACGGAGAGCACAACTCTAGCTTAGCCAGTCGGTTTCAGTAATTTTATTTTTTCTATTTAACTTGTTCATACATAGAAAAATGTTCAAGTTTTGAAAAAAAAGTTTTGACATGCAAAAGCAGTTTAACAAGTAGTTATATATTATGGCAAGTTTTAATTTGAATTTTGAATTGTAAAGCGCACATTTTTGTGAAAACAGTAACTACTACTTATACTAGGAGTAGGTTTAGCAAATGGAAAGCAACAACTACAAATGCTCAAGTGTAAAAGATGATCTAGAGTAATTCACTCAAGTCAAATTGACTTGTCCACACTTCACAGCTAAAATAGTAAATAGCATAGTTTCCTTTTTCAAAGAACAGAAACCCTCACAAAATTGGTACCAACATTATTTCTTCTAATTATATATTTTAAAAAGAGATATGTTTTCATAGAAACTTGTTAGAGATTTTACACACCCAGGCATCAATTAAACACTCTATATGTTTTTGGTAACACTAATTATAAACTAACATTTTATTTAATAAATAATTAAAACTGAACTTACCAAGGAAGAACAAAGCAACAAATACATAAGAGTTCATGATGGAGGGACAGATTTTCTTGTCTGGAGATGAGATACACTTTCAGTTAAATGAATAATAGAAAATCATACCATATATGGGAGCTAAGTAGTTGATACCGTCAAAGCCAAAAATAGCTATGAAAAAGCTTTAGTGTAGCCTTATTTCATGATGATGTATACCATTATGTGAGGGTGTCAGCTATAACTTCCCCTGTCCCAGTTAGTACTGGTTAAGAGTTAAATTTAAGAAGCAAAAAAAGATTCCATATCAACATAAAAAAGGGTTTTCTTTCTTTAGAACTTCAATCACCAAAAACAGTTTTATATTAGATGCTGTGAAACTAATGTAGTTGATTGCATATATTATAACAAGAGATTTCTTGATAAAGTTGCTATGCTTGTACTGCCATACGTACTGTGAATAAATTTGTTAGTGGATAGCAAATAACATATATTACTTATTTGATTTGTTATTCAAAGTTTATTAGAGCAGAATGCAGAACACAAGTGGGTTTGAGTTCCTGTTGAGCTGTATTTGAAGTCAGTTATTAACCTTCTTATTCCCTCCCTATCCTGAGTAGTCAGTATGTGTATTCATTTCATTCAGTCATACAACTACGCTGTAGTTATGACAAGTAGAGAGAAGGTTAACCTTAAAATATTACTATTTCACGTTTATTCAAAGTCATCTACAAAGTGACAAAATCCACAATACCCACCATGTATACAGTACCTACCTTATATACAGTACTTACTATGTATACAGCACCTACCTTGTATTCAGTACCTACCTTGTATACACTACCTACCTTGTATACAGTACCTACTATGTATACAGTACCTACCTTGTATACAGTACCTACCTTGTATACACTACCTACCTTGTATTCAGTACCTACCATAGCAGTAGCAGCAGAGGTAGAAGCAGTGTTTGTCATGCCTTGTTTGTACCTGCACCTGTGATGATTCTAAGGCAGCTAGTATAGTACCACCTGTGGGGCACAGATTTCCTTGCATGTTGTACAAATATGTGAAAGTCCTACCACCACTCCTACCACTACACACAAGTTGTCAGCAGAAAATAAATGTACTGCTCATCTACAGGCTATTGTTTCAATAGCTACATCTTCGGCTTTGTAGTGAAAAAAGAACTTTATATCACCACAGAAAGTAAAACAATTAAATTGCAGAAAGGTAAAATAGTGAACTGGAAACTCAAAAAGGTGTGCTCACTGAATTGCAGCTTAATTTGGCGGCCCCAACTCCCCACCCTATGTGTAATTTAGCTTAGTCAAAATCTGATTTCAAGAACAACACAACTTGTATGTACTGAATAATGTTGTAGTGTTTTAATCTGTTTTTATTTACTATTTACTTGTTTGTATTTAAGGTTAAGTTATAACTCCCTAATTAATGAATGCATACAGCCATCAAATGTATGAAACCGTATCAATTCGTTGTCAGATATTGCAATTCAGTATAACCTGTGTAATTATACAGAGCAAAGTATTTACTATATACAGTGCAGAGTATAGAATATATACAGTGCAGAGTATAGACTAGATACAGTACAGAGTGTAGACTATATACAGTACAGAGTACAGACTGTATACAGTGCAGAGTATAGACTATATAGAGTACAGAGTATAGACTGTATACAGTGCAGAGTATAGACTATATACAGTGCAGAGTATAGACTGTATACAGTGCAGAGTATAGACTATATAGAGTGCAGAGTATAGACTGCATACAGTGCAGAGTATAGACTATATACAGTGCAGAGTATAGACTGTATACAGTGCAGAGTATAGACTATATACAGTGCAGAGTATAGACTGTATACAGTACAGAGTATAGACTGTATACAGTGCAGAGTATAGACTGTATACAGTACAGAGTATAGACTGTATACAGTGCAGAGTATAGACTATATACAGTGCAGAGTATAGACTGTATACAGTGCAGAGTATAGACTATATACAGTGCAGAGTATAGACTATATACAGTACAGAGTATAGACTGTATACAGTACAGAGTATAGACTGTATACAGTGCAGAGTATAGACTGTGTACAGTACAGAGTATAGACTGTATATACAGCACACAGTATATACTATATACAGTGGTTCAGTGCTAATAGGAAATAGAATATATATATATATATATATATATATATATATATATATATATATATATATATATATATATATATATATATATATATATATATATATATATATATATATATATATATATATATATATATATATATATATATATATATATGTCATGTCAGCAATCCCTCGTGTGACGAGTATGATGTCTGCTTGCAAGCCCTAGTCTGTGCCGTGATCCGTAATCCGTTCCAGTTCAAAATTCGTAAAATCCTACTAGAGGTTGTGAGTTCTGAGGTGACTCACAAGCCCAATTCGAGATCGGCATAATTTGCCACAGTGAGGACAAATGTTACTAGAGTCAGTCACTGGTGTGTGTGTAACAGAGCATAACTCCCTGCTTTTCCTTAACAACCGTTTGTGCTCTCGTTTTTAGCGTTGTTGTTGTTCAAAAATCGCTGTCCCTTGATGCACAACAGTTCTCCAATTTTTTCTGTCCAAGGCCTGAACTTCCCAGGTCTGTGGTCGAATGAAACACTGCTTAAGGCTCTCGTGTAGAGTGTCTTTATACCTTTTCCTCTGACCACCCTGTGAGCGATTTCCAGTGTTTAGCTCAGAGTACATGATCTTTTTTGGTAGCCGGTTATCATCCATTCTTACCACATGGCCAGACCACTTCAGTTGTCTCTTCACAATCACGGTAGTAATACTTGTAGTTTGAGCTTTATCGAGGACACTGTTAGTAGTCTGCCTGTCTTGCCATTTGACTCCGAGGATTCACCTGAGACTGCGGTTGTGAAATTTCTCGAGGGACAGCAGGTTGTGGCTGTAGGTTACCCAAGTTTCAGAGGCATAAAGTAGTGTCGGGAGAACAATGGCTTTGTATACTTTTAGTTTGGTCTGTCTGTATATATCCTTGTTGTTGAAAACGCGTGTTTGCAGCCTCCCAAATGCGGAGCTGGCGGCCTGGAGTCTTCGGTTTATTTCAGCATCAATGTTTGCTTTAGAGGATAGGCAGCTACCTAAATAGTTGAAGGTAGTGACTTGGTCTAATATTTGGTCTCCCACCTTGAGGGAAAAATCCTCATGTCTTTCAGTATTCGGGTGTGGTTGGTACATTACTTGCGTCTTCTTGGCATTGAGTGTTAGACCAAGAGAGGTGTATGCTGTATTAAATGCTGTGAGAGCAAGTTGAAGTTCCTCCTCGGAATGAGCCATGATCATGTTATCATCAGCATACTGCAGTTCATGGATAGCCTCGGTAGCTGTCTTCGTCTTAGCTCTGAGACGTCTGACATTGAAAATATCATTAAACCTATATCTGATTCTTACTCCAGATGGCATACATTCACTCACTAGTTGAAGTACAGCAGTGAGGAAAATCGAGAACAATGTAGGTGCTATCACACATCCCTGTTTTACTCCTGTGTTCACAGGAAACTCCTTAGAGTGGTCTCCATCAACTAATACTGATGCCTTCATGTCATCATGTAAGATGCGAATGATGGTAACTAATTTGTCGGGGCATCCAATCTTGCCTAGCACTTTCCACAGCGTTGGTCTGTGAACTGTGTCAAAGGCTTTCTTTAGATCGATGAATGCCATAAACAGATCACGGTGCTGCTCTAGGCATTTTTCTTGAATCCGCCGAGCAGCAAAAATCATATCCACAGTTCCTCGGTAAGGTCTGAAGCCACATTGGCTCTCTGGTAGGCATCTCTCTGTCAGTTGGCCAAGTCTAAAACTAACTATTCTCGCCAGAAGCTTTCCAGCAATGGATAGCAGAGAGATACCCCTATAGTTTCCACAATCGGCTCTGTTACCCTTCTTGTAAAGAGTTACAATATTAGCATCCTTCAGATCAGGATGAAATGATTCTTTTTCCCAAATCAGCTGAAAGAGTTCCAGCAATTTTCTGTTCAATTCTAGCCCACCACCTTTAAAAATCTCTCCAGGTATTCGATCCGGTCCGGCAGCTTTTCCTGACTTAGTCATGGATAATGCTTTCTCAAGTTCGTCAATCGTATATATATATATATATATATATATATATATATATATATATATATATATTCCCCGCGAGCTGATGACTCGCCAGTACAAGGAATTCTTCGTTGACGGAGAACAATTGCAATCTCCGATCCCTAGCACGTTTGCGGTTCAACGGGTTGCCCGCGCCCGTCGGCGCGGGAGAAACACGCTGATGCAAACAGTGTAGCGCGCGTGCGGCCCCGAAGATCTGAGGGCATCACTGACCTGTTATTGCTCTCTGCTTCACGCGGCTAAAAGCCGCTTGTCCCTCTAAGAAGCGATCGGTCGCCGTGCTGAGGCGGCGCCGTCTATTTAGCAGGCAAGAATCTCGTTCGTTATCGGAATTAACTAGACAAATCGCTCCACGAACTAAGAACGGCCATGCACCACCAACCACTGAATCGAGAAAGAGCTCTCAACCTGTCTGTCATAACAGTGTTCGGGCCGGGTGAGGTTTCCCGTGTTGAGTCAAATTAAGCCGCAGGCTCCACTCCTGGTGGTGCCCTTCCGTCAATTCCTTTAAGTTTCAGCTTTGCAACCATACTCCCCCCGGAACCCAATGACTTTGGTTTCCCGGGCAATACTGCTGGCGGCAACTTCAACAGAAGTGCGCCCAATTGCCAGGCGGCAACGTTTACGGTCAGAACTACGGCGGTATCTGATCGCCTTCGCACCTCTGACTTTCGTTCTTGATTAATGAAAACATTCTTGGCAAATGCTTTCGCAGTAGGGAGTCTTCGGACGATCCTTGAATTTCACCTCTCCCGTCCGAGTACTAATGCCCCCGGCAGTCCGTGTTAATCATTGGCTCGCCGACTCTCTAACCAACAAAATGAGTACGAGCCCATGTTCCACCATACCATGCTGAGCTGTTCAAGCTGCTCGCCCCCTCTAAGCGGTTCAATTTCTTCAAGGTGAACGTGCAGCGGCGGCGCGCTCACACGGCAAAGTGCAAGCGACGCGCGCCATCCGCGCCTGGCTCGGTCGGGCGAGTGCGACCGGTACGGCCGTCCGCCCTCCCGCGTCTGACGTTTCAACTACGAGCTTTTTAAACGCAGCAATATAAATATACGCTGCTTGAGCTGGAATTACCGCGGCTGCTGGCACCAGGCTTGCCCTCAAGTGGATCCTCGTTAAAGGATTTGAAGTGTACTCATTCCGATTACGGCGACACGTAAGTGCGCCGCATCGGTATTGTTCGTCACTACCTCTCTGTGTCCGAAGTGGGTAATTTGCGTGCCTGCTGCCTTCCTTGGAAGTGGTCGCCGTTTCTCATGCGGCCTCTCCAGAATCGAACCCAGATTCTCTGTTATCCGTCAACGCCACGGTTGGCATAGCACCAACCGTCGACAGCATGATAGATCAGAAACTCAGTGAAGGCGTCGCCGGCGCCGAGGCCGTGCGATCGGCGGCAATTACTCGGGTGTCGTCCACCAACGCTCGGCGCGAGGCCGGGCCATTGGTTTTCGTCTAATAAGTGCGCCCTTCCTCCGCCCGAGGACGGGGTCGGAGCCTTGGTGCATGTATTAGCACCGGAGTTACCGCACGTTATCCACGGATGAGTCTGGTCCGCAGTCTTGCCGCGTACGCGGCTTGTACTTAGACATGCATGGCTTAATCTTTGAGACAAGCATATGATTACTGGCAGGATCAACCAGATAGCGCGCGCGCCGCGATCGGCGCACCGGCGGCGTGCGCGCGGTGTCCTCTCCCGCGGGGGCGCGCCGCGTCGCACGTTCGCTCCGTTGCAATTGTGCGCGCGTAGCCGGGCGGGGGCCGCCGCCTCTCGCTCTCTCTCTGGCCGCGCGTAGAGCGAGGGCCCGCACCGCCGCCCCTGCCAGGGCGAGCGCGCGGGTCGACGCAAACCTCAGAGGCACAGCCCCGACTGTGCAAGGGACAACTCTGAGCGGTGGATCACTCGGCTCGCACGTCGATGAAGAGCGCAGCCAGCTGCGTTATGCAATGTGAACTGCAGGACACATCGATCATCGGCATCTTGAACGCACATTGTGGCCCCGGGTCATCCCATGGCCGCGCCTGTCTGAGGGTCGTCATTCGCTGACAACCGCGTGGTGGTAACCTCCATCTAAGGCTAAATACCTAGTGCGAAACCGATAGCAAACAAGTACCGTGAGGGAAAGTTGCAAAGAACTTTGAAAAGAGAGTTCAAGAGTCTGTGAAACTGTTTAGAGGCAAACGGACGAAACCGGGCAAAGTTCGCCGCCGCCATTTAGCCGTCGCCGCCGCGCGACAGTGCACTTGGCGGCGGCGGAGCGCGGCGACCGCCTGACGAGTCGCGAGAAGCCCGGCGGCAAAGTAGCGACGCGCTCCCGCGCGCCGTGTTACAGGCCGGAGCGGCGTCGGCCGACTCGACGGGCGAGGAGCGTCTGCGACGCACTCCCCTCGTCTTCCAAGGCGAGCGGGAGCGACTCGACGCGGCTAGCTGGCGGACCCCGGTGGCGAACTGCAGTCGGAGCGCGCGGCGTCGCGCGTCGTCCAGGGTCCGAGTCGCGTGGTTCCCGGCACTCCGTCCGACCCGTCTTGAAACACGGACCAAGGAGTTGAGCACGCTCGCGAGTCGATGGGCTCGACGAACCCCGAAGGCGAAGCTAAGGCAAAATGGGCGTGATCCGGCACTGGCGTGTCGGCGCAATGCCAGCCCGCGGCCGACTCGACGCGAGTGGCTACGGCGCGAAAGCGGGCGTGCTCAGACCCGAAAGGTGGCGAACTATGCTTGAGCAGGGCGAAGCCAGAGGAAACTCTGGTGGAGGCTCGCAGCGATCCTGACGTGCAAATCGGTCGTCAAACTTGAGCATAGGGGCGAAAGACTAATCGAACCGCCTAGTAGCTGGTTCCCTCCGAAGTTTCCCTCAGGATAGCTGGCACTCGATTCGTATGGTTTTATCCGGTAAAGCGAATGATTAGAGGCATTGGGGACGAAACGTCCTCAACCTATTCTCAAACTTTAAATGGGTAAGAGGCGCGACCCTTCCCTATCGGGGTCGCGTGCTCGAACAGAGAGTGCCCAGTGGGCCGTTTTTGGTAAGCAGAACTGGCGCTGTGGGATGAACCAAACGTGCGGTTAGGGTGCCTAACGCACGCTCATGAGACACCACAAAAGGTGTTGGTTGATATAGACAGCAGGACGATGGCCATGGAAGTCGGAATTCGCTAAGGAGTGTGTAACAACTCACCTGCCGAATCAACTAGCCCTGAAAATGGATGGCGCTGAAGCGTGCGACCCATACCGCACCGTCGGGGCAATGCCTGCGTAATGCCAGGCCCCGATGAGTAGGAGGGCGTGTCGGTGGCGCAGAAGCGTTGTGCGAGGGCACGCGTGGAGCCGCCTTCAGTGCAGATCTTGGTGGTAGTAGCAAGTATACAAATGAGAATTTTGTAGACCGAAGTGGAGAAGGATTCCATGTGAACAGCAGTTGGACATGGGTCAGTCGGGCCTAAGAGATCGGAGAACTCCGTTCTGAACGGGGAGGAGGCGTTCGTTGCGAGCCGTCTGACGTGAGCGGCCAACCCTATCTGGGCTTTGAAAAAGACGTTGCACAGATTTCTGTATCATTTAAAGGGTGGCAGAGCCGACGCGCGGCCGCAGAACGAGGGCGAACGACCTTGCTAGCCTCGAACCGATCGAAAGGGAATCGGGTTAATATTCCCGAACCTGGTGGTGGAGATTGGGCCCTCGGGCCCCAGTGCGGTAACGCAACCGAACTCGGAGACGCCAGCGTCGATCCCGGGAAGAGTTCTCTTTTCTTTGTTAGGAGCGGACTCCCTGGAATTGGCTTGTCCAGAGATAGGGACGTTGCATCCGTAAAGCGTCGCGCCTCACGCGGCGTCCGGTGCATCGGCGTTGGCCCTTGAAAATCCGAGGGAGGCAGTGTGATTTTCACTCTAGGCCGTACGCAAATCCGCAGCAGGTCTCCAAGGTGAACAGCCTCTGGTCGATAGAACAATGTAGGTAAGGGAAGTCGGCAAATCCGATCCGTAACTTCGGAATAAGGATTGGCTCTGAGGCGCGGGCTGCTTCGGGTCGCGTCAAGAAGCGGAGCGCGCGTCGGTTGGACTGGACGCGCTCGCGCGCGTTTGGACCGCCGCCGGCGTGCCTCCGTGGACGGGCGTGGCTTTCGCCGGCGTCGGCTCTCGCGGGCCGGCGTCGGCTTCGTTCGGCCTAAACGCACGGCACAGAACTGGCGCGGACTCTGGGAACACCACTGTCTAATTAAAACAAAGCATCGCGATGGCCGCTGGTCGGTGTTGCCGCGATGTGATTTCTGCCCAGTGCTTTGAATGTCAAAGTGAAGAAATTTAACCAAGCGCAGGTAAACAGACGGATACACTTGGAAAAGACTGAAGAATTACATCAAGGCTGAGGAACTAGCCTCATTCTTTAATTTATGGCTCCTGTGTGGAAGATTACCAACGATGATATGTGAAGGAAGAACTACTCTGGTTCCGAAGGTTGTGGGGACAAAAGACCCTAGTGAGTATCGACCCATTGCTGTGTGTTCGGTGTTCACTAGGCTGCTCCACAGCATTCTGGGAAATAGGCTAGAGAAACTCTTGCCTATCTCGCAGAGGCAGAAAGGCTTCCGTAAGGGAGATGGGATATTCCTGAACGCTCTAATCCTACAGAGATGTATTACGGAAGCGAAAATGAAAGGGAAGAACCTAAGAGTAGCATTTATTGATCTAAGGAAGGCCTTCGACAGCGTTGGGCACGATGCAATGTGGACCTCCTGCAGAAAACTCGGAGTGCCAGAGCATTTCATAAAGTACTGCCATAATTTCTATAAGAATAGCAGTACCAGAATTGTTTTGGATGAAAAATTGTCACAGCCGATTAGATCTAGGAGAGGGATAAAGCAGGGGGATCCGATGTCAGTGCATCTGTTCAACGCTGTCGTAGACTACTGCACAGATAAGCTTAGAAAAGATATTGGGTACACGTTGGGAGAAGAGAAGATCCAGTTTTTGGCTTTTGCAGATGACTTAGTCATCCTGAGCGAGGACAGTGCCGGGTTGCGGGTAAATTGTGATCTGGTGACAAAGCAATTCTCTTTGGCCGGTTTGAAAGCCAATCCGGCCAAATGTGCAACGTTAAACACTAGGGTTTTGCGGGGCAAGTGGGTGTGTGATGACAGACCATTTCTAGAGTTGGCTGGCGCTAAGGTGCCTGCGTTAAGTGTCGTAGACACTTACAAGTATCTTGGTGTACAGATAGGTTCGGTGAATCTAGGGACCAACCCTGCAAAGAGCTTGGAGTCAGCAGTAAAGAAGCTGTCAAAAGCACCCCTCAAGCCTCAGCAAAGGTTATTTTTATTAAGATCTTTTGTAATACCAAAATTTTATCATGCACTCATTTTATCGCCTCCCACAGGAAAAGTGCTGACGCATCTAGACTACATAGTGCGATCAGAATGCAAGAAATGGCTTAAGGTGCATGCTCATTTTGCTAGTGCAAATTTCTATGCACCAGTTAGCACAGGAGGGTTAGGAATACCATCATTTAGATATACAATCAGGAGGTTGAGATTTGAGAGAGTTGTTAGGTTGTCAGGTTATGAGGACACGCTAGTCGATGCAGTCATTGATGTGAAAGAGCTAGCGCCGCCCAGGATTTTGGGAAAAAGCATAGGGGGTAAAAAAGAGGAGGAGAACATATGGAAAGCAAAGTTGATAGAAGCGGTCGATGGAAAAGGACTAGCGAAACACGATAAAGTACCTCAAGCTCACAGATGGACAAGAGAGCCGACTAGAATATTAACAGGAAGAGACTATATCAGAATTAACCATCTAAGGTACAAAACATTAGTTACCAACACGTTAAGGAACAGAATTAACAAAAGTGTTTCAGCGTATTGCCCAGTATGTGTTAATACCCCACATACGCTAGGTCACATTCTACAAACTTGCCCAAGATCACATGAACCACGGGTACACAGACATAACACCGTAGTTGAATACATATGTAAAAGGTTGGAAAAGCAAGGGTATGGGGTGCTTTCGGAGCCACATATCAGGGACGCGTCAGGGTTACTCAAACCAGACTTAGTGTACTGGCACGAAGCCTCGGAAGAGGTGAAAGTGCTGGACATAGCAATCGTCTCCGATCATGTGGCTCTGGAAGTACCCTATAATGGAAAGGTAAACAAGTACAACGTGGAGAAGGTTAGGAAATACGCAAGAGAAGTAAGCCAGAAAGAGAAGGTTTCAATAGGAGGACTTATAATCAACTAGAGAGGTGCAATATCTAAGAGAAGCGTGAAATTTTGTAAAGATTTCTTAAGTGTGAGGGAACTTCCAATACTGTCATTGAAGACAATGCAGTACGGAGTTTACATATATGATATGTGGTATAAGTGGACGGTAACGTTGAACGAAATCGAAGAGGTTGACTTGTAGGATAGCTTTCATTGTTGAACATTTTTCTAAGATTTTTCAGTCATTTTACCTGAAAGACAGGACGGTATAAATCCCCTTATTAATTTAGCCCCTCAGCCATGGGTTACCATCAAAAATGGCTTAATGAACCTGTTAACTTCCCTCGGATAGAGGAAAGACAAGCGTTTAAAAAAAAAAAAAAAAAATAGCTAAATGCCTTGTCATCTAATTAGTGACGCGCATGAATGGATTAACGATGTTCCCACTGTCCCTATCTACTATCTAGCGAAACCACAGCCAAGGGAACGGGCTTGGCAAATACAGCGGGGAAAGAAGACCCTGTTGAGCTTGACTCTAGTTTGACATTGTGAAGAGACACGAAAGGTGTAGCATAGGTGGGAGGCGTCCTCGCGGCGTCGGCAATGAAATACCACTACTTCCGTAGTTTCTTTACTTATTCAGTTAGACGGAAGGCGAGCGGGCCTCGGCCCGCTCGGCGTTCTGGTGTTGTAAGCCGAGGCGGCACCACGAGTGTCGGGACGGCGATCCGCTCTGAAGACAGTGTCAGGCGGGGAGTTTGACTGGGGCGGTACATCTGTCAAAAGGTAACGGAGGTGTCCTAAGGTGAGCTCAGCGAGGACAGAAACCTCGCGTAGAGCAAAAAGGCAAAAGCTCACTTGATTTTGATTTCCAGTACGAATACAGACCGCGAAAGCGGGGCCTATCGATCCTTACGACTGCCCAGAGCTTGGGGCGTGAGGTGTCAGAAAAGTTACCACAGGGATAACTGGCTTGTGGCAGCCAAGCGTTCATAGCGACGTTGCTTTTTGATCCTTCGATGTCGGCTCTTCCTATCATTGCGAAGCAGAATTCGCCAAGGGTTGGATTGTTCACCCACTAATAGGGAACGTGAGCTGGGTTCAGACCGTCGTGAGACAGGTTAGTTTTACCCTACTGTACACAAGTCATTACGCTGGTAATCCTGCCTAGTACGAGAGGAACCGCAGGTTCAGACAATTGGTTCATATGCTTGTTCGATCCGATCAATGGTGTGATGCTACCATCTGGCGGCTAATGGCTGAACGCCTCTAAGTCAGAAACCGTCCCAACGGAAGATCGGTGATGATACTCCGTAGCGTGCTCTTGCTGCTGGGAGGCAGCGATAATCGTGCGTTCTGCGCGCGGTGGCTCAGGCCATGTACGTTGACTGCTGGCCGGCGCGGCTACGGCCCAGCCGGCGTTCGAGGTCGACTATCGACCCATCAGTGTGAAAGTGCGGAACCATCCGTAAACGACCTAGATTGCGGCCGGCGTGTCGTACTCAGTAGAGCAGCCCCCACACTGCGATCTGTTGAGACTCAGCGCCCGGCCGAAAGTTCGTGCGAGCAAACGTCAGCCGTGTTGACGCCCCCGCCGGATTGTTCACCTAGGGAGGCAAGTAGAAGACGTTTGGGGCGGTGGCGTGCGTCGCGTTCGCGCGGCGTGCAATGCGTGAGACCTTTTGACGCCGACGATCGAGTCAGTCCGAAAATGCAGTAGGCCGGCGCAGCCTCACGCGTTTCTAGATGGAGAGGAGAGAGAGAAACAAGAGAGGAAAACAGAAAGAAAATAAAAAGTAAAAAAATGAAAAAGTGGAAAAAAGAAAAAAGACGCATCGGGCACGGGAGTCCGTGTTTTTTGGAGGGCGGCACGGTCTTGACGGCGCACGAGTAACGACGACGACTGGCAGAGAGCGCGCGTCGGAGCGCGCGCGACGACAGAGTGAGGCGATGGCGACGATGACGACCGGTCGACGGCGACGGTAGCGCACGCGACAGCGACGACGCGGCGCAGACAGAGTACGGCGACGACGACCGGTCGACGGCGACGGTAGCGCGCGCGACGACGAGGACGCGGCGACGACAGAGTAAGGCAACGGCGAGGACGACCGGTCGACGGCAGCGCGCGCGACGACGACGACGACGACGCGACGGCGACGACAGAGTAGAGCGACGTCGACGACTGGCAGAGAGCGCGCGTCAGAGCGCGCGCGACGACGACAACGACAGAGTAAGGCGACGACGACGGCGACGACGACAACGACGGTAGCGCGCGACGACGGGTGCACGGCGACGACCGAGTAGAGCAACGACGTTGACGACGGGTGCGCGGCGACGACAGCGTAGGGCAACGAGGACGACGACGGGTGCGCGGCGACGACAGAGTAGGGCAACGAGGACGACGACGGGTGCGCGGCGACGACAGAGTAGGGCAACGACGACGATGACGGGTGCGCGGCGACGACAGAGTAAGGCGACGGCGACGACAGAGTAAGGCGACGGCGACGACGACGGGTGCGCGGCGACGACAGAGTAGGGCAACGACGATGACGACCGGTCGACGGCGACGGTAGCGCGCGCGACGACGGGTGCGCGGCGACGACAGAGTAGGGCAACGACGACGACGACGGCGGGTGCGCGGCGACGGTAGCGCGCGCGACGACGGGTGCGCGGCGACGACAGAGTAGGGCAACGACGAGTGCAGTTTACTGTACGAAACTATATAGTCGTGTGAGATTTTTTAAATAAAAAAATATATATGTATCATTAACAATCTGAACACACTACATTATATATATATATATATATATATATATATATATATATATATATATATATACGAGGGTGGTTCAAAAAGTAACGCCTGTTGTGTAAGATCAGAGAATTTTTAAATTTTCTGAATACTTAAACTATATATCAAAATGATCAGCAACAACTTAGGAACACACTTTATTTCTCAATATAGTCTCCTCTATTGTCCACAGCTGCTGTCCATCGTTTTATGAGAGCATGTATTCCTGCCTCGTAAAAGGAGGATGGTTGTGAGCTTCTCAGCATGCATGCAGAAGATGAGACATTTTTGCAAAGGATTATCACTGGTGACGAAACTTGGGTTCATTATTATGAGCCAGAAAGCAAAAGAAGGTCAATGGAATGGCGACATGCAGACTCACCGAGAAAGAAGAAATTCAAATCTCAGCCATCCGCTGGCAAGGTGATAAACTATAGTACAGCATATAGTATAGTATATTATACTATATACTATACTATAGTATGTAGTATATATAATATAGCATATAGTGTAGTATATAAGATAATATTATATGCTATACTATATACTATAGTACAGTATATAGTATATACTATACTATATGCTTATATATACTATATTATAGTATATACTATACTATTTGCTTATATATACTATGTTATAGTATAGTATATATAATATGTGACACGTGGTCACAAGTATAATTGTGGCACATGACGAAAGGTGTGTGACATGTGATAAATGGTTTACATGACGCACAGTGAAAAGTATGTGACATGTGACAAAAGGTATATGGCATGTAATGAAAACTGTGTGACATATGATGGTGTGTATGTGACATGTGATGATAAGTATGTGACACTTATAGATGTAGTATCATGTCTCCTATTTCAATACTGATAGGTATATCCACTGCAAGTCATGCGTTGGACTGCTATACGTGTTTTGCCGAACCAGAATGTGACGATGAATATATGATGCCAGAAACCCATCTCACCAACTGTTCTACCGAAGACACAGGATGTTCCAAGAGAAAAGCAACAATTTCAGTTGGTGGGATAACTGTATCCTCAGGTATATGGTAATACGTTATGATATAATATGTTTGGGGAAATTATCACCAACTCTTTTTAATCCTATTTAGACAATTTTGTTGCATTATGCAATATACAATAGCTTGTTATCAAATTTATATGTGCGTGTGTGCGTGTGTGCGTGTGTGCGTGTGTGCGTGTGTGCGTGTGTGCGTGTGTGCGTGTGTGCGTGTGTGCGTGTGTGTGTGTGTGTGTGTGTGTGTGTGTGTGTGTGTGTGTGTGTGTGTGTGTGTGTGTGTGTGTGTGTGTGTGTGTGTGTGTGTGTGTGTGTGTGTGTGTGTGTGTGTGTGTGTGTGTGTGTGTGTGTGTGTGTGTGTGTGTGTGTGTGTGTGTGTGTGGGGGGGGGGGGAATTTGGCTTAAATTTGGTTGCAGCTCTCCATGCAACTCTGTTGTCAGCCGTCTGTTGCCAGGAACTCAAATTGATTAATCCCATTTCATATTCCTCTTAGCAACACCCACGCGCGCACGCACTGTAGCAGCCGTTTATATGTTATGGTGTTGATGGTACTTTATTGGAGCCGTAAGTCTTGACTGATGCCATAAGGCAACGTGAAAACCATAATAGTAATGTATAAAACAACATGTTAGTAAAAATATGCAAAGGTGTAGTATAAGAAGTCACCAAATCATCGTAAAACAATTAAGATTTCATTTTCTATTAAAATGTAAAGATATTAGTAATCATTAAACATAACTGTATTACCTGATTGGCTCTACTAGTTCTATAAAACGGCTGCACTAGTCATGGCTCTAGCACTTGACCTACCATGGCTAGGCCAAGTCTAGAACAAAGCATGATGTGCAGCTTACAAGTATTTATATGGCTAGTTAAAAACTGATTATGCTAATGCTATGGAAAACAAATATGACTAAAATTTAATGAGAATAAGGTTGACAAGTTAAGCATGGACAGTTTGTGGATGCCTTTTTAATACTTGGGTTTTTATATATTTGCACCAACAGAATGTGTTGCAAAAGGGCCATGCTGGCCGTTACACACACGCACGCACATAAATTATGGTCAAGCTGCCAAACAAAATACTTTAAACCTGCAGTACTTCCTTTCTGCAAATGCGAGATTTACTTTTTTTTTAATATTGTCATAAATTATAAAACTAGCATCAACTTGGGCTCTGCCATAACTGCACAATTATGGCATATAAATACAGAGCAGATTTTATCATTGCCACAGCTAGGCGTTAATTATCAGTTTTATGTATTCATATTCCGTAACAACCTTCAGGTTCAGTCAAAGCTGCACTTATAGATATTCTCTAAAAAGTTTCACATGATGCTTCAGTAGAAAAATTTGCTTCCTACTAGTTAACAGAATCTGTGGAGTCCGGTACAACAACTCCGAGTGCTCGTACAAAGATAACTTTCAGGAAATAAATGTGGCTACTGGAGGTTTGGTAAAGCGCTGGTCATGTTCTTGCACTGATGGCGACGGATGTAACAGTGCTTCTGGTCTCTCTCTCACTTTCCCTCTACTAGCTGGTAAGTAACTATAGCAACCTGTCATGTTTATATGACGTCATATTTGACTATATTATAGTAATACAAGTATATTGTATTGATCTGTAATGCATTAGTAACTGTCAAATATTCTTTATATCAGAACCAGTCCTACTTTGCTTACTGGTCAAAAAATAAACTTCACTTATTTCTGCCAAAACATTCATTTCCTTCCCGAGTGGAGTCGTATAATGTATTAAAACCAGAAAACTGTAAGTTGATAAAGATGTGTATTTATTGTAGGTGCTGCAATCATATCTACATTGCTGCTGTGAATGTACCAGGAGGAGAAAAGTGCGTAGAGGTGGAGCTATGCGCAGCAAGTTACAATATCACTATACAATCTATATTGTGTAATACGGTATAATACCCGTAATAAAACACAATGTGCATTATACCATATCATAGGATAAATTATCAAAAAACATGGAGGATAATCATGTGGCTTCAACGTCTACATAATTATATCCAAGAAATATAAGTTTTTCTCTTTATTCATCATAGCTGACAGCCATCGACAGCCACTGACAGCTATTGACAGCTACTGTAAGCTACTGACAGCCACTGACAGCTATTGACAAGTATTGACAAGTACTGACAGCTACTGACAGCTGCTGACAGCTAGTGACAGCTACTGACAGGTACTGACAAGTATTGACAGCTACTGACAGGTACTGACAGCTACTGACAGCTACTGAAAGCTATTGACAAGTATTGACAAGTATTGACAAGTACTGACAGCTACTGACAGCTAGCGACAGCTACTGACAGCTACTGTAAGCTATTGACAGCTACTGTAAGCTACTGACAGTTACTGACAGCTACTGAATGGTGCTGGTATTACTTTGCAACTTTAGCTTGCTGCAATAAGTATTCATAATATTTTCATATTCTATATAGCTACAGCTAGCTTTCTTGTCTTGTTTAACAAAATTTGTTTGATTTGTCAAAAATAGTCATTTGAATTTAGATAGTAAATTTCTCCTTATTACCTCTTTTTGCCAGATAATTAATAATATAAGCTCAATTGTTACCATATATAGACTGTTTTTCATGTTTATGCATATAAAGACTTGCTAATAGTCAACACAACACAAAATAGTGTATTCTATTTTTTATACAAATACAATGTAATATCAGATACTGCTATACAAAAACAGAAAACAAAATAGTTTTGTGCATTTGCATGATCAAAACTCCACAGCCCAATTTCCTTTAGCTTACAGAGAAACTGCACTCAGTGTGTAATATATACTACTGAGTGTGTAATATATACTACTGAGTGTGTAATATATTCTACTGAGTGTGTAATATATACTACTGAGTGTGTAATATATTCTACTGAGTGTGTAATATATACTACTGAGTGTGTAATATATTCTACTAAGTGTGTAATATATTCTACTGAGTGTGTAATATATTCTACTGAGTGTGTAATATATACTACTGAGTGTGTAATATATACTACTGAGTGTGTAATATATTCTACTTAGTGTATAATATATTCTACTGAGTGTGTAATATATTCTACTGAGTGTATAATATATACGATTGAGCGTATCATAAATAATCTGTAGTAATGAATTTTGCGTGGCTTCTTTTTTAAAGAAATCGGTTCAATTTAAAAAGTTTGTGGACCAAAAATAATAAGCTATGTATGGAGATTTTATGATCAAGAATAGTTGCTCTCACTTCATATCTCAGATGGAACTCAGTTTTAGTAAAATATACATGTGTATTCTTAAGTTTAGCCTGTCCCACATAGCACATGATTTTCAACTTATACTGGCCATATACAGCATCCTAATGCAAATCAATATAATACTGCAGTCACAAAATATTGTATAAAGCTTATAAGTTTCAATTACATATACATAGCACACTTAATATTCAGTTGATTGTATACTATACTAGCATCTACACGTAATTTAATATAGCTTATATATTTTATTGACTATTTGGAGTTTGGTTTCCTTTCTGAACTGCTTTATTAAATGAAAAGACACCGATGTTTGGTCGAAATTTGTCACAATTCAGTTTCGCTAGTACAGCACTTCAAACAAACTTGCTGCACCAGCATATAAATGATTTATTTAGTAAAATATTGAGAAAATGAAATTTTTGATTTTAATTCACACTGGGCTAAAATAGTTTAGAATAAACAATTTCCATTAAGTATTTTAAACATAATGGCTTCACAAGGCAGCAAAAAACGTTCCAATTAGAAAATATATTAAGGGCATAAGGAATTCACAGCCCAATGTGATTAAACAGACAATTAATAGAGCTATGTCTATTTTAGTCCGCTAACCACAACTCCAGCAAACTAAGCACGACTGTGCTGGTACTACTTAGTATTAGTAGACCATAGCCATTATATCATCCAATACTTTTAGGTTGTCCTCTCTTCTTAGATGAAGCTGCAGGTCAGACAATTTAGTTGAACAATTACCAAGTGATCTTATGGGGGTTGCACTAATCCACTGCTAGTTCACTTGTAAAACTACTTGAATATCAAAAGCCATCTTAGCTATGTGATGGAAGTGTTGTACCAGCACGACAGTAAGATATTTTTTAGGTTCTCCCAACACATTTGAACAAAATCTATTCAACTATAGCTGCTCCAGTGCTAGATGTTGTATCTTCCAAAACAAGCAACAATGTTATCAGTTACTGCCCACCCTTAACATAGAAACGCCAACACTCAACACAACCCCACCTATGTCACATTACCTGCAGCTAATATGATAAGGCAACCTCACTCAAAAATATGATTTTTGAAGGGCTACACTTCAACTTCAGAGTATGTTCTCTGGAACATTCAAATATTTTACAAGAGGACAACTTCACAGAATAATGAACACATGACTGGAATTATTTATGCTGGACATACATCTTGAAAGTAAATTGCTCTGGGTTTTACCCAACACCTTCTAGTATGAACATTGTTGAAATATGAAGTGTTTATTATATAAAGAAATTAATTAAAAATAATGAAAAAAAAATACAAAGTAGATTGAATACACAAATAATTGTCACGGTTGAATACAAGAAACTAAATAGAATACACTCTATAGACATCATATACATCATTTCAGCCTCAGTAGAGTCAGTATTTGATGTTCATCCTTAGCTGGATAACATGGAGAACTTCAAATAAGGTACTTGGCCAGAACAGCTAAAATGTAAATATATATTAGTGTGGAATAATTAAATCAACCAACTGGTACAAGCAGAGAAATATTAAAATAAAAATGAAGTGCCTACATGTGTTATTAATACATGGCTAGGTTGCTACGGTTACTCACCAGCTAGTAGAGGGAAAGTGAGAGAGAGACCAGATGCACTGTTGCATCCTTCTCCAGTGCAGGAACATGACCAGCTTTCTCCTTTGACGCCAAAAAGGTTTACTTTAGCACGGTCTTTCTGTGCACACTGGGTGTTGTCATAAATACTTCCACAGCTTCTCACGACTTCAAAATAACAAAAAGTGTAGATTTTTAAAATTGAAATTTTTTTTGAGAGTTGTCTGTTGACAAGTTCAGCAGTTTGTAATCCCAAGAGAACTTACTTGTCGACGCTTTTACTCCCAAAAGTTTTCCTGTGGATTTTAATTTGGAGCAGCCATCATCAAGAAGAGAGTCAGGGGGACAGTCTTGCAGGTGTCCAGCAGGTTTGCTGTACATGTCATCACATGTAGAGTCATCAGTTGTATCACACACATAGCACTGCAGTCCACTGCTAACAGCCACAGCACCTACGGAGAGCACAACTCTAGCTTAACCAGTCGGTTTCAGTAATTTTAGTCTTTTTACTTAACTTGTTCATACATAGAAACATTTGTAAGTTTTGGAACAAAGTTTTGACATGCAAAAGCAGTTTAACAAGTAGTTATATATTATGGCAAGGCCACATTGGGTGAACTTGATTAGAGTTGAAGATATCGGTGGCATACAGAATATTTCTCTGTGCCACATGTGACTCTGTGCTAAAGAAAACCTAGTGCAAAGATAGAAATGCAAGTCTGAGAGAATATTATTATGAATACTACCAAATGCTATTGTACAAAGAGGAGAATCGTCACAATTGTTATCAGAATAAGAATTGCAAATTATTTAAAACTCTCCAAATCTCATTTAATTACATTTACAAGAATTCTTGTCAATAAAAGTAAAACTCCATAGAATTAGAACTGAATAAAAATTTCCCAACTCCAAGTCTGACCCAACTCTGAGACAGCTAAAATTTTATGCTTTTTTATTCCACAAATATTAAATTTTAAAGCGCACATTTTTGTGAAAACAGTAACTACTCCTTATACTAGGTTTAGCAAATGGAAAGCAACAACTACAAGTGCTCAAGTATAGAAGATGATCTAGAGTAATTCACTCATGTCGAATTGACTTGCCCACACTTCACAGCTAAAATAGTAAATAGCATAGTTTCCTTTTTCAAAGAACAGAAACACTCACAAAATTGGTACCAACATTATTCCTTCTAATTATATTTTAAAAAGAGATATGTTTCCATAGAAACTTGTTAGAGATTTTACACACCCAGGCATCAATTAAACACTCTATATGTTTTTGGTAACACTAATTATAAACTAACATTTTATTTAATAAATAATTAAAACTGAACTTACCAAGGAAGAATAAAGCAACTAATACATAAGAGTTCATGATGGAGGGACAGATTTTCTTGTCTGGAGATGAGATACACTTTCAGTTAAATGAAGCTCACTGCTGCATGAGAATTGAGGTCACTCTGCTTTCAATTTATACAACAATAATTTATTCTCATTGGCTCCTTATATTATTAGCCTTTTGTTGATTGGCTGAAAATAAGAATAATAGAAAATCATACCATATATGGGAGCTAAGTAGTTGATACCGTCAAAGCCAAAAATAGCTATGAAAAAGCTTTAGTGTAGCCTTATTTCATGATGATGTATACCATTATGTGAGGGTGTCAGCTGTAACTTCCTCTGTCCCAGTTAGTACTGGTTAAAAGTTAAATTTAAGAAGCAAAGAAAGATTCCATGCCAACATAAAAAAGGGTTTTATTTCTTTAGAACTTCAATCATCAAAAACAGTTTTATATTAGATGTTGTGAAACTAATGTAGTTGATTGCATATATTATAACAAGAGATTTCTTGATAAAGTTGCTATGCTTGTACTGCCATACGTACTGTGAATAAATTTGTTAGTGAATAGCAAATTACATATATTACTTATTTGATTTGTTATTCAAAGTTTATTAGAGCTGAATGCAGAACACAAGTGGGGTTGAGTGCCTGTTGAGCTGTATTAGAGGTCAGTTAATAACTTGCTTATTCCCTCCCTATCCTGAGTAGTCAATATGTGTATTGATTTCATTCAGTCATACTACTAGGCAGTATTTATGCAAGTAGAGAAAGGGTCAATCTTATATTATTACTATGTATTTCGCATTTATTCTAAGTAATCTATAAAGTGACAATCAATTTAAGTAACAAAATCTGCAATACCCACCTTGTATACAGTACCTACCTTGTATACACTACCTACCTTGTATTCAGTACCTACCATAGCAGTAGCAGCAGAGGTAGAAGCAGTGTTTGTCATGCCTTGTTTTTACCTGCATCTCTGATGATTCTAAGGCAGCTAGTATAGTACCTATCTGTTGTACAAATATGTGAAAGTCCTACCACCACTCCTACCACTACACCCAAGTTGTCAGCAGAAAATAAATTTCCTGCTTATCTACGGGCCATTGTTTCAATAGCTACATCTTTTGTGGTGGAAAAAGGACTTTATATCACTACAGAAAGTAAAACAATTAAATTACGAAAAGGTAAAATAGTGAACTGGAAACTCAAAAAGGTGTGCTCACTGAATTGCAGCTTATTTTGGCGTGTGTGGATTTTCTGCGCTGACGTAGCTAATGGAGGCAAACTGCATGCTGTGGCCCCAACTCCCCACCATATGTGTAATTTAGCTTAGTCAAAATCTGATTTCAAGAACAACACAACTTGTATGTACTGAATAATGTTGTAGTGTTTAATCTGTTTTTATTTACTATTTACTTGTTTGTATTTAAGGTTAAGTTATAACTCCCTAATTAATGAATGCATACAGCCATCAAATGTATGAAACTGTATCAATAAGTTGTCAGTATAACCTGTGTAATTATACAAAGCAAAGTATTTATTATATACAGTACAGAGTACAGACTATATACAATACAGAGTACAGACTATATACAGTGCAGAGTATAGACTATATACAGTGCAGAGTATAGACTATATACAGTACAGAGTATAGACTATATACAGTACAGAGTATAGACTATATACAGTACAGAGTATAGACTATATACAGTACAGAGTATAGACTATATACAGTACAGAGTATAGACTGCATACAGTACAGAGTATAGACTATATACAGTGCAGAGTATAGACTGTACACAGTGCAGAGTATAGACTATATACAGTACAGAGTATAGACTATATACAGTGCAGAGTATAGACTATATACAGTGCAGAGTATAGACTGTATACAGTGCAGAGTATAGACTGCATACAGTGCAGAGTATAGAGTGTATACAGTACAGACTGTATACAGTGCAGAGTATAGACTGCAGACAGTGCAGAGTATAGACTGTATACAGTGCAGAGTATAGACTGTATACAGTATAGAGTATAGACTATACACAGTGCAGGCTATAATTACTATATATAAAGATTAGTAGGTTAGTGACTTCAATAGCCACAGGGTGGACACAGCCGTGTCCAGGGCATTGCCTGCTGTGAAGTATTCTGTTAACAGTAGCAAGTTGTGCTAGAGCTTTTCCTCCAGTAAAACTGCATGCGTAGAGTTATTGTTAGTAGTGCTAGTAGTGCTAGTAGTGCTAGTAGTGCTAGTAGTAGTAGTAGTAGTGCCAGTAGTGCCGGTAGTGCCAGTAGTGCCGGTAGTGCCGGTAGTGCCAGTAGTGCTGGTAGTGCTAGTAGTTCTAGTAGTGCCGGTAGTGCTGGTAGTGCCAGTAGTGCCAGTAGTGCCAGTAGTGCTAGTAGTGCTATTAGTGCCAGTAGTGCTAGTAGTGCTGGTAGTGCCAGTAGTGCCAGTAGTGCTAGTAGTGCTATTAGTGCTAGTAGTTCTAGTAGTGCCGGTAGTGCCAGTAGTGCCAGTAGTGCTAGTAGTTCTAGTAGTGCCAGTAGTGCCGGTAGTGCCAGTAGTGCCAGTAGTGCCAGTAGTGCTAGTAGTGCTGGTAGTTCAGCAATAAAGAGCAATTTTAGTTGGGTGTGTAGTACTATAGTACCATATTTTTGCAGAGTTGAATAAATTTGACAGGTTTATGTTTCTTTATAGCATTAATTGTTTCAGCTTTGAGCAGTGTTTATGCCCTCTTCAGACACCTGCTGTAACCTGTCATCTACATAACATACACACTCATGACCTCCTATAGTTGACATCTTAGCCTTGCCTAACAAAGTGCTAGTTTGACATAGAGCATACAAATGGTCAATAATCACTATTGATATTTGTATCCTTCTCTACATGTATTCTCAGATCTAATAGAATATTTTATAACCTAGCAGCGGTAATTGCCCTCAAATAAGCAAGTGGGATTTGAACTCTGATTTTGAGACTACAATTAAAAACATGAGCTGAACTGGCTTGTAGTTTACATGTTCCACGTTTGATCTAAGAAAGGAGTAACCCGCACATAACCTGCCCATCAGACTAAGTATAATAATATAGTGAATGACAACTAGAGAGAGGGTTGATGCTTCAGATAACGTTTTTCAAATTACTCAAATTAGAGTCCGTTTTAAATCTGGTATTATATATGCATATATAATATGACATGCAATTTATGTGCTATGGTATATGATACAATAATATATATTATATAATAAGGTGCATTTCTTTGATATGGCATCAAATATGATATATATTAGGTACTATGGTGTATTTCTACGCTATTACATATAGCGTGTTGTATGTTATATATAACATAACTCATACTAAGTAATACATTGTGTGGTGACTGCATAACATAATATAATATAATATATAGCATTGTCAGTATAAGGGCAATATGTACACTTGTGATACACCTAGTAGTATTTTAGTGTAATAGCATCTGTTAAGCAGATCAAGAAATCCACCATTCAATTTTACAGATGCGCGGTAATGCAAAAACTAAGAAGTAAAGGAATCTGGCAGAAGCTACAATCCTCTTACGAAACTCAACCTATGCCCGGACTAAAACCCATAGACATTTGAAGAGCTTGGGCTATTGAAATCCCATGTGTGATGCACCTAAATGTCCTGTAGGTTATAGCTCTACTTGGCTGCATGAGAAGATATTGGATGTTAAACCACGTAGCTGTACAGGTAATATGTAGGGCACTTGCTTACATAATATCTAGAGACAGCTAGGGTTGATGTTATATCCCCTCTACTACAGATCATTCACTGCTGTTTCTATCTACCATGAGAGGATTGTCTGAGCACTGTAGGTCATTGGTTGCCAAGACATTACATCGAGTTGCTAAAAATAGAAGCACAGCTTGTAAATGAATCCAGCAAATACTGCACACACTGCTGCGCACACTGCCTGCGCACACTGCCTGCGCACACTGCCTGCGCACACTGCCTGCGCACACTGCCTGCGCACACTGCCTGCGCACACTGCCTGCGCACACTGCCTGCGCACACTGCCTGCGCGCGCACGCACGCACACACACACACACACACACTCACTCGAGTTCGTGACATTTCAAAAATGACAATTCGAAAACACCCATTTGGAAAATTGACAAATGGAAAATAGACATTTGGAAAATGACATTTGGAAAATGACATTTGGAAAATGAAGAATACTCAACATGGCCTAGTCCAGACGGGCACTTAGTATCTTATCGGGTTCAAATTAGTTTTTTGTAAATGTGAACAAATTTTAATTAAATCTACTCGGTAACTAATTCTACTTCTATGATGGCCTAACTGATTCGACCATTATATAGATCTTTACAAGCTATAATTTTGGAATTGACCATATGCCGAACAACCCCTCTGAACTAGGCCATGTTGAATATTCTTCATTTTCCAAATGTCTATTTTCCGATTGTCCATTTTCTAATTGTCTGTTTTCCAAATAGGTGTTTTCCAATTGTCATTTTCGAAATGTCTGTCACCACTCACAGCACGCACCTTTCCACTGTATTCTTGACTACTTGCCTGATAGATCAAGTCCTAACTATTCATTGCACGCCTGAAGAAGTCATTAAAAAATTGACAAGTTTATATTTCAAGTACCTATTTCACAGGTTGATTTATTTTACAAAAATCTGACATTGCGGAAGACAGCAACACTGGGATTGACTAAATAGTATAACCAGTTGCTTTTACTCCAAATGAACTTCTTCAACAATATGGTAATCTAGTTTCAACTACTGGGGAAGATATTCATTGGCTGCCATGTATTGACTTCAGCCAGCTTGATATACACGAAAACAGGTCTAACTTGACTTTGATCTATCAGTTCAGCATTAACTTGATCGCATATCGAGCTGATAAAATAGGTTGGCTACCAAAGACTACTTTAAAAGAATAATACAATACTAATTGCAAATGAAACTAATTTCTGCTGCAAGTATTTTCATTTTCTCCACAGCTATAAGATACCAATTACTATGCAACAATTATTCGTAATGATCATAGCTAAGTATATTATAGTGTTAAGGCTTCAGCTTGCTATACTAATGACAGAACCCAGCTCACTAGTTGGACACACAACTCCAGTAGTTTGTAGAGTTTGCTTTACTCTATATATATAGATACTCTATCAGGAAGTAGCAGTGGTCTAGGGGTTAGAGCATTTGCTTAGTAAACATGAAATCATGGGTTCAAGCCTCTTCAAAGGCCACTGGTAATGTTAGGAAAAGCATTCAGTCATAATTGCTCCTGTGCCCCATCTGAATAAGTCCTTAGTCGGATTTAGCAAAAAGCCCTTTTCATCAGGTGTTTTCTCACAGGGATGGCAACTATAAACTAGCGTGAGTTTTTAAATAGATACTTTAACATAAGTGTAGAAAAGTTTCCAGTATAAAATACATCAATAGAAAATATATAACAAAACACACAGCTCTATATATAACTAAAGCTTTTTTGTGCAGGGAAACAAATGTGAGACTTGATGTAGGCTAGCTAGGAGATGTAGTTAATCAAATCAAGTCTGATTAAAAATAATTCCATTGTACAACGTAGACTCAAAAGCAGTAATATGACAAGGGTGCCATTCCAGCAATCATATTAAAGTAATTAATGGGGAGTTTATTCATAGTCACCGCAATTACAAATGTTTGCATAAGTTGAGAGGTTAACAAAGACAAAAGAACAAAAAGCAATAAATTTGAAATGTCTGTACAGAGTTGGTACATCAATAGTGTTAATTTTAAAATGAATGCAAAGGATGAGTAAGAAATTGTTTCTGTTAATTATTTGCTTTGCAATTTTAGACAAACTTGCTCAATCATTTGCTTGACTTCTTTTAAGTTTAAGTATAGTAAATAAATTGTTTATCTATAAGAAGTTCATTAGCTAAAGTTGTCCAATTCCTTTTAAAAAAATGAATAATGAGCCATATATCTGCCATTTATCCAGCTCTGCTTGGATCTGTTTATGAATGATAAATTGTTATTAAACAGTAATCTTGATTTTACATTAAGTTTTGAGCTTTGTAGATGAACATTGTATCATTTTATTCTCGTGTAGCCATCACAAAAAAAGATAAACCAATGATGCAATAAAAACGATTCTCATATCAAATTGGAGGATGAATATATGGGAACTGGTGATTGGAATGAAATCTGGATGGGTGGGTCTGATTAGCCATGCATAAAAGTATAGCGAAATCCACTCAGAAAAATTAATTACTGCTCATCTATTCACATTTAGCCTTAGCTGAGTTTATGAGCAATGTGGGGGCTGCAGAGCTGCCCCAGCAATAGCACACAAAGAGAGGGCTGTAATGAAATCAGCTAGTGATCTCTAGGCCAATGGTATGTACCCTCATAGTATAGCTCAGTATAGGGTATGTACCCTCATAGTATACTTCAGCATAGGGTATGTACCCTCACAGAATATCTCAGCATAGGGTATGTACCCTCATAGTGTACCTCAGCATAGGGTATGTACCCTCATAGAATACCTCAGCATAGGGTATGTACCCTCATAGTATAGCTCAGTATAGAAATACTGAAATAGGTTATGGCCACTAGAATGCGTTCTTGTAAGGCTGATTGCATCTTCTAATCCAATTAGTATTGGCCACTCCTTTAACCTCATCTCACATTAAGCTTGCATCGAAGCAGAAAATTAGATTTGTTAATTAAAAGGACTGACTATCTAGTGGTCAATATACAGGAGGCTGTTATTCATCTAGTAGCAAGCATGCTTAAGGTACCTCTAATCTAGCTGCTACAGAACGGGGCCTAATGTATGAGCCCCAACTACTGAACTTCTTAGCTTGAGTGTCCAGAGCAAACAGCAGAGGTATACTTCAGTGATGTTAGAATAATATGTAGGTCAAAATTATTTGTGATTGCATTGTATGCTATTTATACCCTGGGGAACACTTGAGGCTATGCCTGTTCAGAGAGCAAAGCGTCTCAATCTGAAATAAAGCTGACATTCACTTTCTTCATTCGTTTTGCTGCACTACACATTTCAGGAATTTATAACCTATGAGACATAAAAAGGTGGGAGCTGCTCAAACATTTCCTAAACTGTGTTATGAACCCACAATTCAAACATTGCTTCCCCTGTTATGATCGGACAGTGTGTTAGAGTGTTACAAGCTTTGGTTTGACCACTTGGTGAGGTACTGGGCACTCATATTGTGTACAAGCTGCATCACTATACATAACATTATGTAATATTTAAATTGTACTGAGAATAGTGTTATAGGAATAGCAGCTTTTTATAGCTTGAGTTCTAGCAAAACTTCATAGCGTAAGAAGTTGACTGACTGCGAAATATTAGCAGTTAGCATAGCATATGGTAGTACAGCACTCCCTCCGTATCTAACTGGTCCATAACTCACGAATTGTCATATGCACTGAGAGCTAGGGGCTTAAATACCAGCTGTTGTTTATCTTGTGTATGTGTTTAATATCTGCTATGTATTAAACTAGCCTTGTCAATACACCACATAGACATACCGCATTTTATGTACTTTTTATTCTAATGTATACTTGTTTAAACTCATTATATAGGCCTACAGTTTTTTGTCATACCAACATACAAGTCAGTTGCTATTCTGTCACTTTATATCTACATGCATTTTTTGTATAAAATACGCAATTATTTGTAATGTTTTATAGAAAAGTTTACCACTCGTTAGATTTAGCTAATTTTTTTAACAATATCTTATTATAGCTGTACATAATCACCCGTTCTAATTACATCGTGTAGGTGAGGCTATTCAATTTTTCCGATGCTCAAATTTTGAACGTAAGTAACATTAGCTTTAACTATCAATATTAAGTTGGTCTCATTTGTTTTTTCATGGACGCTAGTTGTAGTCTGTGTTTTATAATTTTAGGTCAGTTCAGTGATTGATCTGCGTGTTGCAGTGGCTAAAAATAGCGCGCAGCAAAAGTATGCAATTATTGCTATTAGCTATATAGTAACTCGGACTCAAAGCCGGCTGAAAACGTTATCACTGAGAGCTCAGAAATCTGAAATCTGTTTGGACATTCATGCGCTAAACTTGTTATAAAACAAAATTTTTTGGGCATGGAACCCTAAAGTAGTCATCAGATAGTAGCTGAGATACAGATGCATATTTTAATACTGCGTAAGTAAAGTGTGTCAGGGATTCTTTAAATGTATTTTTAAGTCAGATATTTGTTAGCTTCAATACAATACAGTCATACATTCTACTCTACAGCCAATCTTACTTTTACGTGTGTAACCTTACTGCATGTTTACTCTTGTTTAACAACATTACAAGAACACAACGTTATCAGAACAATATGGCCGAATTTAACTGATCAGTGAGTTAAATCTCTTACTCTACTGCGTCACAAATTGAGGTTTTAGACCGGCAGCTTAGTGAGATGTGGAGGCAGCACTGCATTTATTATAGCATTATGTTAGTTCACATATAGTACTAGTAGCTCCTAAATAGTACAGCACTAGCATATCTAGCTATGATGAGTCTCACCCAAAGTTGATTCACATTTGGGTGAAGCTACTTTATGATTGGACAGAGCTTGCTGCATACAGTCTGCATCTGGATATTTTATTGATTGTGTAATTTAGGTCAGTGTATGTTTAACTCTTCATGACACCCAGTATATCTACAGCACCATGTAGAAATATAATTTACAGTTGCTAATTCACTCACAAATTATGTGAAATATAATAATATAAAAACATTTATCAGCATTCTTTATGGAAATGATGTGGTTATTATTAGTTTTAATTTATGTATTCAGAGAAATCTACCAGAAAGCTCGTTGGTAGAAACCTGTTATTTACATTTTAGCTAATTTCAGAGAAGTTGTCATATTGTATTTCAGTGATTCGTCTACTTGATTGAAATGTTCATCCTGGGCTAAAATGAGGTCACCTATCAAAAGGAGGGAGAAATTTTTATACAGATTTACATGACGATATCTCTATGCATTACACTATATAGTATATACTATACTATGCTATAATTTATTATATTGTATTGTATTATTATATGATGTTGTATTGTACTATTCTATATTGTAAGATGACATATTATGTTGCACTATATTATTGCATATTGTACAGTAATATGATTTACAGCATTGTTCTATATTCTCAGGCAAGTTTATAGCCAGTATCCCTGTGAGAAACCTCCTGATGGGGAGGGTTCGAACCCACGATTTCGTTTTTACTATGCAAACGCTCTAACCCCTAGACCACAGCTGCTTCTAGCTTTGTTCTATATTGCACTATGTAATTATAACATATTATACCTACTATTTTATATGCACATGTTTTTTATACTGTATTGTATTATGCTGTATATATTAGATATAATATATATTTTGCTATATCATAAGATATTATGTTGTACTCTGTTATATTATATGATTTTGCACTGCACTACACAACTTGGATATGTACTCAAATCCACTAACCTACTAGTTCATCACATTTACTGCCCAAAAAACCCTCTAGAGGTTTTCCTATAACTAAATTGAGTTGTTGTGGTTTATCAATCTTCAGCCAGTGACAGTTCCTTTACATGAGAACTTCTTATTTAATCAATAATAGTGTGTAAGTAAAACCACAAGCCATGTGTATGCCCTACTTCACTACAGGGTATTGACTAGAGATGGCAGGTGGTTGACATTAAAAATAATTAAAGCTAGTTACAACAATAAACTTCTACAAGATGGTAGATAAACCATCATGAAGCCATCTTGTTCACCTTGTCTAATGTAGCACAAGTTCTTCTCTGCATCAGCAAGTTATCATCTCATTCTCACCACCAACTCAAATTAATTCTGCTGTATTGATTTACTCAGTTATTAACATGACAGCTGCTATACCAGCACAATCACTTAGAAGAAGGATATTGTGATTCAAAAACATTCCTTCCATGTTTAACAATCACAAGAGTCATGTGGAAACTTCTGATTAATGAATTACAGTCTAGGGTTGGCTGACTTTTCCTTGTCAGTTGCTATGTGAACGGAAGGTAAATATAATATCTTCTTGAAAGTTATTATTAAATTCATTCCAATAAGTGTTGCAAGGTGCTTAGTGAATGAAACTAGTATTGTGCAAATAACCAGGGTTCAGTGATTCACAGCTTTATCATTCTAGTCAGGCATTGCAAGTCGGGTGGGGAGTTAGAGCACCCTTAATAAAATAGTTGAACATTGTAACATGCTGGACTCAGAAATGTTGCAAGTGTTTGTTGTTTGATCAGTAAATGAGGAATTTATCTTGCACACGATAAACAGGATCTAATGTATTTTTTTACTTTTTGATAAATATATATTGTATACACAACATGCAACATATGATTTATTGTATAATATTATACATATTATTATGTAGCAAGATATTACATATAACAACGCAATATTTTCAATATATATTATAGTATACTACATATAATGTTTTATTTCAGGCAATTTTAAAAGATGAAATTCTAAAGTCAAATCTCATCTTTTCAAAATTATAAATTTCAATGTCAGCTTAAAATTCTAAAAAAAAAATTAAACACTGAAGAACAAAAAATTCAAAGATTGATAGTTTTACAACATGCCAATATCTAGGCATGCTGAGAGTGTGCTTATGAACGTTAATAGTAATATTGAAAACATTTGTTTACTTTGTAAGAGCCTTACATTACATACTGCAATCATGGTGATATGACATATACATCAGTTATATATGAAGATCCAGGTATATATTATGTATACAGGTGTATATGTATACATACATATACACCTGTATACATAATATATATGCATGCAGCTACATCATTTTTTACCTTCATAGCTTTTTTGTAAAAATTGTTTAATATTTTTCATGCCCTAACATTTTCTAAATAAGGATTTGCTATATATTTTTTATAGTTGTAAAACATTTCCAACATTTTTAAAAAAATTATTTTAAAATATTATTATGATTTGTTTACATCAAATTTGACCCTTTCAAACAGCCATCTGCACTCTACATGTTTACTTATTTATCCATCTATAGTTATCTTCTCCTGAAAGTAGCAGCTGTCCACCATATTGACTACAGTATTATATATTACATATTATTGCATATTACTACTTATTATATGCAGCATATTAATATGTATTATATATCATTCCTTATTATACATTACATAATATATAATATAATTAATTGCAGGTGTAGGCAAGGTGAATAATGAAGAGCATTTGACTAGTTATATATACAATATACCCCTCATTCACACTTTGCCGTATCGTACGCCGTAATGTAAAATATCAGCCATTTTTAATGTGTCCGGGCTAAAGTTTTCAAAGTCTGCTATTAGGTACGATTTATAACACTTCATTGGACAGTTATATCCAATGAGCTAACAAAAAAGTTTTTCTGTTGGATAAGAGACCGCCACAACTTATTTTAATCAAGCAGTGCTTGATCCTAACGTACCGTAGCACCATACAGGAAGCTCAGACATTTGCAAAAATTGTTGATATTTTACGTTACCTGTACAATACGGCAAAGTGTGAATGAGGGGATAGGATGCTCTGTTATACAGTAACGTTACCAGTATGAATAACATTACAAAGAGAATACAATATGTCATCATGGAAATTTTTCCTGCTATCAAGTTAGGAATATCAAAAGCCAGTGATTTTTTAAGTGAGCCACAAAACTGCACGAATTAGTGATGTTAACTACATACAGTAGTGAAACCCACAGTCTGTGCAGAGGTCATACAGAACTACCTAACTATTAGGCTGTTGAACAGATGTGCATTACTTGACTCTCTACATCAATACTCATCAAGTAATGACCTTGAGGTTATCATACAGTACAGCTTTAAGTCTAGACCTGAGTAATTTGATCTTGTTGCCTAGCGACTGCAGTAAACATAGGAATAGAAGCAAGAGATATCTAGTTAGTGCACTCCATACACAGTATAGTAATGCTAGCTCATGCATCACTCCAATAGTTTGAATAGAAAACTCTAGTTGTGTACACTTTTTTTTTGTCTGAAATAAATGGCCAGTACAAGGTAAACAATGCAACTGTTAGTTGAAACAATCTACACATGAAAAGTCTATTGTTTGTCTAACAGACAGTCCGGGCTGTGAACATATTGTGCTGGAATAGTTTTAATTACTACTCTTCTCATTCAGCTGAGAATACTTTGTAGTCATTACTTTTAGTTTTATTATGAAGAATAGTATCTATTATACACAGTAGTATTAAAATATGTCATTTGACTCTTACTGAAAGCAATAGTAAAATATATATGAGTGACAGTACAATGCATAAGAAAATATACGATAGCATAATATATAAAATATAAATGATAATATAATATATAATAGGATAAATGATAAAATAGTAAATAATAAAAATAATAATATAATATATTGTATAATGATATAAAAGATAATATAATATATAAGCTAATAAATGGTATTGCATTAGTAACAGATTTAATGCCCATTGATGACTTATATTATTGCTTGTTAGATATTTTTGCTGGATTTTTTACTGGATTACTTCATAATATAGATGAATGAATGCTGCTCTTTTAGTATCACTCTAAAGTCTAAGATATTGGTGATGGTCTACTTTATTGATGCGAATAGAAGGTTTTTATAGAGTTATCTTCTCTCACTGTGTAGATGTTATAACAGGAGTTCTAGTGAATAGTTGTATTCTGATAGGTGGTATGCTGCAATGAACTGGAAAATATTTTCTAGTTAAAATATGGTACGCTGCAGTATAGTCCCAACTAAGATATAGAAACCGAGGCTAAGGGTCTGTGTATATAACTTACTGAGTAATCATCCAGTGCTAATTAGTTATAGCTCATTATTGTACATTACACACCTTAACAAATCACAGGAAATGGTGGATGGAGTATTTATCGGCACCTTTAGATCTGACAGTTGGAACAAATAAAAACAGTGCTGGTATATATGTATAAAAACAATTAATTGACTAACCTTTCAGCTATTGTCCAACAGTTCTAGATTTAACTAAACATTTCTACACGTAGCAGGAAATGTTTATCTAACAGAAATGTGAGGCCATTCAACAACTCCTCTTGCATGGAATGACTTTTTTCTTCAAAAATCTTCATTACTGTAAACTGCAATTTTCAGTAAAGTATTAGAAAACCCCTAACCAAAGGCTTGCTCTTGCTTGCATGACTGTTGTTGGCTAGTTGAGTGCTAAGGTATAATTCTGCACATATAAACTCTTTTACAAGAAAGGTATATTTCCTTTATAGCTAAGAATATTCAGCTAGTACAAAAACAAAGAGCAAGATTAACTAATCACTTCAAATGTGTAATCCTAAATAGTATCAGGTCTTTAAAGATGCCTAATCAAGTAGGTTAGAAAGTTTAAAATCATAATATATTTGATTTGAAATCATATACCTATAAGTCAATATATACCTATAAGTCAATATACCTATAAGTCAATGTGAAAATATTTAGAGAACAATTAAAAGAAGCATATGGAACGTGTGGAATACAGTGTTCAATTCTCTAACTAACAGATTATACGACCATGTAAATGTAGTAGTGGAGAAATTGAGATAACCTAAGTTCTTTAATTTTATTATTAAATCTCGGTTTGGGGTGCAGGTTGAAATTTTTGCAAGAACATAACTTCTTTTGCTACATTTTTGATCTAGAACACAGGCTTTTCTCTATTTCTCCATTATTGCACCTACCTGCATTTCCTTTTCTTTGTTTTCAACTGTTGACATTCAGCTCAATTAATGCTACATTCATAGCTGATTTCCTAATGCTATGCCTGCAGATTATAGTAATGATTTCTGTCACCTATAGGAGACCAATAACCTCATTTGGTGCAGGTGGTAGTTGTAATATAGCCACATAATCAAGTAGGTATGTAGTAGAAGGCTAAGCTGCTCATGATAACATGGGCAATGTGTGGGTAGCTGTAGAAAATATATTTATAATAATATTTAGCAGCACCTTTATATAGTAAGTTACAGAAACAGAAATTGCTAATGTCAATATCCTTTATAATATTATGTAGTAACAGCTCATAACTAGAATATATTTTTGTATGGTGATCCAACATCAGTTCTATGTTCTTGGCAAGAGTTTTCAGCTTGAAAAAAAGGATTTGAACTTAAACGTGGTTAGCATTGACAGCTCTTTAATAAATGTAGCACCAACTCTTTGAAGTACTGTATAATTATTTGAGCACGCTAGTGCAACTGAGCTATCTTGTTATAAGTATAACATACATGACTAGTAGGCATCAACTTGTACTTATTAGTAGGACATGTAGAACACTAACTTGTATCTACCTAGTTGTAAATCTTAAATATTAAATTCCAAAAAGGGGAGCATTTAATATTTTTGTGGTTCATCTCTATAAAAGGTAGGGCATGGAATATAATGCGGTTTATAGTATTTAGCAGATAAGCTACAAGCTAACCTGAGGTTATTGGCTATCTGCCTTACAAGCATTCGGATTTCTTACCGGCTTGGATCTTGGCTATTGTGAGGGTAAAAGTAAAGACTGCATGAGGGACTCTAACACTGACTGTCGAGTGAGTAGGACCTTGCATTTCACTAGTTGCCCACCCCTGGTATTCACTATGCAGCGTAATTTGACTGTGACTATTCAAGGGTTAAAAGGTCAACAGCTATATAAATCAAATGGTAACAATTAGCATACCAAATGATTAATGGGATTTATATCTTGGCTGCCACTTCAGCATTGCTTAGTAACCAACACCTTGGAAAATGCTGTCATGTTTATTTTCTCAAAATTTACGATGAAAAAATGTCTCTGAATTTTTTGGAACTGCAAATATATGTGCTATAAGTATAAGTCCCCTGTACTCGCAGTAATATAGGCATATTCTCTAATTCTCACTTATTCTCACCTATTCCCGCTTTTTCCTCTTCGGGTAGCGAGTGGCTACCAGAGGCTTCTCCACCTAACCCTGTCCTGAGCGTCCTCATTGAGGGAAAAGGATTGACGATCTTTTCTAATTGCATCCTGCCATTTATGCTTTGCCGGTTTCTCTTTCCTATAACTTTCATCTCATGCACTCTTCTGATATCATCCTCTTTCTCTCTCTCTTCCAATATAGTGACCAAAACATAAATCGTGTGGGCTCTGACGTCATATGCAAACCCTCTATACTAAAATATCCATCACCTAAACTCTAAAGAAATAGTTCTATAGCACAGTTAGGATTTTATGTATCAGTCAAACTTTAAGCTTTTTATTGGGTTGCTCTTGAGAATAAGGTTAAAGGTCGACATTGGTTGGGGGACACAACTTCTAATATTAAATTAAGTGGAAGGGAAACTGGAGACAGGTGTGGACTACTAAATATTTAGCTTATGCTATGTGTACGTAAGCACTTTCATGCTACTATTATGTCCAATTCACTAAATGTTTATATTCATTGTCACTCATTCAAAAATAATTTTTCTACTATAAAACATTCAGGTAAAGCAACAATATAGATAATAAATATTCCAGCTCCCTGCTCTCTGTAATAGCTGCAGCTCATTGTAATATTTTAGCTGCAGTTTGTTATAGCTGCAGTCATAAATACTATTCTGTGGCAATATCTATAGGGCCTGCTGTTAAATAAAGCTTTGAACAGCACACAACTCTTCTAGTGCAAACTACACCCTAGTGGTAATACTAATTAATAAAATATGAACATTTGCCCTACAGACAATGTCATATCTGTTAGTGTATCCACTGGCTCCATGCTGACCTCTTTGAAGCTATCTACACAGTATCAGTAGATGCTGGTTCAAAGCTGAGTCATGATAACCAGCCAATACCAGTCTGTCTTCTGCGAAGTCAGCCAGTAACATTTGCTGAAGAGAAAACAACTTCTTAGTTTGTAGGGTGTTGATGGAAAACCCTTATAATATCAGTTAGGAGATGAGTAAAATAGACTGGTTTAAATGAAATATGCTGGGAGAAAATAGCAACCTTATATGTGCCTTCAAGTAGTATAATATTGCTTTAAACGCTATAAACATATGCTATTAGTCAATCAACTAAAATGACATTTAAATGACCTTCATCAACCAATGTCCAAAGAAAAGGTTAATTAAGCATATACATGGCAGCCTTGTGAATAATTGTTAGCTGGAGGCCATGGCATGCAGTTTTATCTAATGCATAATGAAATCAATAACAATATATCAGCAATACTGCAGTACTAGTCAGAACCATAGTAACATGTGGTAGTATTTTCTCCTGCAACCATCTGCAATATACTTGTACAAGTTTTGAGTATCTTTATGATGTGGTATTAGTTGAGGGGTTATGACAAACCAAAATTGATGGCATTTTGATGACTTTACAGGAAGACATAGAAATAAAGTATAGATTTGCTAAACTGATTTATTTCTGGCTAAGTAGCTCACATGGTATTTTGTTAGCATCAAGACTCTACTTTAATATAACACACACACACACACACACACACACACACACACACGCACACACGCACACATATATATATATATATATATATATATATATATATATATATATATATATATTAAAGTATATGCAATCAAATTAAAATTTATTTAATATATGATTTGTACATACTAATTTAGTAAAAGGTTTGCATAAAATGATTAACGTAGGCAATGTTTTGAATATTAGATCATGCAAAGTTTAGTTGATGCCATACATATCAGTCTCACTGTTGGAAAGACAACTCTCATTTAATGTGACTATGTGCAGACAAACACAGAGGATGTTGCTGAGTGGAAACTATCTTCTAATGAGAGCAACTACAGTATTTTGACTGTAAAATCAGGAGGTATAAGTGCAGTAATGAAGAAATTGAGAAAAGCCGGTGTTCTAGATTAACAATGTAGCGTAAGAAGTTCTCAAAAAAATTTCAACCTGTGCCCCAAACCAAAATTTATTAAGAAATTATTTAAAGAGCAAAGGCTAATGTGAATATGGCACAAAAGCCATAATTTGACAGGAAGCTTTTTCTAACACAACAAAAGCATGTACTGAGATCCAAGCCACTACCTCAAGTTTACTAGCCCAGTTCTCTAATCACTAAACCAAGGCTGCTCCCTACTCTATATTATTGTATATTATGTATTAAACATTATACAATTTTATGTAATGCTATATTATATAATATATTGTATTACATAATGCAATACCCATGTCGTACAATAATACACTCATTTGTGTGACTGCAGTGACTGAATTCTTATATTATATGTCAAGATTTTCCAACCTCCAGTCAGGATGAAAGTGTAATTCAGCTACTTGTTGTTCGGTTTCTGTCACAGACAACGTTGCATGTTGCGTCAAGAGTTCAATGGTTTCTATAAAATCATACAAGGGATGAAACCAACAACTCTAAATTTATGTACCGCCAGTTAATGTACCACTTTCTGCATTATAGATAATAATATAAATGTTTTGACTGATAATGTACAAGTAGTTGTCTACCCACTGCAAAGTGCACCAAACTCCTAATTCACATAACACATTGATCTTTCAACATAAACAGTTTTATTCTTCTTGTGTCAGTCTTCTAGTGGTGAATGGAATAGGTTTCTCTTTATACAAAACTTATATCAAACAACACTCAGCTTTTAGAGGTTAACTAACTCTCCTACATAGCAAATGTTTTGTAGAAGCCTGTAGACTCTACCCTCTATTCTTTATCTTGCATATCCTGAGGCTAAACATGACTAACTCACAACTGTAGAACACGTCAAGTAGGCAATGAGCCCGTGTTCTCTGTAATAATTGAGCCTTCCTTATTGTGTAGTCTCTGTTATACTATGAATAAAATAGCAGCATTACTGTTATAATAGTATACACTAATCACAGGCTATGAAAGCCGTAGTCTTATTATTTAAGAAGTTTTTTTTTGTTTATGCGAATACTTGCTCATAAGAATTTAAACTTTTTATGAAATATATTCGTTTTATGACTTAGAGTGTGGGCTACTCTATACCTTATATTACCATATCTTATACTACAATATATTGTAATACCATACCTTATATTATCATATACTTATATTACCATATCTTATACTACCATATCTTATATTATCCAATATGGCTAGAAAGCTGGTGAATGACAATATGCAGTTGAAATGTGAACACTCAACTGGAGGAATAACATACGCATGGTATTTGACATAAACAACAAAAGTATTAAACTTGGAAAATTTGATGGTTTGTATTTAGACAATATTTTGAGTTTGCAAATATTTGTGTGGACATCGAAAGCAAATTGAGCAATGATGACATCACAAAATATTCATACACTTTTTGATTACTGCATGCAAACTCTTTAGTTACTAAATGTATACACTCTTTGTTTGCTACAACTATCATCATGTCACTACTACACATGATCAACTGTAAGATATGGTAAACCAGTGTGACTGAAAGCATATAAACTTGTAGAGTGTCAAACTATTTACTATAACAAGTTTAATCACAGTTATATATGTTCGTGGATGTTTGTGGTTATATTTATATATAAGTTTTAAAGAATTGTTTTTATTTCAGTTTCAGTCAATTGCCTTGTCTGATATGGATAAGTAGTTTTGTGCAGGTTCTGTAGACACATTCAACACTTGCTGGAGGTTATGAGGTTGTATAATACGACAGTTATAGTGTCACACATGTGTGTCATACGGGCTACATTGAACTGTATTTACTATGACAGTAGACAGTACTGTGAGAATGATTTTATTTATATCTGCCCTCATTATCTATAGCCTGAGGAAGGATGGGTGATAGCAAGAAAGTTGCCAACGAACCTTTTAGCCATTTATTGTATGTTACATTGAGTAACTCAGTAACTCAAAAATCCACTCTTTGATCTTTTACTTACAAATTATACTTCTGATAACCAAAATATTAGTATAATATCTATAAAAAAGAAATAATGACAGAAAAGCGTGCAAACAAATAATTCCTTTTATCAGTCTTTAATAAAATGCAAAAATATCAAAACAAAATGCATTGTGTGACCCTGCAAGCTACAAAGGATAAATTATCGTTGCGGTCCCATTGCTTCGGATTGTGAGAATGAATTTCGATGTTTGAGAGCTAATCGAGAAAAACCACAACCATAAGTTAATATAAGTCCCAATCAGTACAAGCATCAGTACATATTCATTTGAAGCAATGATGACACAGTGATATAGACATATATTAGTCTGTAGTTGACCTCAGTTTAGTAGTGACCATATATTCTACGAGGGGGAGGAGGTGGGGGTGGAGTTGAGGGGGGTGGTGGAGGGGGTGGTTTGCTGCACAGTCCGTCATACTCGCAGGTTCTACTCTCTGAAGCTCTCCCGTCACAAGCTCTACCACCTACAGAGGGGCGTGGGGAGTCACATGACCTATATCTGACTGAGGATCCCCCACAATTCCCTGCACAGCTCGCCCATGTGCTCCAGAAGCTCCAGCCGCCATCAGCTAAACATGCAGGGAGTAGAAGACAAACAGAGTGATAGAAATATCTGTCCCGACTATGTGGCTTAGTCTACTATGAAAGATTAGTCAATCAGCATTGAGACAGCAAGCCTAACTGTTTACCAGCTAACTTTGCACTGTAGTCTGTATTTAGAACTATAATTAGGTCACAACTTCCTGTAGCATAAACTAGAGTATTACCTGGACTTGGGAAGTAGGGTTGATGTACTGGTGTTGGTGGTGCTGGTGGTGCTGTTGGTGCGTGTGGTGCTGGTGGTGTGGGTGGTTCGTGTGGTAACTGCTGATTGGGAGACAATATTTTGTAATGGAGAGGTCTATGTAGTCCTAAAATACTTACAACGTTAGAAAATCTTCCATGACTACACATATGCATATAGAAGGATGATGTTGGATCAGTGTGCAGCTTTACTAAAGCATTGAGCTTTACCCTTTAACTTTTACTTAAAATAAAAGACATTCTAGTATGCCTATGCACAAGCTATGAATGCTAGTGCATACATTTGCATGCTTATATAACATGCTAAAATAACATGCTTATATAACATGTTTATGCATGGCAGAGTTTTCTGCAATATGTTATAACTATATGGGATGTAAAATAGGCTAAATTCTTGAACTAAAAATTTAGTTCCACCCTTCAAATGACTCATAACCCTGTATTTATTTGAATAACTGTGGAAATCTGCTTGCTTACCATATCCACCACTATCTGAGTCACTACCCCTTGCTCCTCTGCCAAATCCACCACTGCTAGAGTCACTACCCCTTGCTCCTCTGCCATATCCACCACTGCTAGAGTCACTACCCCTCGCTCCTATGCCATATCCACCACTGCTAGAGTCACTACCCCTCGCTCCTCTGCCGTATCCACCACTATCTGAGTCACTACCCCCTCTATTGCCATGATAGTAATACAGATGAGGTTGATGTCTATGAACTTGGTAAATAGATGCATAATATCCAGCGTGTGTGATTCCTACAACTAGATATAGGTGATGGACATAATAATATATTACAGGGAACTTTCTAGATACCGAATTATAAATATGCGGTGGACAATTCTTTTAATAGCTTAATCTGCTATTGTATCTTGGTTGTGTGTATGGATGATATAGTAATTCACTATTACATAGCATACCATTAATTTATATTACACAGCATTTCTTTATATTGCATAGCATTACATTATATTACATAGTATTACGTTATATTACATAGTACTACTTTATATTACGTAGTATTACTTTATATTACATAGTACTACTTTATATTACATAGCACTACTTTATATTACATAGCATTACTTTATATTACATATTATCACTATTTTATATTACATATCACTACTTTATATTACATAACACTACTTTATAAATTACATATCATTACTTTATATTACATAGTATTACTTTATATTACCTATCACTACTTTATGTTACATAGCACTACTTTATATTACATAGTACTACTTCATATTACATAGTACTACTTTATATTACATAGTATTACTTTATATTACATATCACTACTTTATATTACATAGTATTACTTTATATTACATATCACTACTTTATATTACATAGTACTACTTTATATTACATAGCACTGCTTTATATTACAGACAAGATTACTCTATGTTATATATCATTGCTTTTTATAATTAGACATAACAGTGCAGAATAGTAAATCTAATTTGTCATGAGAGGACAATAATAGGAAACCTTTTCCAAGTAAAATAAACACAGGTTTACAGTGAATTTATGATTTAACATAAGCCGAGCCACCTCTTAATATAGGTCATTTTTATATTTGATGAAAAACTAATAAATTAACACAGTTTTTGGGCTTCAAGCAGCTTTTTTCACAAATTTTAACTTTATTTCTAGTCAACCTGCAATATAATATATAATATTATATTATATAATATTATATATTATTATATTATATAATGCTGCATAACACTGTAACAAACTGTTACATTATAGAATATTATGCTTGATGCAGTAATTTATAATACAATGTAATATAATATTATTATTTTTAAAATATTACATAATGCTAAATAATGTATTATAATTGAAAGTTTTTAGGAAATTTAGTAACAACAAAATTGCAAATCATATGCATGCATGTAATGTCAAATAAAAGTTTGACAATAAATACATATAATATACATATTAAGATTACCTTATATTATGGTATATTATATTATGGTATATATTATATTGTGCCATTTTATTACAACATAATATTATGTTATAATTATAGTAATATACACTACTATGCTATAAAATATTTGTATTGCTTTCAATTTAACATGTTATTTGATATTTTGTATTTAATTTCAATTAAAGGAGATTAAATCTTATACAGCTCCGTGACGCTTTGAAAAGTTTTACATACAGTTATGATAATCTAATGAATAATTATAATAAAAATCTACTGAACTGTTATTCAGTTCATCAAGATTAATTTGAACAGTTAAACCCAAACACCTGCCCTACGGTGTTTATAGATTCTAGAATATAGATAATCTGTTGAGCCTGGTTTTACTTTTAGAGCTTTCTTAGAACGCTGTAGTATACCACTTAATATACAGCTTTTAGAGTAACCTTCTTGTACTGTAGTATAGTATTGTGTATACATCTTTTAAAAAAGTCTTAAAGCATTATAGTATGACAGTGAATACAGATTCTAGGGAAATCATAAAGGAATATAACTTATATAGTACAATATTATGACGTCACACAAGTCTTTATCTGCATTATTTACAAATTAACATGCCGATAGTTGATAGTGCTATTAGCACATAATACACCTCATTAGTTCTACTTACCACATGCTAGTATAGCTATGCCTATAATCATCCCTACAGAGGCTACCATATCTAAAAAGCAAATATAATTTTATTACATCTTTTCTGGTCCTTTCTGTTAAAAAGTAAAAGCAATGTAGTCGAAGCTTTGTTAAAATTATCAATTTGTTTTTTTTTAATTCAAAGAATTGGTATGTATATGATATGATATAATATATAATATAAAAAAGTTATTACAGCTGCTATAACACTAGTAGTAGGTACTGATAGTGTAATGTGTTATATTATTACTCAGAAGGTATGAAAAATATTATAATACTATTATATATAATATTAAAGTGAAAATCCCAAAAGTCTATGAGAAAAAGAACAGAAGTAAATTACGAAACTCACTGGCAAAAGGCAAACAGCTGAGCTGCAGGTCAACTGAGAAATGATGTTCAAGATTCAATCGTTCATTTATATGGCACACTTCTGTGATGGGTGCTCTTAATTTATTCATAGAATTTTCCATTACTTTGCTTCTAGCTATACTATATACATTTGTACAGGAGGGTTAAGGCGCTGCATATCCTTATACTTGTGTATACAGGAGTGTAAAGGTATATATTGTATGTATATAGGAGTGTAAAGGTACATTATATACCACTATATGCATGTATACAGGAGTGTAAAGGTATATATTACTATATGCATGTATACAGGAGTGTAAAGGTATATATTACTATAGCCTATACATGTATATAGGAGTGTAAAGGTGTTTACCACTATATACTGGATAAGGTAGGGGGTAGGGGGTAGGGCGAGGCTACAGAGCTGAACATACTAATTTGGAACCGCAATGCATTGACACGCAAGCTTACCTACTCAATATAATATGTAGTTGTTTATTAGATTAATTTCAGTTTATTAGTTTAAGTTGACAATAAACATTCTAAATTCATAACTTGTGATATTTATTGTTGTTTCTTTGCTTCTCAAAATAAGATATTTTATAGCATGTGACAGAATGTGACAAAATGTGACATCATGTGACAGAATATGACAGCATGTGACAGGGTGTGACAGAACGTGACATCATGCTACATTGTGTGACAGAATGTCACATCATGTGATAAATTGTGTCAGCATGTGTTAGAATGTGACAGAATGTGACAGAATATGACAGAATGTGACAGGGTGTGACAACATGGGACAAATTGTGACATCATGTGACAGAATATGACAGTACATAGCAGAATGTGACAGAGTATGACAGCAGATTGCTAGTTGGTTGGAAGAAGAGTTGAAGAAACAATAAGCCACTGTTAGATATTAGGTACATTATTAATTACTCTAATTGGCTCAATTGGGGCCTTCACACTAATGTGCAATAAACACATTTATTAGAAAACGAAACCGTAAGGCTTAGAAAAAAAGTTGCAACACTTTAAAAATGAAACCTACTTTCTTCTCAACACAAAATCATTATGAAACAACATATACTGTCTAACGCCTGGTAATGGTTTGTCAGATGTTATTGTTTTGAACTAAATTTGGTGTAAAGCAGTTAAGGGTCTCATAAAAATGTAATCTTTCTACATATGCCTGTCACTTAGACAATTCACTAAACAATTGAAAGAATAGAAAGAATGCAATTAAAGTAAACAAGAAGATTAATAGTGAATGACAGAACAAAGATTATAATATCATTTTGTTATTTTCCCATTAATTTAATATGAATGAAGAAATATTTACTTGACAGCATATAATTTAAACTGTCAACATAGAATGAAGAAAATGCAATGATAGTTTGTTGGTATTTTACTAGAATACAAGGTCAGAGTGTATAAAACTTTAAACTAGGGTTGGCATAAAATAACAAGAAAAATTTGTAATGAAAGGAATATTTTATTAGCTGAAAATTAATTATTATTTGTCATGGTATAATAAAAAAGGACATAAAATAATAGATTTTTAGTGTCACATCTTGTTTAGAAATGAAAGCCATTTATTTCTGACTTTAAACAAGATTAATTACATAATGATTGCCAACTTTTAAGCTAAAAATAAGTTATAGAAATTAATATGAACTACAGAAAGATACAAAAACAGCTTGCACCATATTCTGGTCACTTGATCCACCATTTACTTGCCATGCTGGGCAAAGATGAAGCAGCATCTGTATTGCATGACATGTTGTGTTAATTGTAGCAGTACTAATAGCAAATTTACAGTTTAATGCATAAGCTCTTTAATTTGTGTTATATGTAATACATTATATATAATATATTATGTAATCCAAACTATATGCTTGCTATATATGCTATATCACATAACATAATTCATAATTCGCTTCTTGTAGCAGCATAACAATATATTATATAACAAACATCACATATTTTCCATGTCAAATATTGCATATAGTATATACATATAGTGATCATCCTTATAGGTCACCAGAAAAGCTTGAACCTCTCTTTGTGGCTTATGTATGTGTATATGAACAAAATGGCCGTATTTAAAGTATCTGTGAGTTAAATCTGGTATTCTACTATGTCATGAACTGAGGTTGTGGGACCCATAGCTAAGCAAGATATGGAGGGAGCACTGTTCGTTGAATGTTATATAATTTACGTTATAAATAAAGCTATAAAAATATCAGAAGTCAAATTAAATGCAAAGTAGATTACTTTTTGTATCTTTTTTCAATCTCTCTGTTCATTTATTTTTCTAAGTTTCTCTTTGAGTGTTTCGGGTGGAGAGTCTGTACTCTGGTCCAGGAATCTGTATTCTCTGGTAGTTGGAATGACGTCTGGACCCACCAGGAGAGTTATAATCTTACCATCATCTTGACCTTGATAGAGCATCTCTCCGCTGAAGTCTACCAATTTCCACCTTCTGGCTCTGAGGAGAATCCCAGCTACCTGGGAACACAGGTAACTTCTGTTGCTTATACATAATATATGGTATTCAAGGTAAGGTACATGACAAACACAAGAATACTTGTTGTATAGATACCTTTCATGAAACATAACACCTGCCATGGTGTATAACTACAATAACTTACTTGCAGTATGTAGTACAGCATTATTAAGAGATGCAATCCTATATACATGTACTTTATAGATTATAGAGTATGTATATTCGATCTACATTATTTATAGAGTAGTCTATTTATATACACTATCTATATATAGAGTAGGTGTATACATAGTATTTATAGAGTAGGTGTATGCAATCTATTTATAGAGTAGGTGTATACATAGTATTTATAGAGTAGGTGTATGCATAGTATTTATAGAGTAGGTATATACAATCTATTTATAGATTAGGTGTATACAATCTATCTACAGATTGCATGTATGTTATACATTCTATTATTAGAATGTAGAGACACACAGAACCTGACAAAAAGAGCGATCACATGGATCTAGTATACCTGCCCTAAATAAACTATAGGTCATATAATTCTATACTTAATTATTTGTAGTAACCATAGAAACTCCGCAAAACATCTACATAATAATATAATGCTATAATTAAAGAATTCATGCATAGAATATAAACACAATAAATAGGTTTATTCATAAAACTTATTTTAAAAAGTACAATAGATTTTACTTGAATCACAACATCTTTTGAGTTGTTATAGGTATTGGCAAGTAAAATTTCCTTATTTGTACACAAAAACAGTTTACACAAGTACAAATATTTTATTTTATCTTATGTTAGTTAGCAGTCGTTTTGTGGAGTTTTGTAAGTTTATAATATAGTTTTGTGAGTACGTGAGTTTATAATATAGTGTTGTGAGTACGTGAGTTTATAATATAGTATTGTGAGTACGTGAGTTTATAATATAGTATTGTGAGTACGTGAGTTTATAATATAGTATGCATGTAATTCTTCATGCTTCAACTATAATTGGTAAGACAATGCATGACAGAAGGGTTAAATTAGACACTTGACAACAAGTGTCTGTCTTATATATGATATATGTGTATAACCCATTATATGATTTAGAAGCCATTATATTCAAGGAGTAATTTATAAGTTATCAATCTTCATGTCTAAGCACTTTGTAATTCACATCTATAATTATTCACCAGATAGAATTCAAGTGCTAAAATGTCACCAAAACAAGCGAGCCACATGACAAAGAGTGTACGTCTTATAGGTTATACTTCTATAGATTACACGTCTATAGATTATCTGTCTATAGATTATACTTCTATAGATTATACTTCTATATATTATACTTCTATAGATTATACGTCTATAGATTATACTTCTATAGATTATACGTCTATGGATTATATGTCTATAGATTATATGTCTATAGATTATACGTCTATAGATTATACTTCTATAGATTATACGTCTATAAATTATACGTCTTATATTTTGTGGCTAAAAGTTATAAATACATAATAAGATATTAAATTAAAGAATCCCTGACACATTTCATCTATTCAGTATTGAAGTATTCATATATGTGTTATAGCTATTTTTTGCAAACTGTTTTAGGGTTGTATGGCTCAAAAACTTTGCTTTATAATAAATCTTTTGCTAACATATTTTGAATTAATTTGGGATTTCTGATCGTTTGCTGATGCTGTTAATTCAATCAGCTCTGAAGCCCATGGTATTACAAAACTAACAACTTACCTTATTTTTGTATTTATTATTATGCAAACATAAATTAAAAATCCTAGTAAAAATATTTCGCTAAAATGTAAACATATAGACATTATAGACATGGTCTACCTTATTTGAAATAGATGTGTAATAATTGAACAGCTTTCCAAAGGTGACTCTAGCAATGTTAGGATTTGTCTCATCATGATCTCCAATGCCTCTAATAACGCTGACTAGAGTCAGCACCTCATTGTTGATGTGCTGACATGCCTTCTTAGCCCGCTGCTCTGTTAGTGACCCTAGAAGGAAAGATGGTAGGAATTAGAAGATTTAGAGACAATCTTCATTCAGTGAGAAAAGCTTGCTGATCGGCTGATGTTATTGTGCTGCACCTATTATTCCACAATATTGTAGCGAGCAAGTATAATTCAACTTCAGTGCATATTTCTGAGGCATGTAGGGGTAACAGAGTCCAGAATAACGAAATTTTCACAACAAATAAATTAAAACTTTGCTGATTTGGTTGCATCTGGTCTTTACTTATTTAATATACACAAATAAATATAAATACTTTTTCAGATCTACAGCAAAAATTATGTTTTAGCTGTACAGTTTGTGTCACCACAGATAGCAGGGGAGGCAACCTCAAACGCACATCACTTATTTCTACGGTGCCATGATCCTTACTATTTAGAACTAAAATGGTTTTTTCTATTTCCATTTCTCGGGAACTTTCATCAGAAAAAACTTTAGTAATATGTGCTACGAAATTCCGAGTGAACTTTTTTTTATGAACTGTAGCTAAGGTGACTGAGGTTTATGACTGGAGTGCGGAGGGGGCGGAGGAAATGAGCAAATCACAATTTATTTTAATCATATACATGTATATTCCTTTCAATGACATAATATATAATGAATATCATGACTATCCATTAGTAGGAACAGCAGAGTGTTTTGTATGATATATAAAACTGCAAAGCTATAACCTCACCAGATGTATATGAGGGCAGCTTAATCTTGTAGTTTGGTACTCTTATCATGATGTCTTTGATATTTTACAAAAGGAAGGTCGGAAGTGGCTATATCTATAGATTTTCCTAACATTTCAACTGATCTATTTGGCAAAGAAACTAATAACAGTGATTAGGGTGCAATGGTCAAGTGGCCCATTGTGCCCCGCGTGGTCAAGTTGGAAATAAATGTGGCTCAAGGTAAATGTATTATAGAATTTGCTATTATACTAGTTAAGCAATGTAGAGACAAGCAATAGCAACAATATCAGTAAAAACTAGACTTGTTACCTTTCAGTGTAAAAAGTTATAAAGCTTTAATGACATCTTAAAAATTTTACAAAATGTAGGTTAAGACAGTTTTTGACTTGCCTCTTCAACATGTATGCTCCGCAAGTGTTGAAAATACAATGGCTGAATAATTATGTCAATACCTTTTTATTAAAAAAAATCGCAACTTTAAGTCAATAAGTTTTCTCACAATTTGACCGGCTTTTTGTACCCCTATGACCGTTGTACCCCGTTACCCCTATTTTTCAACAAAGTCATAGATTCTGAAACTCTATAGAAAGAATGGTATTTGGAAGAATCATTGGGGTCGAGTGGCCACTGAGGGCTACTTGTCTACATGAGCTGCTCTTTGCTAGGCCAAGAGTAAACATGAAACTTGCCTAGAGCAAAGCCTCAGGTTTGTTGCTAAGATTATAGGTTGAGACGTGAACTGCAGCCGACCGACAACCAAGTGCTTCGCGCGCAAGGAAACGATGTATCACTTCCTGCTGCTTCATATGCGTTATGTATCACTTCATATGCAAAGATGTACTTATATCTACTCATACTTTGATATTTGCTATAAACTATAACGTATGCAGTGTTTCCCTATAACACTTTTCCACATGTCAAGGTAATAGTCTAAGATCTACGGATTGTCTGTAGTCTCACCTTCGGGTGGCCTACCATAAGTCTCGTTCTTATCATTAAAATCAATAAAATGACTAGATGCGCCATCCCAAGCGTGATTGGCTGCTTTGTTGATTCCGAGAGCTTTGATGGGCTGATTCGGATCATCCGGAGGAGGTGGAGGGAGAGGATCTGGGTATATGTTGTATTTAGGTTTCTCAGCAGCGGGTTGGCCCCTGATGCCGCTAAAATTGAGAGAACCAAGACTACAGATGTTTTATGATTGTGACAGCAGTTAGGTAATAGCTCACAGTACATCCTATTTTTTTGTTCACATCATGATTCGCAAAAATATGTTATATTCTATAGCAAGAGTAAGCTGCGTTTGTGTAACTAGCTAAGTGGCCAAAAATTTCAAGTTCTTTGTAATATTTCTATCCTAAGCTGTTATGGAATTCACAGAAAACATGCAGTACACATCAGTATACAATAACATAGATTTTGGCATAGCCCTAGGTCTGCACAGTAACTCTCACAGCAAGGAACTAAAACTCTTAGTCAATGATTGCAAACTAGTGCTTACTAAAATGAGATATTATTGTGCTGCAGTATAGCCGATGGCTCTATTTCAGTTTATTTGATTAAAATACAAGAATTGAAGTTTTAAAATTAGAAGCAAAAATAATTTCTTTAGGGAGCAAATATAAGCTGCACTGAGCTACTGTAAGTGTACGAATATAAGCTGTACCATTCTACTGTAAGTAAGCAAATAAAAGCTGTATTGAGCTACTGTAAGTATATAAATATAAGCTGTACTGAATTACTGTAAAGTATTGTAAAACTGAGATTCACTACCAAATCACTGCTGATTCACACAGTATAGTCAAACACTATAGCCACCTTGACTTACCTGTTCCTGGCTGCCATGTTGAAGCTGTCAGTGCACTACTGTCAGTGCATGTGTTACGTGACGATTGATTGGCCAGTAGTTGCTGTAGCTGCGAGGTAATAAGAGAGTATAGAAACTCATGCTATGCACAGAGTTATTACTGATTCTATGTACTTATATGGTAGGCTACATTAAGAACTATAGTATACTATACAACATACATGCATAATCATAGCTCTATATCATATCCTCATTAATATAGACTGCAAAGCATATCTAAGGGAAAATATAAAAATGCTTATATTGGGAATTATTTCTAAAGCACCTGCATTGCAAGTCTGTACAATACAAAGTTTATGTGAGATGCTAAAACTTACAGCATATAGCTATAAGACTGCGCGCAGGATTTATTAGCCTGAGTTTATATAAACCTATAGATATGGAAGGGTAACCTCTCATCTGCCTTCATCCTGTTATGCATGTTGCTAATAGACATGAGGCTAGTGGTTAGTAGGCAGATGTGAACTATGGATATATTTTATGCACGTCAGAGAGCTTTTATTACACGATGGAAGTTGCCTTACCTATAAAGGCAACTTTTCCTGTGTTTACTTGATAGACGAGCCTATAACAATTGATTGATTGATTGATTTATTACATAGCATATACATTAAAACACGGTGCGAAATTTAGTGTAAATACCGGTCGCATGACTAATAAGTATACAAAAATCCGAACACTGTTGGCTTATTTAAAATAAAAGATTATTTAAAGTATTTACAAGGCGTCGTAAAAAACTATCTCTGCCTCATGCTCCTCTATATTTAATGGTTCGATATTTTCTAGAGGGGCATTGACTCAGAAACTCATTGATAAGATGGTCATCTTCCACTAAATATTTGATGGCGAGTGCTTTAGTTGGTTTCTAAATAAGCAAATCTATGCCATGATACTCAATACCAAGTTTAGAGTAATATTTAACATTCTTTCTGATAGCCTTTTTATCTCTGGCATAGATACAAGTAAAAATAATAGATAGACAATAGAAGATGAGGGACAACAGCAAACGTTTTGTGGCATAAATGTGCAGCAATGCCGGGTCTAACACTGGTGAGCTTTTGGTATATGCTTTATTTAAGAGTTATCTTCTGTCATTGAACAGTTGTCGGTGAACAACGAACACAGTTAATCAAGGGAATGCATATTTCCGGTTGCCAATATCCATTTGTTATTGGGAAGTCCATTGAATGATAAGCTTTAGTATCAGTATTACTATTACTATTAGTATAGGATTTAGTTGAATTAATTTAAATTTAATGATACTTTTATTCTTACAACCTGCAGATATCCAAACAGTTGATTAAGTTAACAGAAACAGGTATTGTATTTTTATTCGTGCTTCAATCAATTTTGAGTTGATTACAGATTTGAGATTAGTAACTCTAACTGTAAGAGTAAGACTAAGAGTAAGAGTAACACTAACAGTAACTGTAAGAGTTAGACTTAGAGTAACTGTAAGTGTAACTGTAAGTCTAGCAATAAAAGTAAAATTAAACAAATCTAATAATGTAATATTAGACTTACTTTTGGTGATTGCAGTGTTACTGAACAGTTTGACTTTGATTATAAATCATTAAAAATAAATGAGATGACTAATAGTAATACTAATAAAAAACTCACGCAAGTTTAGAGTCACTATCCCTGTGAGAAACCCCTGATAGAAAGGGTTTTTATTAAAGCGGGCTAAGGACTTATTTAAATGAGGCACAGGAGCAATTATGACTGGATGCTCTTCCTAACATCACCAATGGCCAATGGGCAATGGCCTTTGTCAGGGCTCGAACCCATGACCTTCGTGTTTACTAGGCAAACGCTCTAACCCCTAGACCACGGCTGCTCCCTATGACTAATACTAATAGTAATAGTAATGGTAATGCCAAGTATAATAGTAATACTAATAGTAATAGTAATAGCACTGCATTAGTAATAACTGTAAGTACACTGTAATTATAATAACTAATACTAATAGTAATAACTAATAGCTATAAGTCTAACACTAAATAGTAAATATTAACTATAAGTATAATTATAACTACGAGATTAACTTCAAGTATTACTACAGTATTACCACTAATATCAATTACACTGCATTACTATTAGTATCAGCATGAGTATGTCTCATTCTTTCTTTTACTCTTTTTCTTAGAATTCCTGTTAGTGCGTTACACTTTGACTTACTGTTATTCCCAAATTCAAGTTGAAGTTAGAGTTAGAGTTAGTGACTAAGTTAGTCTAAACTCTAAACTAAAACTATTAGTATTAGTATTACTATCTGTGTTTACTACGTACCTACCTGACCTAATAGTATTACAGTGTATTATTCTATTACACTTACAGTGTTACTATTAGTATTAGTATTAGTATTACTATTAGTAGATATAATCATATTGGTATTTATATTTTATAATTATTACTGGTAATACCCGCTAGTAGTGGTAGTGATAATCATATTGATTGTTTATATTAATATAAGTATAACTAAAACTATTGGCATTGCTATTACAGTATTACTATTTACTATTACTATTAGTAATAGAAATAATTATAAAATTTTTAATAACAATAATACTTATTACTGCATCATTGATGGAGATACCGAGTATCTAAAGTATAATACTCATACCGATTGACCTTCGACCTAGACATAGACTGCGAGTGTGTAACAACTATGAGTTTAGTTTATAGTAAATTAGGTGTAGCTTTATTATATTTTATTATTCTTTTACTTTGAAGGTACTTGAATCTAACAGAGTTTGAGTATAATTAGTTTAGCCTGCTAGTAACTTTTAATTTGAGATTTGAATTTATCTCTTTGATGATTTTATACTTGGCGGTAATTGGTATAAGTCATAAAAGTTTAGTGTCAAGTAACTTGAATAAGGATTTCCAGTGTTGGTATATTAATATAAATTCCACAGCACCATCAGATATGTAAATATAAAAGACATCAATTTACACTAATTAAATTTGTTTCAACTTTATTTAAAATCTAAAAATAAATCAGTTGATTATTCTCAACTTTTGTTTTTTGATCATAAAGGATCAGTCGGCACTGTGACTCATGATACTGTGACTGTGAGTATTAGTTAGAGTCAGAGTTTGAGTATTATTCACAGTCAATACCCTCACTGTTGCTAGTAGCATTAGCTGAGTGAGATAACTATTGCCTCAACATATTTATAGTTTCTGCTTGCATCTCTAGTCAGTTCATCTTTCTAGACACACTATGTAATGTATTCTCACACTTCCAATGTGTCCTGTTATTATATTGTTATTAGGCCTAAATATTGTACAATATAATAGACTGACAAATATGTCAGCAGGTAAAAAAAAACTTGTTTGTTTCTCTCAAAGTGAAGTCTGCGAATATAGTTATTTCTCTGTGCGTGCGTGTGTGTGTAACCTGTTACATATGTGTACTACAAGGAGCATATAACTAAGGCCTGTGTTACTTTCCATCTCGCCTCAACTACATGCGTCTATGTTATACTCTTAGCTGATAGATGTCCCAGATAGCCTTAGACTTTCTAAATGGAGTTAGCCCATAATCTTACGCTGAATGAAGAGGTGGTGAAGAGCCTCCCCGATCACAAGAAAGACATTTTTATCTTTGAATGGCTACAGTTCTTGGAGAAAGTGCTCACAGCTCTCAACAGGGTAGGCATTCTATCAGATTTTTTTGGAAAAAAAACACGAAAAATGTAGCTGCAGTACAAATTGAAAATATAGCTTATTATAGAATGTGTTTTAGTTTCATACAGTAAGCTGAGATAGCCTTAGGGTTCAGTCATGGGCTCTCAGCTACCATATCGGTGTGACATAAAGTTGTGACCATAAAGTCACAGGGGAGGCGAGGTTCTTGTTTGTACACATCATATTGGAAAAACCATTGTTGGGTTGTTCATTTGATAGTCGGAAGTTCTTCAAGTTCTTTGAGGGGTTTTGTGCAAATCATCGCACTACCCCTGTACTGCTGCAGGTAGGAGAACTCTGTCATATATGAGTCTGAAGTGGGGATTAGAATGTTTACTTTGACGCAAGCAGCAAATAATGGTTGAGTTAGTAGGTCACGCAGTGCTGCTGCCTCACTCCGTTGCTGCCTCCTCACATAGCTGCTGTATTGATCAGCATGTAGAGTGTAGATGTCCCTCGAGAATTGTCACGTCTAACTTTAGCTGATTTATACCTTCTATTACTCACTATGACCAGTACTTATTGTGATGAGTCTTGTCTACTGAACCAGCCTGCTGTGTACCTACGGTATACCTACATTATACCAGCTGCGTACCTACAGTATACCTACAGTATACCTACTGTGTACCTGCAGTGTACCTGCAGTGTACCTGTTGTGAACTTCAGGGAGTTTTACCAAACAGATATTAAGTTTTGAGAGGTTTTATGTAAAGTTCAACTGTTTTATTATACTGAGGCTATGCTGTAGCTGCTGGTTAATGACGCCATCTGTTCACAGGCTAGTGAAACTGCTGTCGGTATTGTTGGCAGCATTTTGCCTTCACATGTCCTGCTGTGAATATCAACAGTTCGCTGACTGAGGCAGCAGCCTGTGATGTCATCAACAAAGCTGACTCTGTGCTGACAATATTCAGTGTTGTTGACCACAGATAGAGTATTATCCTAGGAGTGTATTTCTTTGTTCTCTAATAGCTATAGACACTTCGCGTAACACTTAAGTTTGCTAAACGCTTCCTTTGACTGCTAATATACAGCAGTGTATCTATTGATTGGATGATATTCTAATGGTTTTTTATAGAATAGATAGGGAGCTTTTTCCCTATCTCCCCCTTCACATCATATCTTGTATAACTAACAGCTTCTATTCACTATGAAATACAAGTTTATTGATAGCCGATCAGAAAGTGTTGTATGTTAAGCACTAGTAATTAGTGTATTTCTACTGCCAGTCTACTAATTGGATAGTAGAAATATTCAGTATGGGTCTGTCTCTTTATAGTCGCATCATATACCAAAGGCTAACATTACATGTATAGTAATGTTACTAGGCTTGTGGAAGGCTCGTAGAAATTCGAAATTGGAAAATGAGCAAAAATAAGGGCCCAGCTATGTGATACATATTCAACTCAACCTTTATATTTCCTCCCTGAATACATTTAGACATGAAGGTGCTTTTTGCTTATAGACTTTAGAGGGTTTATCTTTCTGATCCCCCCCCCCCCCCCCCCCGTGGTCTAGGGGTTAGAGCGTTTGCCTAGTAAACTCGAAGAAGTCATGGGTTCGAGCCCAGACAAAGGCCATTAGTGATGTTAGGAAGAGCATCCAGTCATAATTGCTCTTGTGCCTCATCTAAACAAGTCCTTAGCCCACTTTAACAAAAACCCTTTCTATCAGGGGTTTCTCACAGGGATAGTGACTATAAACTTGTGTGGGTTTATCTTTCTGACCCACATTAGCCCTCTTGCACAGTATCTACTAAATTACTACCTGCCACCCTGAAGCCTTATGCTAACCCTGGGAAGAAAGTTGAGTTTGGGGTTCCACCATTGTTCTGTTTCTCCCATCTCGCAACAAGCATTGTTCCAGGTTCCCAATTCCCAATTATATTTTTGTTTATTAGTAATCAGAATGGTATCTATGGTAACCAATATAGTACATAATATGTACAAGGAATTATTCTTTTTCTGTTTAGGCTGATGTAAAGGAGAGACAGAAGACGTTAACCAATCAGCTGACAGCATTGCTCACAAAGAGTCCAGGCCCGCCCACAAGATGTCTGATTGCGGAGTGTCTAGCCACGCTCTTTAGTATCGGAGATACCAGCCCGCTGTTCAGTACTATCGATATCTGTAATGACATCATCAAGAATAGGGATGACTCACCCAGCTACCTGCCCAATCGGCTGTGAGCTCACATATACTTCCTTTCCTGTTTTTACTTTCTCTCTTACCTCCACTTAGGAAGACCTTTACAGGGACGTAATGCTCTGTGGTTGTATACGTGGAAATATTTCTGTGTCTAGAGACAAACTGCTTCTGTTCTTTCACACGCATGTCCCACTCTTCTATCTTCACTTCCGAAATAGGTGATTTTGTGGTGCTTTTTTGGTGCAGTTCATATTTTAGTCTGTTTTAATTGTACACAATCTGAAATTCTGTGCTGCAGAAATGCCACTCAACATTGGCAATCTACTACATTATTTTTCATCCATTCGACTATATTTTTTTGCAAAGTACGTTAAATATTATGTGAAAATAAAGTATAGGGAAGCAGCATATAGAACCAGGTAGAAGTTTGTCTGATTACATAAACAGTGAGTAGAAGTAGTTCCATCTACAAATTCATTGGCCAAAGTCCAAGTTCTTATAAGTTTTTGATGTTTTTGGTTGAAATGGCTTTTGAAAATTGTTTTATGAATATTCTGTAAATTACCAATCTTACTTAACCTAACGAAGTGTTCCACAAGTTAAATTCTAGCACGGTGTAGAAGTTATCTCTCCTGTTACTGTAACTACTTTTCTTGGCCTAAGATCTGCAGGCATATGTTTAAAGGGACTATCAGTTGAGCTTCCTACAATGTGCACACATTTCAGTATCAGTTTTAGAATTTGCAATTTTGACAAATAGAAATTAAAAAGCTATAAATTGTTACAGTCTATACCACATGGATTATATCACTGTAGATAATAACTATATAGATAACATTAACATGGAGAGAGCTAGACTTGACTGCAACTTGCCACTCAGCTACACACTAGTTGTATTAATAAATTAGAATATAAGCCAAGTCTGTACTGCACACTGCACTGAGAGTATAGTGATAACAGAGAGCAAATGATATGTTGATAATAAAATCTGTCCCTGGATTTAACTGCTGGTCTTGGATTAACTCTACATTACTTCAATGAGCTGTATTTTCAGTTCCACAACCAAATATGAAGTCAATTCTCTGAGTCATGCCTCTTCACATACAGTCACTGAGTCATAACTCATCACATACAGTCACTGAGTCATAACTCATCACTTATAGTCACTGAGTCATAACTCATCACATACAGTTACTGAGTCATGATTCATCACATACAGTCACTGAGTCATAACTCTTCACATACAGTCACTGAGTCATAACTCATCACTTATAGTCACTGAGTCATAACTCATCACTTATAGTTACTGACTCTAAGCTCTGTCTCATGTTACCCTCAACGATGTCCCCAACTGTATGTTGACTGAATGTTTCACTGTAGGGCTGCTATCACCACCATCGGAGTGCTGTACGAGAAACTGGGTCGTATGGTTGGCAGGTCTTACGAAGAGACAGTCTCGCTCCTTATTCGCTCTCTCAAAAATGCAGAGGTACGCCCATTCTCATTTCCTGTTTTATTAACTCCTAAAAACCTTTTCTACTGCGAGTTGATATACAGTGCTTCCTCCATATCTCACTTAGCTGCGGGTCCTGAAACAGCAATTCATTGCATAGTAGAATACCAGATTTAACTCACGGATTTATTAAATTTCGCCATTCTGTCCCTATACACACATACACAAGCTACAAAACTGGAGTCCTAGCTCTTCTCGTGACCTATGGAATTTCGTGAGAAATGTATTGTGAGATTTGGAGGGAGCACTGTAATTAATGACAGGTTTCGGTCATCTACTTGATTGTATGATTAGAAGTCATGAGATTTACTGTGTTTCTAGACTATATTCTATACTGCAGAGAGACCAACATTATAGCATCAACATGTCACTGAACCCACCCAAGTTTTCCTGACATGTATAGGTCAGCCTTAATCTCATACTCATTACTTAACAGTACAGGTCACCATTTACATACAGTAATGGAGAAATTGCAATAGTCCGAGTTCTTAAATTGAGATATTTAGTTTGTGAGCATCTGGGCGAATCTCCAAGTCTTTTCATGTGGAGGTTTTATTCACTATTTCCAATTCAGAACAAATTTACCAGATTTTGTCAAAATAGGTACAGTGTGTGTTGATGAGACGTCGTCGGTACAGTAACTGCTGTTACCATGTAACACTATGAGTACATGAGTGATAAGTACAGTAGCATATGTTTTCTTAATAATTTTATAATCTTCATATAATTATCCTTCACTAGGCCTTTGCCCTCTAATGGAGTAGTAATTAAATCTCTCTGCTCACACTTACGTCAAACTAATATCTCTATCAACAGTGGAGGTTTCTGCTACTTCAACACGATTTGCTTCGTACTTCTACAATTCTATGGCCTCCTGGGATATGCCAGACGTCATCTTTGTCTTGTTAGGGGACGTTATGTAGTGCTGCACAGCCACTCAAACTCAACTAGAGCTGTACAGGTCAAATATTTCATGCAATGTTCAGTTTTGACCAGCACCAGAAGACAGAAAAATAAATAGAGTTGAAGCTTCTATGGTTCCTCAATCAATGCCTGTTTCACAAACTGCAATACTGTGCTTCCTAGATATCTCACTGCAGGTCCCAAAACCTCAACTCGTAACAGTAGAATACCAGATTTAACTCGCCGATCTGTTAAATTTGGCCATTTTGTCCCTCTAGACGCATATATATGTGCCACAAAGCTGGGGTCCAAGCTCTTCTCGTGACATAGAATTTCGTGACATTGGAGCCGTGAGATATGAAGGAAGCACTGTATTTCATTTATTTCCTTATAATGAAAAGTTGTTCCATCTAATGAGGTTTTGTTTGTATGTGGCAGTCTCAAGGTCGGTATGAGGTCATGAAGACTCTACAGAGGATAGTGACTGGGCTGGGGTCAGCCGGCAAGAACGTGCACAAGGAGATCTACAAGTCAGCTCTGAAACACCTGGTGGACAGCAACATGTCTGTACGCAGCTCTGCCTCGAAGGTAAGTAGGTTTACATGAATAGTATACGTACTTACATTAATAGTGAGTAGATATCAGAAGTAAGTCTAAAGTAAGTAGGCATTATTTTGAACTACTGAATATCAATATGAAATATCATTGATTCTAAGAGTAAGTGGGCATTATTTTGTAATACTGACTATCAATACGTGCAATATTTCTGATTCTAAGAGTTATTGAACGTCTCAGCTGTTGAATATCAGCAGCTGGAGCTGTCTGTCAATCATTAGATACTGGTGAGGCTTTAACATCATCCTATTAAGTTAATTGAGTTGTTGGTTTGCTGTGTTTAGTGTGTGAAAGCTCTAATTCCGGAGTCTCAAGCTATCCTGCATACAGATGTAGAAACTATTGTCTCCACCTGCATCCGTGCCTTTGACAGCTCCAACTACGATGTTAGATGTCATGTGGCACAACTGCTGGCCTACTTAGTCGCTGAATGTCTCAAGGTGAAAAGTCGGACAGGTTTGTGACTCATCCTATGATCAGGTCTAGGAGTAACAGGTGCTTGTCCCATGTCTGAGTAGCAGGTACTTGTCCCATGTCTGAATAGCAGGTGCTTGTATGTCCCATGTCTGAATAGCAGGTGCTTGTATGTCACATGTCTGAATAGCAGGTGCTTGTCCCATGTCTAAGTAGCATATGATTGTATTGCCACATGCCTGAGTAACAGGTGCTTGTATGTCACATGCCTAAATAATAGTTGGCTGTGTAACTAAAGTGAACCTCTGCTCCATGTATTTACATACAAACTAATTATGCATTATGTCCCATGACAGATGTCACGTATGACAAGTCACGCAGGTGAGTTCAGTGTGCACATCTTTAGTCACTGTATGTGCATCAACAGGTTGTTTTGGTTGCAGCTGTCAGTCCACAGGCTAAAGGCAGAGGTAGGAGCTAAATTTGCTGGTGTTACTCGAGATTAACACTGTGGCAATGTGTGATTAAACAGAGTGAAAACTTATGCTATATTATTTTATTCTGATTTGAAATATAAAAATAATGAGTTGGGCACCTCCCAGGGGGACTGTGTCTTCGTGCTGTCAGCTACGTGTGCTGCCCTTGGCTTATCATACGCCTCTACATCTTATCTCATGTCTTACAATCAATTCCTTCACTGCACACTCTCTAATCAGCCATATGATCAAATTAATTTCCAATTTATGGAACGAACCCGCTCAAATCTCCGGGCATGTCTAGAAATTTTTAGTCTGCAGATTTCAAGGCGCTGTTGCCAAGCAAAGCCGAGAATTGTGGTCTATAGCTGTGTTCATTTTCACAATTTAGCACAAAGCTAGGTTGGTTTCCGGTGCATATCTTGAAAAATGTTTGAGCTGTGAATGAAGATTTTCTGATCTCCAACTCATTGTACATGATGCTAGTTTTTAATTAATGGCTATTCATCTTCTTGAATGAATATTTCTCTTCTGATAAAATAACTTTTGTTAATATTTAGCCCTCAAAACAAGTGAAAGTTGCCAACAATTGGAGGGTTCAGCTCCTGCTCCTTAAGGGGACCCCAGGACTGCATCAAATCTCAGTCTCAGTTTAGTAGTTTAGTTCTTTCCAAACTTCTGTTGGGCATTAGCTAGTCAAAATATACCTATAATATTTTTAGGTTCCAAAGCTAAAATATATGATGTGAAGGAAGTCCTTGGCCTGTTAGCCTCAGGATTTGTCAAAGCTGGCAAAGGATCCTCAGCTGTAGAGATGGTGAGAGGGGCGTCTGCTATCAACAGAGAGATCAGAGTCGGAGTCACTCATGTGAGTGATTTTTCTTATGAGTGACTTTTAGTATATCATAATAGTGACTCATATCAGAGTATATTATCATAGTGACTCATATCAGAGTATATTATCATAGTGACTCATATCAGAGTATATTATCATAGTGACTCATATCAGAGTATATTATCATAGTGATTCTGATATCTCAGGCCTACAACGAGTTCATCAAACTGATGGGTGCCCAGTGGCTGGAGAGGAACATGACACTGGTTCTGGAGCACATTGTCACACTCGCTGCCAACCCCCGCACTACGCAGACCCATATTGACGCTGTCTACGCCAGGAAGTGTATCATATTCATCATGGCCACCTCGGTGCAAGGCATGCTGGGGGAGAAGGCGCAGGTGAATGCTGCCAAGGAGCTGAGCAAAGTCATCGGAAAGCAGATGGGTGTGATGAGTACGTGCGTCAGCTTGCTGTTCTACATCCACCCTTCAGATAGTTTGGGAATAACAAACAGCTATTTATAAATTCCAAAAAAAAGAATTGGAGTTACTTTCTCATGAAGAAAGTATTGCTATAAAAAGAGTGTTATATTTATTTTATATATAATACACCGGACTATAAAAAAGTTATTGAAAGCTTTTATTTTGATGTTTCCTACATGATATTCTAGATACTTTTTCAAGTGTTAGTCTACCTTTTCCATAGTTATCCTTTCTTCCTCATTAAAAGTTAAATCAATTTGGTGCCTAATTTTTTCAAAGGTATTTTTCCCATCTTTAAAATGATTTCATTGCATTAGGATTTATCTTCTCTAGGTGCAGAGTCGCATACGGATTCCCCCCAGCAGTCAGTGATAACTGCCACTCAACATGTGCTGGTCTGTAGTCTTCAGGAACTGGGTGGCATAGTACAGAGTCTGGGTACTACGGCCACCCAGCTCACCACTGAATCCAACTCAGGTACTTAGTCTATCACTGTGGTCTGAATCAGCAGTCCGTAAGTCAACTTTGAAGAAGATTATATTGGTCTGTGTTTTCTACACTCAGATATCGTGAAGCCTGTGATGTCCGTGCTCACCCACCCGTCCTCTGCAGCTCGACTGGCGGCTGCCTGGTGCCTTCGGTCTATAGCCGTAGCTGTGCCGGCTCTTCTCACCCCTCTGCTAGAGCGAAACATGGAGCAGCTAGACAAGGTGAGATATAACTAGCTGGGCTAGGTGAGACATAGATCAGCTGGGCTAGGTGAGATATAACTAATTGGGCTAGGTGGGATATGGAGCAGCTGGGCTAGGTGAGACATAGATCAGCTGGGCTAGGTGAGACATAGATCAGCTGGGCTAGGTGAGACATAGATCAGCTGGGCTAGGTGAGGCATAACCAGCTGGGCTAGTTGAAATATGGAATACCTGGGCTAGGTGAGGTATGGAACAGCTAGGTTAGGTGAGACATGCTAATGATATTGGATCATTTTTCTTGAAAAATCCTTGAAATGCTGCATTACTTTGTTTTGCAGATGAAATCCAATGGAGATGCTCTTTCAGGATTCAGCTTTGCAATTTCCGCCCTGTTGGGGGCAGTCAGCAAATGTCCCCTCGGTATTCCATACTCTATAGGAAAGGTGGGCCTTTACTCTCAGTCTATATAATCTACTCTATCTATAATCTGCTCTATACCTACTCTATACTTACTCTACACTTACTCTATACTTACTCTATACTTACTCTATACTTACTCTATACTTACTCTATACTTACTCTATACTTACTCTATACTTATTCTATACTTACTCTATACTTACTCTATACTTACTCTATACTTATTCTATACTTACTCTATACTTACTCTATACTTACTCTATACTTATTCTATACTTACTCTATACTTACTCTATACTTATTCTATACTTACTCTATACTTACTCTATACTTACTCTATACTTATTCTATACTTACTCTATACTTACTCTATACTTACTCTATACTTACTACTGCAGAAAGTGTTCAACCAGGCGGAGGAGTTGCTCCGCTCTGCCTCTCAGAGCTCCAGACTCTCCCTGCCTAGAATTCAGTCTGGTTGGCTGATAATTGGGGCCGTGATGACGCTGGGACCGTCTGTAGTCAAACCCTGCCTCCCCACCCTCCTCCAGCTCTGGAAGAACACCTTCCCTAGGACAGTCAAGGTGAGGCATGCATGGTTTAGACATTCCTCTAGCAGTTTGACCTTATCTCAACTGATATGTGCCATACAGTTGGTTGTAACAGAAGTTGACTGCAAGCAAAGAGTTCAAACTTTCATCTATGTTGCTAGGATACTGTCTCCATGGTAACTGTTGATATTTACTCTCCCCAGTACATAGCTTGAAGGTGACATTTGTTACGGCTGGTAGAAATGCTTATGTTTACAATAATCTAGCCATTGATCTCTTGATTGAAGGAGTTGGAGGCGGAGAACTCAAAGGGAGATGCGTTCACCTGGCAGGTGGCGCTAGACGGTAGAGCCGGAGCTCTGGGCTCTATTCACAGTTTTGTGACTCGCTGTGGTGACCTACTCAATGCTGAGACTACTAAACGTATTCTGGTTCCCTTAGAGTACGCCTTCATCCTTCTGCAAAAGTGAGTGACTTATTTATTGGTGGCGTGAGTTAGTAGTACTCTGTGTGAGTTAGTTGTACTGTGAGTTAGCTAATAGTACTGTGAGTTAGTAGTACTCTGAGTTAGCAGTACTCTGAGTAAGCAGTACTGTGTGTGAGTTTGTAGTACTGTGAGTTAGTAGTACTGTGAGTTGGTTGTACTGTGAGTTAGTAGTACTGTGAGTTAATAGTACTGAGAGTTAGTAGTACTCTGTGTGAGTTAGCAGCACTTTATTCCCTTCCCAGGATGCCACTCATAGTGAAGGAGCACGGTGCTCACCTGAAGGCCTGTGCCGCTATGCTCAGACTCCGCCTCTACGACATCCTGTGTGGTCTTCCTCCCCATTCATATGAGGGAGCTTACAAGCACCTGTTCAGAGAACTAGTAGCTGAATTCACATTGACAGGTAGCGCAAGTGCTTTAGTATATACAGTAGTTGACACATTATATCTGTATTTGATGGCTCTGTGCCACCTGTTGTTATGTGTCGCTTTGGTGACTGTGTCACACCCTGGCAGGTGTTAATTTTCTAACATGCTTTCTTATTCACTTTAGAGAACCCAGCCAACACAACCACCTCCCTGTTGCGTGACATGTGTCACATTGATGACAGTGTCATACTAGGTGCTTGGCTACAGGAGACAGACCATAAAGACATTGAGGATCAGGTACTTTCTTTATACTATATACTTACTAGTGGATGCTAAACTCTGATTAGGTTAGGAACCTCTGACTATAGTGAAGTAGGCTATTATGGCTGGACATCCGCTCCCCTTATCTCTATCACCTGGCAATTTAGTTGGTAGTGGGGAAACTAAGTTTGTTAAAACCTGTAATGGAAGTAGCAACTAATTGGCTCATTAAATCGGTGACTATAAACCAGCTTTCACCCTAAGAATCTAAATCAGCTGAATCAGCAAATTATACGTGGTTACACTGCTTGTTATACATGTATGTGTTGGCACTGAGTAGTCTGTTCGTATTAAAATATCCAACAACTCTGTAGAAAGTTAACACTGTGTGCTCTGTTACTTCTCCACTCCTTCTTTTGGCGCACCTCTTACATTGTGTTACTACCACGTACTGTAACTACCATATACTGTAACTACCACATACTGTAACTACCACACTGTAACTACCACACTCGCTCACACTACTAGGTAATGAAACTACTACTGAGATCTAAGACTTGTGTCACATCACTATCTGCTCTCTTATGTCACATCACCACCTGCTCTCTTGTGTCACCGCCTACTCTCTTATGTCACATCACCACCTGCTCTCTTGTGTCACCACCTACTATCTTATGTCACATCACTACCTGCTCTCTAGTGTTACATCACCACCTGCTCTCTTATGTCACATCACTACCTGCTCTCTAGTGTCACATCACCACCTGCTCTCTTATGTCACATCACTACCTGCTCTCTTGTCTCTCTGAAATCCTGTAGTTCTGTGAGGATCAAACACACCCTCTCTGTGTTTTCTCAGTTTTTTAAATGTTGCAGTTTGAACCGAACCGACGAGTAGATTTTGAGAATGTAAGTAACTGGCCACTAGTTTTCAGACATGGCGGCGCACATGCTTCCTGTTTGAGTTTCCTGTATCCCAGCATGCATTAGTTTAGACGTTGGAGCAAATGTTGTCGTAGCATGTGAACTGTTGTCATGCCAGGCGTCTGTAGTTGCTGCTGTACTAATGCCCTAAGAGTTGAAGATTTGAGGGCTAGAAAAGCAGGCTATTTTACCTGTGTTCTCACTCGCCCAAAGTGTAAAATTATTTGAATCTGTAAATAAACAGATTGACTTGTTGATTATCATGTGTGTTGACTAGTATGACCACAGTGGTACTTACTAAGTGAGGCAGAGATCATAGAGTGGGTGTGGCCTGGCCTTGCTTTCTTCTTATTTTGTTTTAGAATGTTGTTTTAGTTTTGATTTGCTTCTTTTATGAGTTTACTGCTTCTTGAAGTAACATCTGTTAGACAGAGTTTCTTGTTCTTCAACTTACCGATTACATCGCTTGTTGTCCATCAATCCACCAGTTACCTTCGAGCTTTCTGTTGTGAGACATTTCATGCTACATCCTTGCTACATCGATATCTCCCTCAGCTAATGCTAACCCAGAATTCCACTGCCTACACCAACAACCTGCTATCACCTTGTCATCAGTAACAATGCCACTACTCTGCAGTTGATTTATTGACACAGAGAGTGTGACTGAGCACCCTGAGGGTGGTCTCAGTTGCTCCTGTTTACTTCTTTTCTCTCCACTTCCTCCCTACGACTCTACTCTCTTCACATTCTTACTCTATCAGTCACTCTGATATGCATTGGTCAATACTTTTGTATGTACAGTAACCTTATTTCTTCTGCTGTGACGTTATTTCCTCTGCTGTGACTTTATTTCATCTGCCTTGATTTTATTTTCCCTGCTGTGACATTTTTAGGGTGCTTTATTCAATTTATGTTTCTTACTTTTTCCTTCTAATTCCTGTTACAGTTATACACTATCAGTTACTACTAAAGTTATAAACTGTTAGTTATACACTATCAGTTACTACTAAAGTTATATACTGTTAGTCATTGTTACAGTTGCACATTCTTGTGTTTATAGTTGCAACCCAACAGTGCCTCTGGTTCGGGTGCCTTGGAACACGACCCGACTTATCTCTATTCTGTAAGCAACAACGTAAGTAGCTATTCTCATTCTACTGTATCTACTTCTCTCACCTTTACTGGTTCCTATTTGTTTGTTGAAAGAGACAGTTTAGAAAGAAGTAATGCAGCATGTTTATGAACTTCTGCCACTGGACTATTGCAGATTGACCCGGGTGCCCTACCCCTGGGGGTGTCGGTCATAGACAGCTCCGTCAGACTCTACGGTAAACTCTTCCCCCGAGTCAGCGATAAGCACAAGCAGCAGATGCTGCAGCACTTCAAAGACTGCATCAAACAGGCGAAGGCAGCCCGACAGCAAGCTATACAGATCAACATATTTACTGCGGTGCTGTGCGCTCTTAAGGTACAACATGCACATACAACATATACTCTGGTAGTTACCACCATGGTGAAGCTGTATATTACTACAATGTTGTCATAGTATGTTATAATAGCCGTGCATTGTGGGAGAAGGAGACAAATTGAGTTAAACTCTTACTTTAGATACTTTAAGAAAATGCATTTATTTATAGACATATAAATATTTATAGTCAACAGAAAAGGGATGAGGTGGAACTGTTGTATTCTGTTATTATGTTGCAAAAACCTCTAATTAAAGAAAAGTTTGAAGAAACGTATAATTTCCAAAATGAGTATTTTACCATAGAAACGCGGTGTAGTTATTATGTATATTATGTAGTTTTATTAAACAAGTCTTCAAAATCAGTCAATATATTTATTTTATTATGTTACTCATTTATTATTACTTTAATTCCTTCAAAGTTTGCCTGAAAAGAGTACAACTCCTAATAATGTTTTGCATATACATATATTACAGTACTATACTGTTCTAGTAGATATTGCATATACATATATTACAGTACTATACTGTTCTAGTAGATATAGCATGTACATATATTACAGTACTGTACTGTTCTAGTAGATATAGCATGTACATATATTACAGTACTGTACTGTTCTAGTAGATATAACATGTACATATATTACAGTACTATACTGTTCTAGTAGATATAACATGTACATATATTACAGTACTATACTGTTCTAGTAGATATAACATATACATATATTACAGTACTATACTGTTCTAGTAGGTATAACATGTACATATATTACAGTACTATACTGTTCTAGTAGGTATAACATGTACATATATTACAGTACTATACTGTTCTAGTAGGTATAACATGTACATATATTACAGTATTATACTGTTCTAGTAGATATAGCATGTACATATATTACAGTACTATACTGTTCTAGTAGATATAACATATACATATATTACAGTAATATACTGTTCTAGTAGATATAACATATACATATATTACAGTACTGTGCGGAAGAGAAAAGGCAGCTTGGCTCAGCTGTGGTTAGAAATGCAGCGCTGACCCTCATCATGGTGAGTTATCCTCTCTCACTCAGGTCACATGTCATATACTGTTCACTCAAATCAGCACCCAGAATCGTGAAAATGTTCATTTTTTGCTAGTTTCAGTTTAAATAAATTAATGCTGTCATCACCAATATGTTTGTGTATGTTCCCAGGATATGCTCGCCAGCTCCAGTCCTCTCCTTCGCTGTGCCGCCGGAGAAGCTCTGGGTAGAATGACGCAATGCTGTGAAGACAACAAGTTCGTGGCTGACATGGTGCAGAAGAGCTTTGAAAAGTAGGTCACTTTTCTCTACTCTGATTGGTCACTTTTCTCTTCTCTGATTGGTTAATGCTACCTCGAGCAGCTATAGTTCTTTTTCCTCACACGTCTTCCTGACCACGACTCTCCTTCACTGTGTTCACTTTTCCTACGCTGACTGAATTAAACAAGCAAAATTTCTTGTAGTCTTTATATGTTATTATTTTGTTATGACTGAAAACCAGATAGACTCATCAGGGAATACTAAGCTGTGAGTTCAACTCTGACTCACTACTCACTAGTTTGGATGAATTTCGCAGAAAGTTACTGACTAAGGCAGATTTTAGAATCTATAGAATTTCTGTTGACAGGTTGCAATCTGCGAGAGACGTCGTGTCGCGTACTGGTCACAGCTTGGCCCTGGGCTGTCTTCACCGCTACGTGGGTGGCATGTCGTCTGGCCAGCACTTGTCATCAAGTGTCAGTATACTTCTAGCTCTGTCCAAGGACCATGCAGCACCTGTAGTGCAGGTGAGAGGATCTAATTATTATTAGTATATAGTATTAGTAATAACTGTGTAGTATTTAGTAAGAGTAATAACCGTGATATATATAGTAATTGTAATAACCGTGTAGCATATAGTAATAGTATTAACTGTGTAGTATATAGTAATAGTGATAACTGTGTAGTATATAGTAATAGTAATTACTGTGTAGTATTTAGTAATAGTAATAACTGTGTAGTATACAGTAATAGTAATAACTGTGTAATATATAGTAGTAGTAATAACTGTGTAGTATATAGTAATAGTAATAACTGTGTAGTATATAGTAATAGTAGTAACCTTGTAGTATATAGTAATAGTAATAACTGTGTAGTATATAGTAATAGTAATAACTGTGTAGTATATAGTAATAGTAGTAACCTTGTAGTATATAGTAATAGTAATAACTGTGTAGTATATAGTAATAGTAGTAACCTTGTAGTATATAGTAATAGTAGTAACCTTGTAGTATATAGTAATAGTAATAACTGTGTAGTATATAGTAATAGTAGTAACCTTGTAGTATATAGTAATAGTAATAACTGTGTAGTATATAGTAATAGTAGTAACCTTGTAGTATATAGTAATAGTAATAACTGTGTAGTATATAGTAATAGTAATAACTGTGTAGTATATAGTAATAGTAGTAACCTTGTAGTATATAGTAATAGTAATAACTGTGTAGTATATAGTAATAGTAGTAACCTTGTAGTATATAGTAATAGTAGTAACCTTGTAGTATATAGTAATAGTAGTAACCTTGTAGTATACAGTAATAGTAATAACTGTGTAGTATATAGTAATAGTAGTAACCTTGTAGTATATAGTAATAGTAATAACTGTGTAGTATATAGTAGTAGTAATAACTGTGTAGTATTTAGTAATAGTAATAACTGTGTAGTATACTAATAAAGAATGAAAGCCTTGACTGTGAGTGTCACCTACAGAGTGTTTTATGGTGTAGGTCTGGGCACTGCATGCTCTTGGGTTGATAGCCGACTCCGGCGGCCCGATGTTTAGGACTTACGTGGACGCTACTCTCACTCTAGTGCTAAACTCCCTTCTCACTGTGCCTCCTTCCAACACCGACGTACATCAGTGTCTGGGAAAATGTCTAGCAGCTCTAATTACCAACCTCGGTCCTGAGTTACAAGGTAATACCATGACTACTGTCTTTTGTTACATTGCAATCCTATAACTAACAGCTTTGTTACATGTCAGTGCCATAGTTATTAATTTCTTATGACATTTACAGTACAACTATATTATAAAGCGTGTATGGCACGTTGACAAGCTTTTACAGGTACTTGCTTTAAATGATATATAATCTACGAGTGTATGACACTGTCACTCTGCTGCAGGTACTTCTTCTGTCATATCTGATGCCAGATTGTCTTGTCTCATCAGCTGTGCTATCATGACAGACCACCCAGACTCTCTAGTCCAGGCTCAGGCTATCTCCTGTTTACAGCAGCTACATCTCTTCGCCCCAAGACACGTCAACCTCTCCTCTCTGGTCCCAAGGCTATGTGTAAGTTACATGTGTTTCTATCTGTTCTCAGAATAAGGTGGCCCTTAGATACTAGTTTTGTAGCACCAGAATGTGCCAGTCACCTTTTTTGCGAAAAACCTTCTACTAGAACGTTTAGAGTCTAAAATTGGTCTAAATTTTCCACGAGCCGTCTGATGCATGTTACAGACAAGCTTGACATCCCCTCACTTGCTGTTGAGAAGGTCGTCAGTGGCTTGTCTACGTCAGCTGGCTCAAAAGGAGGCCAATGAGATCAGCGACTACGCCCGAACTCTGTACAAAGCCGCCAACGAGGATGAGCAGCAAGTCATCTCTGAATCAGGTCTGGAGGGAGCTCTGTTTGGCCTGTTGGATAGAGAGAGCGACAGCCAGCTGAAGAAGGTTTGTTTTGTGTTTTAGAAACTCAGTCTAAGTATTTACTGTGAATAGGATGTGGCTTTAGACTGTGTTCTAAAGTTTGTGTGATGCTTGCTGTAGGATGTGAAGGACACACTGATGAGTATGTTACAGAGTCTGGCTGGAGCCAATCTCTCTCACTGGTTTCAGCTTGTCAGGAATGTCTTATCTGCTGCAACTGGTAAGTATAATCTGTAGCTACTGGTAAGTGTAACCTGTAGGTACTGGTAGGTGTAATCTACAGCTACTGTTAAGTGTAATCTGTAACAGCAGGTAGGTGTAACTTGCAGTTACTGGTAGGTGTAAACTCTAGCTACTGGTAGGTGTAATCTACAGTTACTGGTAGGTGTAATCTGTAGCTACTGGTAAGTGTAATCTGTAGCTACTGGTAGGTGTAATATACAGCTACTGGTAGGTGTAATCTGTAGCTACTGGTAGGTGTAATCTGTAGCTCTTGGTAGGTGTAACCTGCAGCTACTGGTAGGTGTGATCTGTAGCTCTTGGTAGAGGTACTGTAGTAGTGTTCTGTCTCATGTAGATTTGGCGTCAGGAGACGGAAAGGATCTGTCTACTGCCATCGAGGATGAAGACGAAGACGAAGAAAACGAAGAAGACGACGACGAGCAGTTTAAAGGGGTGAAGGAAAAGGAAGTGAAGTCACACTTGGCTCCAAAATGGCCGACCAGAGTGTTTGCGGTCACCTGTATGATGAAACTCATGCAGGTAATGTTTGTTCATATTGTGTGCATTTTACTACTTTGTCGTGTCACAATCTTGTAGCGCAATGACCTCTGTCTGTAGGAGTGTAAAGACAATAGAGCTCATTTAGATCTAGCTTTGGCTCGAGAACTTAAGGCTAAGAAGGACAACGGCCAAGATTACCTGGTGTTACACCTCAGTGAACTTGTGCGGGTGGCGTTCATAGCCGCCACGTCTGACAGCGATAAACTGAGGCTAGGTGTGTTGACACGTTACTGTGTTATAATATATTATATGTAGAACGTATTGTTATATAATATATTATATGTAGAACGCATTGTTATATATAATATATTATATGTAGAATGTATTGTTATATAATATATTATATGTAGAACGTATTGTTATATAATATATTATATGTAGAATGTATGGTTATATAATATATAATTATATAAGGTATCCTCTTTGTTATTTTATGAGTTGTTGGCACAATCATTAGATAATATAAAGTAGCTACTATTAGAATAGAGTGTCAGACTTAACTCCAGCTTGAGACAGACTTGACACCATCTACTCACTACTTTTAGGAGGGCTGGAGCTGCTTCAGGACGTCATAAAGACCTACTCTACAGTGAGCGAGCCTGAGTTCCCAGACCATGTGGTTTTAGAGCAATACCAGGCACAGGTGGGGTTCAGCTCAGAGATTCCCTGCTATTCTGTGTTTCACTGTTTACTGATATGTATGTATAGTGTAATATAACGTCGTATGTTTCTACTACTACCACTACCACCACTACTACTACTACCACTACTACTACTACTAATACTGCTACTACTACCACTACTACTACTACTAATACTGCTACTACTGCTACTACTACTGCTACTACTGCTGCTGCTGCTACTACTACTATTACTTAGCTATGTTTATGGTCATCAGGTGTCCGCTGCCCTAAGGCCGGCATTCGCTGTCGACACACCGTCTGATGTGACGGCGGCAGCCTGTGAAGTCTGCAGCACATGGATAAGAAGTGGAGTCGCCCGAGACTTGAATGACTTGAGGAGAGTTCACCAACTCCTCAGCTTTTCTCTCGGTATGTTTGCCGATTCTGGACAAGTAAATAACTTCCTGTTTGGTGATTGTCAAAGAGCAAATAAACCCTAGTGTGGTGGTTTAGAAAGCAATTAACTCTGATGATTCTAATAGAGCAGGTAATTCCCATTTTGTGATTGTGAGAGAACAAATAACTCCCAGTGTGGCAATGTGTTTGTAGAGAAGTTGAAGTCTGACGGAAGAGCGAATAAACAGCTGATATACAGTGAGATGGCTGGAGCCATGGAGAAGCTGGCAGTTCTTAGAGCTTGGGCTGAGGTCTGTGTGTAATGTAATATATATTATATTATTATGTAATATATCATGGCATCATGTAATATATAATGTATTATCTTCTAACATATGTTATATTATCAAGTAATACAATATATATTATATTAACATGTAATATACATTATATTATCATGTAATATATATTATATTATCATGTAATATATTATAATATCATGTGTAATATATTATAATATCAAGTAATATATATTGTATTATTATGTAATATATTATAATATTATGTAATACATATTATATTATCATGTATAATATATTATAATATCAAGTAATATTATATATATGATATAGTTTATAGTATGGAGTACTCCAATATTGGTTTATAATAATACACAAAGCTGCACACTTTAAAATGACAATAAATTTGCGCTGAGCTCTACTACTTCTAATGACAGGTTTATATAGAAGCAGTGAGTAGAGAGCAGAAAAAGCCAACCCCATCTGGTACAGAAAGCTTACTTGACCTAGTTAACCCTGAATTGAGGTCACTCGCTCGACTATGGATTGCTATTCTCAGAGACCATGCTTTGCTGTCTCTCTCCCAAGGTATAATATCTACAGTGTAGTGTATTATATATGTTACTATCTCCCAAGGTATAGTATCTACAGTGTAGTGTATTATATATGTTACTATCTCCCAAGGTATAGTATCTACAGTGTAGTGTATTATATATGCTACTATCTCCCAAGGTATAGTATCTACAGTGTAATGTATTATATATGTTACTATCTCCCAAGGTATAGTATCTACAGTGTAGTGTATTATATATGCTACTATCTCCCAAGGTATAGTATCTACAGTGTAGTGTATTATATATGTTACTATCTCCCAAGGTATAGTATCTACAGTGTAGTGTATTATATATGCTACTATCTCCCAAGGTATAGTATCTACAGTGTAGTGTATTATATATGTTACTCTTTCCCAAGGTATAGTATCTACAGTGTAATGTATTATATATGTTACTCTCTCCCAAGGTATAGTATCTACAGTGTAATGTATTATATATGTTACTCTCTCCCAAGGTATAGTATCTACAGTGTAGTGTATTATATATGCTACTATCTCCCAAGGTATAGTATCTACAGTGTAGTGTATTATATATGCTACTATCTCCCAAGGTATAGTATCTACAGTGTAGTGTATTATATATGTTACTATCTCCCAAGGTATAGTATCTACAGTGTAGTGTATTATATATGTTACTATCTCCCAAGGTATAGTATCTACAGTGTAGTGTATTATATATGCTACTATCTCCCAAGGTATAGTATCTACAGTGTAGTGTATTATATATGTTACTATCTCCCAAGGTATAGTATCTACAGTGTAGTGTATTATATATGTTACTATCTCCCAAGGTATAGTATCTACAGTGTAGTGTATTATATATGTTACTGTCTCCCAAGGTATAGTATCTACAGTGTAGTGTATTATATATGTTACTGTCTCCCAAGGTATAGTATCTACAGTGTAGTGTATTATATATGTTACTATCTCCCAAGGTATAGTATCTACAGTATAGTGTATTATATATGTTACTATCTCCCAAGGTACAGTATCTACAGTGTAATGTATTCTAACATGTTAAGCATTCAGTGTTGCTAGATTCCAATGCAATTACACTATTACTTCTGTTTTGTTCGTAATTATGTGTGCCCAAATCTGATTGGTTCTTTGAAATGTAATGTTTGCTCCTATTGGCTGTTGACAGAGCACCAGCTGCCAGCAGAAGGTGGTACATTCTTCACTGCAGAGACGAGAGACGCCGTGAAAAGTCACTACCGGTCCGTGTGGTCAGCCTGTCTCCACGCTGCCAGCCTCTATCTCAAGCAAGAAGGCTTCGGCATCAGATTGAATACAGATTCTCTTGGCAGCAGTGCTGAGCTGAGTGAGACTGACCGCTTTCACCTTCTGCTTGGTAACTATCTCACCGCCATGTCCTGTATACTGTGTAACTATCTCTCCGCTATGTCCTGTATACTGTGTAACTATCTCACCGCTATGTACTGTATACAGTCTGGTAAAGTACTATATCTAAAACTCCCCTATGTTGTACAGTTGGGAAAGCCAACTGAGTCTCTAATTCAGCAATTCGTAATTGTTCTCATATTTATTTATTTCAACTAAAAAAATATTTCAACTAAATGTTACGTTGTGTAAGCAGTGTCACCTTCCATTCGGCTGGTTGCTATGGTTGTGTTTACTTGTTGCTGAGATATGGCTGCCATATTGTTTAGGCGTTGCTATGGAAGCGCTGTGCAGTAGGACATCCGCTCAGTCTGATGACACTATCATCACATGCCTCAAATCTGTGTACACTTTGCTGACATCAAAGAGGGAGTCGGTGGTGTCCCCCGCAATCAGCAGAGAGATCCTGGCGGTGTTACACAGGCTAATGTTGACGAGAGACAACTCCAACATTAGAACTTTGTCTATCAACGTGCTGGAGCAACTGGTGAACACTTGTCGCGACAGTACGACTTGTGAGTATATGTTATGTAATATATTACCATAATGTATTAGTACAGAGTATATGTTATGTAATATATTACCACAGTGTATTAGTACAGAGTATATATTATGTAATATATTACTATGATATACGGATATAGGGTACATATTATGTAATATAATACCATAATATATGAGTATAGAGTATATATTGTGTAACATATCACCATGATATACGTGTATAGACTAGGCTATATATTACATAATATTGTATGGCATGTTCTACAGGTGACACCAATGACTACATAGGTACAGTATCTGTAGTCTCTACTGGTATATGTGTAGTATTTTGTGTAGTAAATGTAGAATATAGTTCTACTCATCAGATTACGTTGTGTTGTCCCTGCACAGTATTAGCTCTTAGCAGATATGTTGATGGGAGAGGACTACTCCAATAGGTAGTACCTCACGCACATTAGCGCGGGTCTCTCGTCTCAGGTAGTCAGGTGATGGTACCACCCTACCAGCAAGTCTCTGTTTTAGGAAATTATATGATTATTTTTTCATCCTCTGCAGTTTTAGTTTTTCTGTTAGCTTTTAGATTATCAGGTGACCAAAATCATTTATACGGCACTATTTGATGATGTCATAGTTTTTGTGCTGACCAGGTTTTGTGATGTCATAGATGTAGATTATCAGCTGCTCCTCGTACAATTTGGTAGTTGTGTGCCCGTGGCATTGCGACTGCTTAATCTGTGTTTGTTTTGATGTGCGTATCCCCATATTATGATGACATCACGTGTTTTGTATACAGGTTGCGATGATGTCACGCCAGGCTCGTCATTTGTCTTCTCCTGTCTGGAGGTGTGTCTGTCTATCATCGTCCGGCATATCCCGGCCATCAACTCTAATCTAGTCACCTCTTCAGTCTACCAGACCTCCTCTCTCAAGTACACCAACCAACAAGAGATGACTCAGGCTGTCTGCGCCGTGCTCAATGTCATCGAGCAGTTGCCTTCTCTCTGCTCTCAGAACGGTAGGTTTTCCAGAAGTATTTCCCGATTGCATACTGAGTCTATATTGAAACACAATCTGTGAGTAAATGTTATTAAGTATTTCCCGTGATTTTGAAGAGACTCTCACATTAGTGTTTCCTGTTTACAGGTCGTACCTCAGTAATGCCGATCTTGCTCTACTTGGTTATCAGCATAATCAAGGAGGTCTCTCCGGCCAACAACATGGACGCAGACGTCTCTCCCGCCGTCACCAAGGCTTTGCGTACATTCGCAATTCTCTGCAAACCTGGCTCTTTTAACGGAGAGGAAGAAAAACATACTTCTCAGAGTCTTCAGGTATAATATATGTTATACTGTATGTTGACAGCTCGTACTCAGTGCCCTCATGTATACTATACTGTATGTTGACAGCTGGTACGCAGTGCCCTCATGTATACTATACTGTATGTTGACAACTAGTACTCAGTGCCCTTGTGTATACTATACCGTATGTTGACAGCTGGTACTCAGTGCCCTCATGTATACTATACTGTATGTTGACAACTAGTACTCAGTGCCCTTGTGTATACTATACTGTATGTTGACAGCTGGTACTCAGTGCCCTCATGTACACTATACTGTATGTTGACAGCTGGTACTCGGTGCCCTCATGTATACTGTACTGTATGTTGACAGCTGGTACTCAGTGCCCTCATGTACCTGTTGGAGGCATACAGGGAGCCGAGGGGGTTGCAGCCCCTGGTGCTGCTTTACGCTGTGGCCATCTTGTCTCAGTCATGTCCTGCAGAAGTGTTAGCCTGTGAACGAATCAGAGTGCAAGTTGTCTCCACTGTTACTAGCATCTGGGAGAAGGCTGGAACCAGCAAGGTTAGACAACTTCTCAATAGTAACCTTGGATCTCGGTTTCCATTACAGGGTCACTTCTATAGCCACCTTACTAATGTGATTGTATTCAGAGAACACAGCACACACGCACGCACACACATATACACACACACACACTCACACACACAGCACATACACGCACGCACACTCACACATACACACACACGCTCACACACACACACACGCTCACGCACACACACTCTCACGCACACAGGTAAACACACACGTAACCACACATACACACACCTAAACACACGCGCGCGCGCACACACACACACATACACACACTGTTATAAGGATATAAAGAAGTGTTGTTAAAGAGTAGATGCTCCGTTGCAGGTGAGGAAGGCATTCATACAGATGTGTCAGACTCTGTTCCAACACCCGGACTCCATTGTCTCCCACTGCTACGTCAGGTCACTCGGCCCTCTCCTCTGCTCTCATTTACTCCACGCTACTTCACATCAACCTGTAGATTTGCAGGAGATATCAATGGCAGTCACAGCTGTAGAGGTTCTTGTCAGCCTGACTCCTGCAGAGCACAGTGAGTATGACGACCTTCGGTTTAAGTATAGTGTATATATTACGGTGTAAGTATAGTGTATATATTACAGTGTAAGTATAGTTTATAAATTACAGATGTATGTATATATTACAGTGTAAGTATAGTGAATATATTACAGGTGTATGTATATATTACAGTGTAAGTGCAGTGAATATATTACAGTGTAAGTGTAGTGTATATATTACAGTGTAAGTATAGTGTATATATTACAGTGTAAGTGTAGTGTATATATTACAGCGTAAGTATAGTTTATATATTACAGTGTAAGTATAGTGTATTACAGTGTAAGTGTAGTGTATATATTACAGTGTAAGTATAGTGTATATATTACAGTGTAAGTATAGTGTATATATTACAGTGTAAGTATAGTGTATATATTACAGGTGTATGTATATATTACAGTGTAAGTATAGTGTATATATTACAGGTGTATGTATATATTACAGTGTAAGTGCAGTGAATATATTACAGTGTAAGTGTAGTGTATATATTACAGTGTAAGTATAGTGTATATATTACAGTGTAAGTGTAGTGTATATATTACAGCGTAAGTATAGTTTATATATTACAGTGTAAGTATAGTGTATTACAGTGTAAGTGTAGTGTATATATTACAGTGTAAGTATAGTGTATATATTACAGTGTAAGTATAGTGTATATATTACAGTGTAAGTGTAGTGTATATATTACAGTGTAAGTATAGTGTATATATTACAGTGTAAGTATAGTGTATATATTACAGTGTAAGTATAGTGTATATATTACAGTGTAAGTATAGTGTATATATTACAGTGTAAGTATAGTGTATATATTACAGTGTAAGTGTAGTGTATATATTACAGTGTAAGTATAGTGTATATATTACAGTGTAAGTATAGTGTATATATTACAGTGTAAGTATAGTGTATTACAGTGTAAGTATAGTGTGTATATTACAGTGTAAGTATAGTGTATATATTACAGTGTAAGTGTAGTGTATATGTTACAGTGTAAGTATAGTGTATATATTACAGTGTAAGTATAGTGTATATATTACAGTGTAAGTATAGTGTATTACAGTGTAAGTATAGTGTGTATATTACAGTGTAAGTATAGTGTATACATTACAGATGTATGTATATATTACAGGTGTAAGTACAGTGGCCCTACTCTGCTCTCTATTCTCAAGCTATCTACTCAACACAGTCAACTATGACTCAGCCACCCCGCAAGCTAAACAACTCTTCACCGTCGGACTGGAGGCTATCAAAACTCTCGCATCAAATCACTCGCAGCAGTTCAAGGTCGTGACCTCTAGTTCCCCTCCTCTCCGCTCCACCATTGAGCAAGCGTTTCTCCTCCATCAGTCCAACGAGGCAGCGGCTCAAAAGAAGGCAGCTGAAGCCAGTAAACAGAAGCAGCAGGCAAAGCCGGCCATTCAGTTGAAAATGAACTTTGGTAACTTTACCTGACCTTCACGTGGCCTTCACATGACCTTGATTGTCAACTGCATGTTATGTTATTAGAAATCTTAAATTATTTTATATAATTTTGTAGGTAAGTTTTTTGGCATTTATTTGTACTTGTGATTGAGTCGCCAAGTTGAATTATGAAATGAGAAAGTTTAATAATCAAATTGTCTGTAGGTTTACTACTTATTTAATTCAACAATTGATATTCGCAATAAAACTTATGATTTGAATACCCTCGTGTTTCCTTTATTCTCCCTGCATTAATCTCTCTATGAATTATTTTCAAATGAAAAATCAAGTTATGTATTAACTGAAAGGGTTGCTAACAACCTAAACTCAATCCAGTTGTATTATTTCCAATGTCAGCTAGCATCCCAACACCTCAAAAGTGTTAAAAGTCTTTTATTTAAATAATCTCAGCTGATTCAGTTTTTGCTTGATTCAGAATAATAAATATGTTTCAGAAAGTATGAATTGCTCAATGCCCACCCACACAGTTGTATTAGTCTAGAAGTAACCTCCAATTATCTTTCACTCATTACACTTCGAGGGGTGGCCACCCAATTCTTTTAGAAATAGAAAGTTTGAAGGGTCCTAATTAATCTGTGAAAACTCTAGACTGTTCTGTGCACCCAGTTAGCCACAAAAGCGCTTCAAACTTTTAAAATTATTCAGGAGTTGTTTTCTCTTAACGTTTTTGTGAATCAGCTAAATATTTTAGAATTATTCAAGCTAATTTATTTTATATAAGCAAAATAAATTTGCTAATAATTATTGATAATTTTTTTACCTTTCTTTTATAAAAACTCTAAATTTTTTTGTTCACCCGGTTAGTCACAAAAACTCTTTTAAATGTTACAGGAGTTGTTTCCCCACAACTTTGTCCAAATCCATTAAATATTATCTTGAAATTATTGAAGCTAGTCTATTATATATACAAGCAAAAACTTTTGCAAATAATCATAGATGTGTTTTTCACTTCTCTGAGTTTATTTCTAGTGATTTTCTTGTGAAAAAATCTGAAAAAAGTGGATTATTTGGACGAAAACAAGCAAAGGAATGGGTTTATTAGTTATAAGGCAAACATTATTATTGATCAGCTATAAAAAAGGCGAATTATAATTAGTAAATATGTGTCTGATAATGATTTTCTTCACCATTTTTATTATATAATAACTACTTTTACAAAAAAGTAATGAGAAGCATGAGCTGGTTGATCTGGACTCCGGAAGATAATATTTTAAATGTGTACAATTGAGCTTTGCTAATAAATTTAGGCTGAACTATATATATATACATAAGCAATTTGGTTTTTAAAACAATGCTATTGGTTAAAATGCATATTTTTATACTATCTTGATATAATGACTATAGGGCCAATTTATCTCAGTTATAGTTACAGAAGAAATACCCTAAAGCCTTCCTATAATGTTTAATATATATGGTTATATTTAGACCACCCATTAGAAAAATGATCTTGGGCTGCCTCATTCAAAGATCATAGGCATGTACTTTTTTCATGTGTGCCATTTGTTACAAAAATAATAATTTCTTATCGGCAAATAAAATAAGCTGAGTTTGAGACTGGTGCATTTTTATGTGAAACATGGAGTAAAAATATTTTAGAGAACAATATTGTTATTATAGTTGATGCATACCAAAAAACATTTCGTTCGCTACAATTTTACCAAACATGGTGGAATTCCTAAGAAAGCACAACTCAAATGCTTACAATTAGATCATGAGGAAGCAGATACACAAACTTTGTTACATGCAAAATATCTTATGAACATCATAATCCCACGTGTAATAATCAAATCTCAATCTTTCATCCTAAGTCTCGCTATTTGCAAAACATTACCTTCTTACCAATTATTTTTTTTCACTGGTGTGGTAATCATGGTGTCATGCCAGATAGAGGCTAAACTAAATTTCCTACTTAGACGCTAGTTATTTATTTTGGTAAAATGTATTTTCATGTGCAACTTATTTTAATATTATTGAAATATATGTATATTTAAATAAACTTGGATCAATTGCTTGTTATTTAGCACATAAATAAATCCTTTTGATTTGCATTAACTTATTAATTTTGTACATTATTTTATACATCTTGCCTGTTGTTTGAAAATATATTTTGCTAATAAGTATCCATTAAAGATAGTGTCTATTATTAATTGTATTACTATATTAGTATTAGTATTAGTATTAGTATATGTATTAGCTACATATAGCTATTAGCATATTAGCAATCAATTCATCAGTTATATAGGTAATATTAATATATATGGTAACAAAATAAAAACAGTGTTTCGCTGGGAGGAAACCATAATCATATTAGATATTTGGATGTCAACATTGCAGCAAATAAATCCAAACCGCAGTTGTGTGCAGCACTTGGTAGATTTCATGCTTTAACAGGTTTTTATTCGACTATAGTGCTTTTTATGGAAAAGGATAGCGCACAGCCTACTCTTTTTTGAGAAAATATTCATAATGTATGGGAAACTTTGAACACCTTGCATGGGAAGTATTTTAAGCTGTAAGCCATTTCAGCGGCTGAAGTAGAACAATTTGTTTATAAGCTTTATGGAGCAGGAAATCCATATATAGATAATGTCTGATACACTGTATTTCGTTCACCGTCTAAAATAACTTAATAGAGTTTGCCTCCAACAAAAGATGAATTAAATTTGCATGTAAAAAGAGCAAATTATCAGGCAGCCATTTGGAGAAGGGTGACAACAGCCTATATTGATGCACTACCCCCAGAACATTATGAAAATATTGTTGAGAATCATGGCAACATAAATATAAAGTGGATGATTCAAGCTTCCGTACCTGAACATGTATATTGCAAAGTTTAAACTGCTCCTGTAAGACCAGCTGCAACATATCAAGATGTGGATGTCAGAAATCTCAAATGCAGTGCATACACTGATGTTTGTCAATGTAAGGATTGTTTGAGAAGAAGCTCTATATTGGGGAAGAAGCTGATGAGACTGATGGCAGTGACAATGGTGACGAGAATACTTTTTCATAATAAAGCACTATTTTTAGACATTTGTTATATATTTTGCTGCAACCAATTTGATTTTGATAATCTCTCATGCTTCTGTTCCTCTAAATAATTTTACAAAATTTTGTTGATTTTTGCAGACATTTAACGGCTACCCACAGACTATATAGCAAACGGTTCACTTGGGCTGAGCTCAAAAGATTTCAATATATTTATTCATTTCAACATTTATTTTGTACTATAATTTTATAAATATAGTTTTTTCACACATCAGCATGACTTTGTTTTTATTTTTGTATAAATAGCTTGGTCATACATGATTATTCTGCATGCTTATGCCTCATGCAATATATGTCGATTCATAACAAACACATATGTTTATATAAACAACTTGGTTTTAATTTGAGATAGCGTCTTGCAGTCTTTATAAATTCAATATCAGCATAGAATTCTAAGTAAGAGGCAATTATTTTTGGTATTTCAGCAAATATTTTTTCTTCAAGATAGCTTGATAAAATTGGATACTATTTTGCACAATCCACATTTCTTTTTATCACCCATCTAAAATGTCGATTTGTTTTTTGCAATAACTTGAGTTTGGGTAGAGATAGAGTTCTAAGATTTGTAGATTCAGAATCAGCACAAAATTCTGATCTAAAAACAACTTTTTTTGAGTGGCCACCTAGTAAAGTGTAATAAGCCAATTTTTTGAGCACTTTTTGGGAGGTTACTTCTAGACTAGGCTATATATTATGTTTATATAAACAACGTGGTTATAATTTGAGATAGCCTCTTGCAGCCTTTAAATTCAGTATCAGCATAGAATTCTAAGTAAGAGGCAATTATTTTTGGTATTTCAACAAATATTTTTTTCTTCAAGATAGCTTGATAAAATTGGATACTATTTTGCACAATTCACAAATGCCGATTTGTTTTTTGCAATATCTTGAGTTTGGGTAGAGATAGAATTCTAGAGTTTGTAGATTCAGAATCAGCACAAAATTCTGATCTAAAAACAACTTTTTTTGAGTGGCTATTTAGTAAAGTGTAATAAGCCAATTTTTTGAGCACTTTTTGGGAGGTTACTTCTAGACTAGGCTATATATTATGTTTATATAAACAACGTGGTTATAATTTGAGATAGCCTCTTGCAGCCTTTAAATTCAGTATCAGCATAGAATTCTAAGTAAGAGGCAATTATTTTTGGTATTTCAACAAATATTTTTTTCTTCAAGATAGCTTGATAAAATTGGATACTATTTTGCACAATTCACAAATGCCGATTTGTTTTTTGCAATATCTTGAGTTTGGGTAGAGATAGAATTCTAGAGTTTGTAGATTCAGAATCAGCACAAAATTTTGATCTAGAAACAACTTTTTTTGAGTGGCCACCTAATAAAGTGTAATAAGCCAATTTTTTGAGCACTTTTTGGGAGGTTACTTCTAGACTATATTACAATATTACAATATTTATTGAATCATTAAATTATCTATTGAGTTGGGTTTGATATAATATGTAGTTACTAAATTATTTACCAGCTTTGATTTTAGAACATAAATTGTAACATTGCATACATATTATATTACATTATAGCTTATAATACTATTATTATTGCATTACTTCTAGGTATCATTCAGTTATTGTAGCCATATTTTTGAGCTTCTTCTCTCCATGAGGTACCATGACTCCCATAATTACCAGCATCTACAGAAGCACCCAATATTGCAACTTCAGCAGTATAATCCAAACTTCACAACACTAATTAAATCTTATGAAATACTTTACTATATATAAACTCTATATGTTTAGAAAACCAATGCTAACCTTGTACCCCAGATTCTCCGATGTCACCTGTTATAGCTCCAGTATCACCTGTAATGGACAGTAGAAGATAAAAGGCTCTTGTTATAAAATGATATCAAAATTTTAAATCCAAAATAGGTTATAGTCAACAATGGAGGTGTTCACCAATTGAGAACAATAGGAGTTACATATCGTCATAAACTGGAAGTTTATTCAACTTCGATTCTCAGTTTCATTATTGCTAATAGGAATCTAGATATTACAACTTATACTGATATGTTTTATTATATATAAGGTATCATCGATTGGATAGACAGCTTACAATATAATATTGCAGTATGATGAGATAAAATAACGTAAAATAGTGTATCGATTATCATACTATACTGTAGCATAGTATATCACGTATAATATATTATATAACATGTTATATAATATAATAACTAAACATGCAGATGGTAATATTATTTTCTGTAACTTGCAAGTCATATACAGAAGAAAGACCATTCACACAACTGAGTGGCAAGATAATGACCTAATTAGTAGTGTACAACTCACCATAACATGACAGCACTGCCGCACACTGTTTGGTGATCACACGCTGTCCGGGACAGTTAGCTTGTGATGCCAAGAGACAACTCCTAGACCGAGACTGAGTTCCTACCCCACAAGTCGCTGAACAACTGCTCCAACCATTCCAGTCACTCCACACTCCCTCGGCCACTGCAACACAAGCTCAAAGTAGCACCACCGTAGCTTGAAGGTCATATCTGTATCAAGATCATTTCCTCTGCAGATACTTCACTACTAACATACCTGGGCACTGCCCTGCATAGCAGTTCCGTCCTTGACCTGACATGCCTGAGCCACCAGCACAGAATTGTCTCCCATTGGTTGGGTACGGGTTGCTACACAGTCTGTGCCGCCCTTGAATACCATTACCACAGGATACAGAACACAGGCTCCATGAAGACCACGCCCCCCACTCGCCATCAACTGAAACGAGCAGAGGCAGTGAATACAACTCAATGAAACATTTTCAGCAAGTAAACAAATGCGTGTTTCCATAGCAACTAGCTAATTAGCATTAGTAGAGTGTGAGTCATCTCAATATTATATCAATTGCATAAGACTTTTAAGTCTAAAACTGTTCCAACTTCCAGGGAAAGTTCTAAGATATTATGGTGAGTTATTATATGAGACCAACCAATGCAGCCATAGTTCTCAGTGCAGGTTCTGCTGCTGTATTGAGGGCCGGCGCAGAACTCTCCGTTCACTGATGGAGTTGGTGAGTTGCAATTCCTGCTCCTAGTCTGAGTTCCCTGCCCGCAGAAAGTGGAGCAGAGAGAGTAGGCGGACCATTGACTCCACCCGCCATGTACTGGACAGACAATGTCTTCGTTACAGCGTCTTAACCTAGTCGCAGCTCCTATACAGTCTCTGCCTCCATTCATAGGCTGAGGACTGCTGCAACTCCTAGACTTAGTCTGGGTTCCTGACCCACAAGTCAGTGAGCAGCTTGTCCACTCTGTCCATTCTGTCCACTCGCCATTCACTAGAAAGGAAGGAAATGTATCTGTTTAAGTGTAGACTACAGAGTGAGTTAGTAGCTAATCATAGTGAGTTAATGTCGTGCAGTGGCTCTACAGTTTATCTGCACTCAGCCACCCTTGAAACTGTAAAGCTGTACGACGAGTTTTATACAGAAGTCAGGTAAAAACACGAGACAAGGAAAATGATTTCGGTAAGTGTATTATTCAAAAAAATCAATATTTCTTTAAATATTAAGCCAAAAAGTCCAAATTCATATTGTGGTGTAATATAGCAGAATACCTGGCACAATATACGATGCATGACAACACATGATGTATCTCAGTATTAGTGGTTTATATAACGAAATGTGTTATATAGCATGTCGTGAAAGCATTAATCTGATATACATTTCACCTTGACATGTGTACTCATTGCAAGCCTGTCTTTCTATAGCCTGTCCTCCGCAGACCTTCCCTCCATTTACGAGAGGAGGGTCAGAGCACGCCCTCTGTCTGCTGCGTATCCCTCTGCCACAAGAAAGAGAACAGGCTGACCACTCCGTCCACTGGCTCCAGCGACCGTCCACTTGAAGTATAAACAAGTACAATCAGAGAGAAAGCTGTGACTGAAGTTGACCTTCTGACCTCATGGCAGCAATTCTAGCACTATACTCAACACCGCTGCATTTCGTACTACATGTAGATGTTAGAGGTGCTAGGAAGACATAATACGTCTTGTGTGTGTACACCATTGTGACTCCTGGAGTGACTTGAGTAGAATAGTCAGTAGTGTATGTATAGACAGTTGAAGCATATTATTCCACAACATGCTTATATGATTTAGCAATGGCATAATAAAGTATTGTAGAGATAACATACACTCTGCTGTGATTATATATTATTACCTTACTCATAGCTGTTATAAGTGTAGTAATACACATTCCGGTCTAGTACGAGTAATACACATTTTGGTGTAGTAATACACTATTGCAGGAAGTAGCTTACCAACACAGTTGATGTGGTAGTTACAGGCACTGCTTTCTGCTGCAGGCCCTATACAGCTGTTCCCGTCGTAAGAAGGAGAAGGGTTGGTGCAGGTTCTGTATCTACGTTGACTGCCTCCTCCACAAGTGGCTGAACAACTAGTCCAGGAACCCCATGCAGCCCAACCACCGTGTACTAAAGACAACAAAACAGGATAATATTATTCCTCTTTGTAAGTAAACATCAACTTATAATAGACATAGTGGAAGAATGAAGGCGCCAATGTGGCGTGACTTTAAAATAAAAAAAACAAATGCTGTCAGATCAGAGAGGAGGGGCTAAAAGTGCTGAAGGCGTCCAAAATTTCTCTGTAATATTTTATCAAGAATACTTCTCATCCATTGGAACTTGTAAGCAGTTTAGAGACATGCCTAACATCTGAGTGGAATACATTGACAACATGCCACAAGCTACTTACCAATGCATCTATGTGAGTTACAGTCAACTATCTCTTCAGCCACTCCTTTGCAGCCTCTCCCACCAAAGAGTGGTGATGGATTTGTGCAAGACCTGCTGCGGGCTCTAGTGCCACCCCCGCAAGGTACAGAGCATGTGCTCCAAGTAGCCCAGGCAGACCATCCTCCATCAACTATAAACAAAGAGTATATATATTATATACTAAGAGTATATGTACTATACACAAAGAGTATATATATTATATACAAAGAGTATATATACTATACACAAAGAGTATATATACTATACACAAAGAGTATATATACTATATAGAAAGAGTATATATACTATACACAAAGAGTATATATACTATACACAAAGAGTATATATATTATATACTAAGATTATATAGACTATACACAAAGAGTAGGTATACTCTTATATACTCTATATATAAATCATTTACATTATATATAAAGAGCATATATACATCATATACAAAGAGTTTACACTATATATAAAGAATTTACGCCATATATAAAGAGCAGACACAACAAATGCAAAAGGTATACACGTAAACAGTGAATGACACGCATAACACAGTTTGCTACACGAATGAGTAGAACCTGCAACAGGAAGTTCTTACCTGCACAGGGAATATCTGCAGAACACCGTCCTCTCTGAGTTCTTCTCCCACTGCACGTTGCACCTCCAAAAGAAGGGGTGGGGTTGTTGCAACTTCGCTGCCGAAAGCGAAAGCCGCTGCCACACTCGGCTGAGCATCTCGACCAGCTGTGCCAATCTGACCACCCGCCATGCACTACAGACAGAAGATATGGGAATACAACTCTGGGTGAACCTTTGAACTGCTGTTAGACAATCAAAGCCAAATCTCAGAAAGCTGACAGGATAAATTGTTTTCCCCTAAACTTTAGCTAGCTTTGATGTAGACTGTTATTATATCCTTTAGCTAAATTCTTATATAACGTATTAAGTTCAATTCCTTTATTATAACTTATAAATGTGTAAATTATGTTCAAAACATCGATTAGGGGAAAAACAACTACATGAAGTACAAAATATATAAATTACCGGGACAGGAAACTGTAGATATGCATTGTGAACTTTCTATAGATTCTCCTTTGCAGAGATCTCCTCCATGAGAAGGGGCGGGGCTACTACATGACCTACTTCTAGTATGACTTCCTGTACCACAAGTAGCAGAACAGCTGCTCCAACTTTCCCATTCTGTCCACCCTCCGTGTACTACAAGGTGAATAACCCAACAACCTTGACATTGCTAACACAACTGATAATCTTAGAGTTAGTTCTCAAAAGGTGATAACTCCTACAGTGGAGAAGAATTGGAAAGTGTAAATTTGTTGTGATTCGAAAGAGTTTGAGAGCACAACTCCATAATTATGCAACGAGAAAATTATTTGCAGTGTTTCCACAGCTAGTGTGTCTATTCTGAGCAACCTTGGTCTAGTGGTCAGAGTAGTATCTTACTAAACAAAAATGCATGGGTTTGAATCCCAGTAAAAGCCGTTGGTGATGCTAACAAGAGTATCCAGTTATAATTGCTGCTGTGCCACAATAGAAACGAGCCTATTAAAAATATCCTCGGTATAAAAGATTGTCACAAAGATGGAGAATTTTAAAACAAACATAAGTTTATTTTACTTCCTGTGATTGACTAGAAACCAGTTGATATTGTATGGAGGAGGTCTATGTCAAGAACACTCTACATGAGCAAGGTTGGTGATATTAAAAATAGCTAATATGACCAACCTTGCTGCTATTCAACCAAACCTTCTTACTAATACAAAATATAGTATTCCAGTTGTACCAACCTGGACAGGAAACTGCAGGTATACAATCTGTAGTTTCTATAGGTTCTCCCCTGCAGAAGTCTCCTCCGTGAAAAGGGGCGGGGCTATTACATGACCTAACTCTAGTATGACTTCCTGTACCACAAGTAGCGGAACAGCTGCTCCAACTTTCCCATTCTCCCCATCTGCCATCGACTGCACGAAATATAAAATTCTAGGCTATACATTTTCACAAACATATATACTTTTTACTTATAACTAGCAATATTTCAGATGTGTAATAATAACATTACTACAACTAGAGCACTTTATGATAGGCCAAAATATTGCTGGTGCATTAGGAGTTTCAAATTAGCTCCGTATTCAATTTTCAAAGTAAAACTTGTATAATACTGAATATTTTATATGTGCATTGGAAAATGCATAATAATGTCTAATATATACATATAATGTATAATACATACATATAATGTATAATACATACATATAACATGTAATATGTACATATAACATATAATACATACATATAATATATACATATAACATATAATACATACATACAACATATAATACATACATATAACATATAATATATACATATAATGTATAATACATACATATAACATATAATATATACATATAATGTATAATACATACATATAACGTATAATATATACATATAATGTATAATACATACATATAACATATAATACATACATATAACATATAATACATACATATAACATATAATATATACATATAATGTATAATACATACGTATAACATATAATATATACATATAACATATAATATATACATATAACATACAATACATACATATAACATACAATATATACGTATAACATATAATATATACGTATAATGACACTCACCTGGACAGGGCGTGAAGCACTTCTTACGCTGAGCTGATAACCCAGAGCAGTCCAGGCCTGTTGCAGAAGGAGGAGGATCAGTACAGCTTCTAGTTCTGGTCTGTCTTCCCTCTCCACAGCTCACTGAACACGGGGCCCACTCTGTCCACCCGCTCCAGGCTCCATTGACCACCGCTACAAAGACATGTACACTCTACACAGTCTACACAGTCTAAACTCTAAAGTATTTAGCCAACAAAAGCCAGCAAATCTCTAAATCTCAGTCAAATCAGAAGTTATAGCAGACAGATAGAAAATCGGCAAAGTGTTCTTTTGGTGATCATCCCAAAAGTTCAGCTTTAGTAAGGAAGAAGCTGATCGAAAAGAATAGAAATATATGGAGAAATAAAGCTGGAAAGGAAAAAGACGTCAACGTACAAAGTCAGCTGTGAGTCATTGGTCTCAGAAACTGTGTACAACCTTTGAAGGTGACTCGGTGGTAATCAAGTCAATGAGGTGTAATGAATGGAAAGATGATTTCACAACAGGAAATGAGCAGCTGCAGCAGACGATGCTCTCTCCAGTGCAAGGATACAAGTGGTGTGATTAATTACTCAGCTACACTCTTTCAGTGTAAAGAGATTAGCACCGATATCGCCATGGTTACGGTTGATTAAACATTCTGTATTGTAAAGCTAATTATAAGTGTAGAATAGGTTGAATAAACTATAACATGTTTCACCTGAGAAACTTTACCTGCGTATGTTTTACCTGTATATTGTATTTTACTTTTACATAACTTAATAGCATGAATTAAAATACATAACAAAATAGCATGAACCATATTGTAACATAAATAATGTAGGTTATACTTTAATATAAAATAATCTAAATTGTGTTTAGCAAACAATAATATAATTTCATAGCAATAAATAATAAATATGTCACATTAAACCATCATACACTATATTACTCAAGATGGCTGCCCTACGTTGAAGCAGCACCCTGTTGAGTCAGCATTTACCTTCACAAGACTCAGTGTTGCAGAGTCTGCGCTGAGTTGCTCTGTTGGAAAGTCCGGGACACGCTGACCCTCCGTACTGTGGCAGCGGGTCATCACATTGTCTCTGCCTAGTCTGAGTTCCACCTCCACAGTGTTTGGTGCATATTGTCCAGGCTGTCCAACTCCCCCACCCGCCATTCACTGCAATTATATATAAAGCACAGTCTAAGCTGTGTTCTGTATACTTACCGGATCACACCTTCCCACTGTTTGAATATAATTATGTTGATGTACATGTATGTTTGCAAGTTCATATTCTTCATTCATTATGATACTTTGTACTTTATCCACTTACATATTATTGTAGTAGATTATAAAACAATATTCTATAACACTTTTTTAACAAAATTTGATACTATTTTGACATAGAATAGTATATGCAACATCACATGATAATGCATACTGAAAAGTAAGATATAAAAGTTGTAACACAATATAAAGTAGTCATTAACTGAAATTCTATATTGCTTCATATTTTTATTACTTATTATTTTTATAGTGGCTTTTGTTGCCTCAAATTCTACATTATTTAGTAGAGATTCTATACTTACCAGGCATAATTTGGGGGCTGCTGGCTCCCCCTCCCTGCCCATAGATAGGTCCACTGTCACCTTGACCTCTCTGGTAGCCTGGTCCCCACACTTTCTGACACTCACCTACAGACATGTACCAGTAGCCAGTTTACAAAACTTTGTGTCCACTTCAGTTTGAAACTTGGGCTAGGTGAATTTTGTACAAAATGTATCTAATAAATTATGAGGAAGACACAACCTCCACACGCCTCTATTGACTGCTGAGCAGCAGCAACAGCAGCAGCAGAAGCAGCAACAGCAGCAGCAACAGTAGAATCACCGCAGACCTGACCCTCTTACCTGAGTTGGTTGAAAATATGACCAGAAGTATTAGAGCTTCTCTATATACAGTCATCTTCACCACTCTATATAAAATATAGCAACAAAATATTATTCCTAAGTATATACTACACTTTTATATACATTAGAATAAAACAAATAGATACAGGCATGTAATATTATATAATATGTCACCAGTGAAAAGTGAAGCTGTAAAATTTATAAATAAACCAACAAGTTGAGAATAAAAGTAAAGATGATGAAGTGAAAAGCCTAGACTGTAGAATAAGTATGAAACACAACACCAACATACCTGGATGTAGGTCTGGTAGGTTGACGTATACACAGATCACAGAGTAAGAAATGAAGCACATCCTCATTATATACTTTAAAGAGCATAGCCCAAGTTCTACTGTTTAAGTTTCCCTTCCAATTGAATACACTGCATAAAAGTTATAGTCGTCATTTTAATGTTATAGCAAACAAGCTACACTAACTAATGTGCTTCAAAGACTAGAACTTCAGATGAGCTCAAGTGTAACAGTAATTAATATGTTGTATTATATAATTATAATACAATGCTATGTAATATCCCTATATTGTCATAGTAAATTCACTTTATATTATAAATTCTTTCTTAGTTATTGCATGCATGTTTCATTCACACCAATAGTTTAACCTTGGAGATTAGAATAAAACTTAAAAGACATGCAATTTGAAGAAAATTATGATGAGTCATTTAATTTTTTTCATTAGAAATACCAACTTTTTTAATTTGGTTTAATTAATTTAAATTCTCCAGTCGATCATCCTTAGAGTATAAAATTTATTGAATTGTTGTAAAAAACAATAAAGAAGAATATATAAAAAGCCAACATATTAGGATGAAAAAGTAGAAAAACCTGAATATAATGGTTATGCAATTCAATTTGCCTTAGAAGAGAGATTTCTTATAACTATTGAGGCTTGATTTTCTTGATTTTATTAAAATATATTACGTTATAATGTTTTTATAATAATATTCTTTCACACCTGCCATTATTATTATCCAGTAAATGTTCCATTGCATGTTGGTATATGCAAGAGTCTTCATTCCTTTTCTTTGATTGTCACATACACAACACAGGGGTTGCTGGTGCAACTAGAAGACTTATTTCATCTGAAGGTTTAGGGTTAAACAAAGTTGGAGGCATTAATGTTGATGTTTCAGGACAGAGGAGCATGATGGGAATAATAAAGTCTTACATTTATATTGACATACAAATAAACATAACATTAGACAGTAAATATAACATAATTTAGTCAATAGCGTAAGGTGTAAATATTTTCTTATATGAAGTTGTACAAGTTCTGTCACTAAAACTGCAACACCAACACTCAATTTTAAGGAAAAATCTGCTCTTCCAAGGCCAATTTTATTCTACTAGTAACTAATTATTTTACAGCTGCTGGCTTTTTCCACAAGTTTTATTCTTTTAATTTAATTCATGTGTTTTAAACCCTTGATGAATTTTATATAGCATTTTAAATTCAAAAAGTTGGTGGATGAAATTAGTTTCAAAAAATTAGTGCTGATTTCAATAAACAATTACACTTTGCTTAAGGTGATTTTATTGCATATTTCAAAGAGAGTTAATCAATTATATTTTAGAGTATGTTTTCTAGTGCTAGTGGATTCTTCCCTCACTTAGTGGTTGCTACAAAGCAGTCTGGTTACTGTGTGCAACGGCAAGCATTGTTTGAGCCTGAAGTTATAAGACTATCAACTGCCAGAAGATGTGGGGTTTACTCACACCTCAAACCTTTAACTAGATACTCAACTAACACATTGACACACAACTTGCAAAAATAGTAAAGGAGATGCAAGCAACTATTGTTATACACAAGCTTGTCTGCGGGCAATACAGCCTGAGATTCAAACATTTACATGCAAGTCAAGAAACTGAGGCTAGCAAGTAAATATCATATATTTTCATCCCTAATAAAACTGTAGACTTGAATTCAAACTCTTAATGTACATTGAACAAACGAATTAGCTAGAATTTCAAGGTCGTTGCGTTTGACCGCCAGTTCTGTGAAACCCTGCGCTGGTGCAGAAATCAAGTGGCAAGTTTATCTCAGCCAACATAATGAATAAGATCTCCATCAACTTTACTTGTTCTTTTATAACTAAATAATATCAAGATTTTACGACTTATTGTTATGATTTGATGAAATGCATTTTTAGATTAGATAATTTTGTGAAAGTATACATGATTTGGTTGCAGAGGCAGCATATTGTTTATTTGTTATTGGACATTTACAGCTACGCTGAGATGGGGAAAGTTACTGGAGTTATTTTACCTTTTCAATTGACTGAAACACTACGATACTGTTGCCATAGCAACACTCTTGTCAATCAAATGCATATGATGTGTAGTATAGTATCTTATATACTATATAGTATATACTATATACTATATAGTATATACTATATAGTATATAGTATATAGTATATACTATATACTACACAGTTAGTTTAAGGTCATTACTTTCCAGATTCATGCACTGCTTTATGTTATATATAAACGGTTTCCAGGAGATAGCTCGAACAGTTTTTGTCTCACATTAACAAATTTTACATGAAAAGATAGCTCTTGCATTCCTCTTTCATATACTTTTTTAATTTTTCAATAAAAAATTTTCTGAGAAAGTTGTTGCATAATAAGTAAAATTTTACACCCTCCATGTTCCACTGCTGTAGCACAGGGGATTCATTTTATAAAGTCTAAAAGTTAAACTTGACATTCCTTGATATGTTTTCTCTAATATACTTTCTTTGTTTTTTGAAATTCTGTTTATGCTCTTCACAATTTGGTAAAAACATACACCATTTTGCAAGTTTCACTGCAATTTTCTAAATTCTTCATATGGTGGTTCTAGCTACGCTCCTGTGACTAATTATAACATTCCTAGTACGTTTGCCGCTCTGCGCTATCACAATAACATATAGTACCCTCTCGCACAAATTGGCAATCTATTGGATTTCTGCCAATATAATGTTCCCTGTTTTACATTAGCACTTAGCTGAATCATCTCACTATGTTACAATAATATATTGAAAATGCCTCAGCACAACATAATTCTTTGTTTGTTTGGCAGAGTTAATTTCAGCTAAATCACTTCACTTTGCAGTCTTGTCAGTAAAGGTCTGTCTATAGCGCAGCAGGTGTATACTTTCAGTTTCTCTAATTCACATATGATTATTTTAAGTACATTGTATTCTATAAGATCAATTTAAGGTTTAGTCTAGTGTTCAGTATCTAATTATTATGCATGTATGTTGTCTTACTGTTGAACAAAAGTTAAAAAAAAACTTTACAATTATAGCCATATTTATTATACATGCGTAGGATTTGCATAAGTTGACAAAAAAAATTGCAACAAAACAGGGTTGAACCATGACCAACCAACTCGTCGCTGACGCCTCTAACCTCTGGACCACGCAGTCATGCTTCTAAACCGTGCACTATTTGAGTCAATATCATTACATAAATATTTCGCGCGCAAATGGGTTATAATTATTAGGCTGTCAATTCATGTTGATAGCAGTCAAAGCAAATGGTTTTGAACAAATAACGCAAAAGTTTAAAAATAAGTAGCTTGCGTATTACTAGCTACAAAAACAGGTCTGAAATAGACTGGTAAAGCAAGCTCTTATTGTAGAGTTTGCAGATGTGCTCTAAAATAAAACTTAAACTGTATGCTATTACATAAGTATTTGTATGTGAGAGGTAAATGGACATTACTGAGTTTCTGGAAAACAACATACTTGAAGTTAACTTTGACAATGGTGTGTTATTTTCATCATACACTAGCACAGATAGGGCCTATAGCATAAATCTCTAATCATATGAATCTTTATGAAGCCCACAGCTCATGTAAGGGTGGCAAATGTAATTTGAAACTAAAAATTATGTTGCTGCATTGTGTCTAAGGTATATTAGAGAGCAGAATTTGGTTTTACTAGCCTGCCCCAACGGCATTCTACAATGCAGCTTATATGCTGGCAGTTGTAATAAGTACTGCCAATAGCAAGGTTACTATCACTGCTAGCTCTGTGCAGTATGTAACCTCTTGAATAATTTCGCCAATTTTAAACTCTTGGAAGTTGGCCAAGTTATCATATCGCAGCCAGCCACCGGAGACAAAGCATCAGAGCTATTCACATAATATTATACTGATGCACTTAGTAGCAGAGTGGCTAATCTAATATAGTTCATAGTTCAACACCCTTTACTTTGGGAATACAGCCTCTTTTTTTAGGTTTACCTAACAAAGCATGAAAATATCTAAACTGATATTCTGATAATTTAGAGGTACATTTTGAAAACTAGGTTAATTGCACTTGTTTGCGCAACAACAATAATAAAATAGATATTATGCAGTATAATAAAAACACACATAATACTATATAATATATTATAATGATAATAATATAATATTATAAGTACCATTACTGCATTTTATAAATCACATGGTTGCCAAAAAAATGTATCACAAATTTTGTAATTATACATCAAAAAGAGAACTAGCTAGGCAGCAGGTTAGAATAGAGTAAATTTTTAAAACATGAAATCATGATTTGACTATTGTTTTATTTAGGCCAACCAACCTAGGAATACAAGATTGGGTTTTAGCTGACAGTTTATAACATTTAGCTTTTGAGCCAGCAGCACTGGCACTTGTGAAGTATAGGCAAAGTTAGTGAAGCGAGACTAACAAGCACTCAAATACAAGGCATATTATTGAGACACAATAACAAGTCAGGAGCGTATAAATTGAAAAGAATGTGGAAGGGGGACTATGTTTTTCAACAAGCTATAACTTAAACATGAATTGGCTTTTGAAAAAAATAAAAAAGTATATTGGAGAACATGAGTTTCTTTATCTTTTCATATTTTTTTTGTTCCTGTGACATTCAACCTGTTCGAGCTATCAGTGGAACATTGTTCATATAGAACATAAAGCACCTGGCAAAGAGCCAGAAAATGAAAAGTATGACCTTAAACCAACTGTGTATATAGTATAAACTATATAGTATATACTATATAGTATAGCATGTTATATATATTAGAGTGTGTTATATAGTATTGTTCTATATAGTATATTATAGTATAGTATACACTATACAGTATAATATATACTGTATACTATACTGTACACAGTATAGTATACAGTATGGTATGCAGTTCAGTATACAACGGGTATAGTGTAGTATGATGTATTATAGTGTGATATAGTATAATAATATAATAATTATTATTTACACTACTTCTACCACTAGTTTCAATCATTGGCTGATCCACCACTAGTCCACCACTAACCTTCAACACTGGCTCTGACACTCGTTCCAAAAAATGGCAAAATCTAATCATTTTAAAGTTACTCATTGCAAGAAAACTTTACTATTTGCAATATAGTTAGTATGAGCAACTTGAATAAAGTTTTCATCTTAGGTTTATTCTTTTTTAATTGATCAACTGCTTATTAAAAATCTGTTGAAATATGGAGCTGCACAAACAAGCTCCACAAAATATAACTATGATCCAAAATTTTGTTGGAGTCAACGTTTTGCTTAAATTAGAACTCTTGTTTAAATATTGTATCAGCCAATTTCAGCCAACTATGCTTCATTTCGCCTCAACAAAAATGTTAACTTATGATTGGTTTCAACTGTAACCATGCCTTGCAAAATCTTCATTTTCACAGCTAATACAACAATTCAAATAAAGGTTTTTTTGAAGTGTTTGCAAGTTTAATAATTAGGCAGACTGAATATTATTTTAAATATGAAAATTCAACCTTAAAGTTGGTGGCAAAGTTAAATATAATTATAGTCACCAAGGTAGCCCATTTTGTTTGTAGGCTACACTAAAAAGCAGTTTGCATAATACAACTGATGGCTTAGCATTTGGTTGAAACTTGCAATACTTTATTAAATAAAATCTACAGTTTATCAGTTAGTAAACGAGTGGCTAAAATACTAAAAAATCAATCATAATGTAAACAAGTAAATAAAATTATAAAAAGTGTTTTGGCACATTTGCAGTTTAAAGCTAAAGTTATTTACATTATTGTTAAAGTGGCTGGCCTAACCCTTTCCAAAGATGTGATTGCGTATTAGTAGACTATGCTACCAGACTAGAAGATTATCCGAGGGAGATTGCCAGAATTCAAATGAAGAATTTTAGTATCTTGGGTCAAAAGATGAGTGTGGGTTGTGGCTTCTACATTGAGATGTGTTTGAGAGGTCACATGATTGAAAAGACACAGATTTTCCTGGGCATCTTGCACCGCCAAACAGTGGGATTGGATGAGAGCAAGTCCTTATCCGTGTCTGCATTGCGTGATGACACGATCCTGCGCAAACTGTCCAGGCTCCCCAATCTGCCCACCCGCCATCCACTACAAGAATACAAGTTTTGTGTTAAAAGCAAATGACATGACTAATATGTTTTGAAGCTAGACAAAAAAACAGCAGGCTATATAAAATAACTAACAGAAGCCGACAATAGAATTATGAAGTTTTCGTGACAAAGAAATTGCTTAAGGACTAACCAGTTATTAGAATAACAACCACTCAATTCAGAAAGTAAATTAATGTTGAAAGTAGTTTTCGAAATACAAAATCCATATAGAGAACTCGGCAAGAGGCAAGAAACTATATCAGCACTTACATGGGCAAGGGTTTCTGTGTTTGCAGGCCTTGTATTCTATACCACTACCAGCGCAACCTTGACCCCCATAAGCAGGAGATGGAGATGAACAGGTTCTAGTTCTGACATGTTTCCCGTGACCACAAGTGTTAGAGCAACTGGTCCAGTATGACCACTCTGTCCAGCCTCCATCAACTGCAATAGAAATTTAGCCATTATTTAAATTGTTTGTGCAAAACCACTGAATGAATAATAGTTTTGACAAAACTATCAACAGAATGCAACAAAAAGATTAAACAAACCTGCACAATGGACATCCTCGTTGCAAGTCACACTTTCCTTGTTATACCCAGCACAATCGGCACCTCCATAAGCTGGTGCAGGATAGGTACAGCTTCTGGTTCTTGTCTTTTCTCCACCACCACATGAGGCTGAGCAATCACCATATGGTGTCCATGCAGTCCATCCTCCATCAACTGGGCATGAAACATCTACATTGCAAGACACACTTTCACTGTTATATCCAGCACAATCGGCACCTCCATGAGCTGGTGCAGGATAGGTACAGCTTCTGGTTCTTGTCTTTTCTCCACCACCACATGAGGCTGAGCAATCACCATATGGTGTCCAAGCAGTCCATCCTCCATCAACTGGGCATGAAACATCTACATTGCAAGACACGCTTTCACTGTTATACCCAGCACAATCGGCACCTCCATAAGCTGGTGCAGGATAGGTACAGCTTCTGGTTCTTGTCTTTTCTCCACCACCACATGAGGCTGAGCAATCACCATAAGGTGTCCAAGCAGTCCATCCTCCATCAACTGGGCATGAAACATCTACATTGCAAGACACGCTTTCACTGTTATACCCAGCACAATTGGCACCTCCATGAGCTGGTGCAGGATAGGTACAGCTTCTGGTTCTTGTCTTTTCTCCACCACCACATGAGGCTGAACAATCACCATATGGTGTCCATGCAGTCCATCCTCCATCAACTGGGCATGAAACACCTACATTGCAAGACACGCTTTCCTTGTTATATCCAGCACAATCGGCACCTCCATAAACTGGTGCAGGATAGGTACAGCTTCTGGTTCTTGTCTTTTCTCCACCACCACATGAGGCTGAGCAATCACCATATGGTGTCCAAGCAGTCCATCCTCCATCAACTGGGCATGAAACATCTACATTGCAAGACACGCTTTCACTGAGATATCCAGCACAATCGGCACCTCCATGAGCTGGTGCAGGATAGGTACAGCTTCTGGTTCTTGTCTTTTCTCCACCACCACATGAGGCTGAGCAATCACCATATGGTGTCCATGCAGTCCATCCTCCATCAACTGGGCATGAAACATCTACATTGCAAGACACGCTTTCCTTGTTATATCCAGCACAATCGGCACCTCCATAAGCTGGTGCAGGATAGGTACAGCTTCTGGTTCTTGTCTTTTCTCCACCACCACATGAGGCTGAACAATCACCATATGGTGTCCAAGCAGTCCATCCTCCATCAACTGGGCATGAAACATCTACATTGCAAGACACGCTTTCACTGTTATATCCAGCACAATCGGCACCTCCATGAGCTGGTGCAGGATAGGTACAGCTTCTGGTTCTTGTCTTTTCTCCACCACCACATGAGGCTGAGCAATCACCATATGGTGTCCAAGCAGTCCATTCTCCATCAACTGGGCATGAAACACCTACATTGCAAGACACGCTTTCACTGTTATACCCAGCACAATCGGCACCTCCATGAGCTGGTGCAGGATAGGTACAGCTTCTGGTTCTTGTCTTTTCTCCACCACCACATGAGGCTGAACAATCACCATATGGTGTCCATGCAGTCCATCCTCCATCAACTGAGCATGGAACGTCTACATTGCAAGGAACAGTTGCTTCTGCCAATCCTGGACAGGGTGATTTACCATAGTATGAATAGTCTGGTGAGCATACTCTAGTTTTGGTTTTGACTCCAGCTCCACACGATGTTGAACAAGCAGAGAAGGTCGACCAATTAGACCAGCTGCTTTCAACTGCAATACAAAAACCTTTCAATAAACACCAAAAAATAATAAAAATGCTATACAAAAGCTGTGTGAAAGTATCTACTAGACTATTGCAATGCATCACCAAGCTACACAAATTGCTATTAAGCTCACTCTACAATATAATTCCCATACTAAATAGAATAATGTTTTTTTATTGTTTTCCAAACTGTTATTCACTTAGCCGACAATCTAATAACGTTAGCTCATGCAAAAGGAAGTATCATCTAATGACTATTACCAACAAAGATAGTTTCTGTTACAACTTCATATCACTAAACTTTTCTCTATTGAACTAGTTGCAGATGCATACTGTATAAAATAACAAGTAGTAGGTTTTGAGTTTACTTACCAATGCAGGAGGACAAGAGGGTCAGGCCTATGGCTATGATTAACGAAGATCTTTCTTTCTTTACACCTAAAATACAAGCTTTCTTTGATAGTTACTTGGATTACAATATATAACTAGAAACATTACCAGAACATAAATCACAAGTGTAAGTAAGTGGAAGAAAGTCAAAATATCATAGCAGTGTTGATTTAACAATACAATGCTAGTATCTTCAACTAATGTAAGATATCAAATTTTAAACGTAACACAACTTGCGAAATAACTTATAAAATGACTTGTATTCAGATTATGATAAATAAATAAACAAAATAATAAATTCATATGCCAAAACTTTAATATTTTAAATTTAGTATGAACTGAAGCAACAAAACCACTAAATACAGTTTGAACATAAAGAGTGTCAACCATGCAGCAGTGATCAACAATTATTGAAATTATTTAGCAGTTTTTCATTAGAACGCTTAGTTTAGTATGTACTTTAAAACAAATCATTTAAGGACAGCACTAATATTTTAGCTATGAAACCAAAATGTGAATTAGGAGCAAAATTATGTATTGCTATATAATAGTTTGCATAAATGAAATATAATTCTGAATAATTCAACATAAATTGACTAATAATCTAATTCCAACAACATACCCATATATTATTAACTGAAATAACATACCCATTATAATATATTATTAACTGAAATAACATACCCAAATATTATTAACTGAAATAACATACCCATGTTGGAAATTGGTTTCCAACTGTCAATAGTTATTCAAACTTCTGTATTGCAGAAACTACACTTGCTTTGACTGAAGTCAAGTGTTTACTGAGCTAACTCCCCACTGCATCGGCTTATATAATCTCTCACCACTCACTCACATTTCCTCACCAAAGCACTGTTTTGATGCAAAATAGTACTGCATTCATCTGACGCCTCCAAACTTACGTACATCACCAACTTGGCACGAAACCTAATGGGTGGAAATTACTAAAGTATAGGGCTTAAAGCGAGGCACCCTCATTCAAGTTTCAAGTACCTATGGCTAGAATTCTAAAATAGAGCCCTATCCATCACAGCATTGACAGCTGCAATGAACGGAGTGATACATACTAAATCTTCATCTCATTATCATATTTTTTTCATCCCATCAACAACTTAATAGGTGAATCTTAAAGCTAATTATAAATTCAAGTATATTAGCACGTAAAGGCTCTATTGAGATTATTAAGGGTTTAGAATGGAGTTCAGATGAATCAGTGATGGTCATTGCTATGATTACATCAACTAAAATATATCCTCCCTCAGTTTTCTCCTAATCCTTTATGAGTCACCAATACGCACCACCAACAAAATCCACCTGAACGCTGCATCACCAATGACTAGTCAATTTGGTTTATTTCAAAATGAAGGAGACCGCTTTCAAATAAATAAATTCATGCATTTTATTCTCATGCTGCCTCCGGCACCCTAATGACCTTGATGAGAGGTCAACCCAGACCCTGTAGGCTATGCTGATTTAATAATATTAGCATCAAATTACTGTTTTGAGACACTGATATGTCTACAGCCATCATTTGGCCTGAAAAGTAAAATTTTATAAATTGACTAGCATTTAGAAATATTCTTTAATAAAATATAGGAATATGAATATAATTAATATAGAAATATCATGAACTAAAATCTGATTCACTTCTACAATTTTTCGTTGAAGCAAAATGCTTCAAACTGTGCAAACTGTAATTTAGAAAACTACCAGCATAGAAGATAAAACTTCAAAAGTTTTTCATCCCTTAAAATATGTTAAGCAATAATTTTTTAGTAAAAAAGTCTCAAAGAAACAGTAGAAGTTTTTGCCATCTTAAAAAGCAAGCAGATATTCAAGGAATTCTCTACTTCCTTGACAAATTCAAGTTTAATTAAATTCTTTAAAATATTTTCAGATAATTTATTGAGAGGAAATCAGGAGCTGTGTTTCGTGTCAGATGTCTGGTTGAAAATTGATGTGTTCTAGTGATAATAACATAACTCATAGTCTAAGTTCTATAACTATTCAAAGTATTCTTGGTAGCCCTAATATACAACCCTTATTGATTTACTAAAAGTTAGTAAGAGAGTAAATTGAAGCTTCAGAACAAAATAAAAACTATTCCTCAAACCCAGCCTACATGGTGAAAGGCATCACCTTCATTATAGTCATGATGGCTATGGAGCTGTCAGCTTAAACCTACGTATAAGGAAATAGAATAAATTACCATAAACACCCGGATGCTTCGCCCGCAGATAATCTGTGCAAATCTTAGCACTTAAGAGAGATTTGGGAGTGGAGCCAGCTCTGTTACCACTGTGCTGACAAAATTAGCAAAAAAAGTCTTTTTGGCCAAGATTAAATACATATAATGGTTGAAGCATGCCCAAAATCTAAAGTACCTGTACATTTAAAAGTGGACTTCCACATTTCTATTCAAATGGAATTTTAAATTGCTATTGTGGGGTAAATTATCCTTTATAACTTTAAATAACATAATACCAGTGTGACTGTGCAAGTATATTCAATAACAATAATTATAGCCTATTGAGTATTGATCTGACGGAAACGCACATTTACTAAAAACCTGCTAATACTATCTTGGAAATTAAGTTTTGGCAGTAAGTAATTACCTGTGAATAAACAATATGCATTTACTGAAAAACTTATTCACCCTCTGTTGAAGCATTCCATTAGATAGTGTGTGAACACACAACTAAGAGATCATAGTGTGGTGTGTGAACACACAACTAAGAGATCACAGTGTAGTGTGTGAACACCCAACTAAGAGATCACAGTGTGGTGTGTGATGTTTTATCTAGCTACAATAATCAGGTAATTCTGGTCAAAAAGTGAAAGTTTAGAGCTTTGAATAAAAGGTGGATATGAAAAATCTTTGCCTCCACCGGGATTCAAACCCTAGACCTCCGACTTGCAAGCAATCGTGCTAACCATTATACCACGGGGACCACTGGATATACTCAATACTACAGTGTAGAGGTTCGGGTAAAAGGTGGAGAGATGAAGAGGTTGAGGTATACATTGTACTAACATAGGATTAGATGGTAAACAGGTAACATGTGTGAGCTGGTGATGTCATCAGATTTCCTCATAACCAAAGGAATTCTATCAATTTATAAATCACGCAGACATGTGCCAGCAAAGAATCACTCTAATTATATTACCTTAGCATAAATATTGCAGATGTATAGCATACATAATGGAGAAGTTCAACATACATATTGTAGAGGCATAGAATAAATACTGTAGAGTGTAGAGTATAGATATATAGAACGCATATAGAAGTACAGAATGCATATTGTAGATATATTACATAATTACTCTAGAAGTATAACGTAGAGACTGCCAAGGTATTATGACAACTTGATTTATTATAAATAATTAATTTATGTTGAGAAATAACCACTAGGAATGTTACAGTTTGAAGAATTATTCATAAATGTTTTGAAATTTCAATGGCATTACGTGGGGAGACAGGAACTGAGTTCAGCAGACGGAGAGGCTATAGAAAAGTTTATTATTTAGAGTTTAGACTAATCTTAAATCATTGATTAAAAACAACTGGTGTATGCAGTGCCTCGCATCATGTTTGCTATGAAGTATTTTTAGAGAATATTTACTACAAGCTGCTTACAATTCAAGGCAAATAACTATAAGTGACACTTACAATTAACTTGGCTACTCAAAAGTGTATTTTAATTGTAAATTTCAAATTTCTAACATAGTAAAATAACGTCTTGAGTTTTCACGGAAGTCCTTGATTGCATTTGCAGTACCATACACTAACCATTTAAATATTTTTTTTATTGGAACTTTACCAGAATTGTTTTAGAATGATAAATCAAAGTTAAATTCTATAATAAACAGTGTGGAGCATGTTGTACCAGTGCGTACAGACTGCAGTCATGTAGGTTAAACTCATACTAAGACACGGGTGGCACGGGCTGTAACTCCATTAATTAACAGATGTCAAAGATAAGTTGCATCAGAAGAAGCGCTATTCCCTCCATAAAAAGAGAAAACAGCCTCAGATACAAACACTTTACTCAAAATCATTTAAATAAATTGACTCAAAATTCCCTGCTAGCTGAAAAAGAGTTAAATCATTACATCCCAGGATTGTGTGTGGAAGGATAATATTCTGAAGTTGTGAAGCAACATTTTATATCACTAATATCTATTTCAAAGTTGAAAGGTTACGACTGGTTAGTTGAAAAAGCAAAATTTTCTAAAATAAATTAATTAAAAATATAACAGAAAAATAGAAAATTGCAATTCCAAAAGCATCACAGTTTAGTGAAAATTTAGAATTCAAACTTTACCAATATTGTACTTGATTTTACCGATTTATTATAATTTTAGTCACTATTTATGAATAAAATATGTGATGAGTCTTTATTTAGACATTTTCAGTACTTACATAGGCATTCATATTATTTTATAGTTTATACTATGGTTGTTATAATTAATGTACTAGATATAATAATCATGAGCCACCTGAAAAAGATGGGTAATTGGTGCCTATAGAAATGCATGATGTCATGAAATAGCTAATTCCATGCTACAGTTTGTTGCTAGCTTGCAATTTTGGCAATCCCATTTCATTTGCTACCCGATATTGTAATTAGAAAACTGGTGCAGCACTAGCAGAACTAGTGAGTTGGTGCAGCACTAGCAGGACTAGTGAACTGGTGCAGCACTAGCAGGACTAGTGAACTGGTGCAGCACTAGCAGAACTAGTGAACTGGTGCAGCACTAGCAGGACTAGTGAACTGGTGCAGCACTAGCAGGACTAGTGAGCTGGTGCAGCACTAGCATCATGACACATACAACAATAATGCTTAATATCATTGTCTGTGGTATTGCGGGACACCAGGAGTTCTTCTAAATCAGAATGTCATCCCAACTATCTGGTAACATTCTATCAGTAGGAAAACTGTCTGAAATTGCATGACAAGTGAGAGGGCATGAGCATAGTCCTTGTATTTGGGTTTCATCCAGGAGTGACACATTACCATGGCAACAGCCATACTGAAGAGCATCTTGTAATATAATATTGGCATTTGTGGCCAAATCGTCTCATCACTTTGAGGAAGTCTCTTGAAAGAAAAAGGGCAATAATTTTTCTTAGCTGAAATAATTGAAAAAGACAAACTTTGAACTTTGCATTTTACCAACTTTACCAGGTAGATTGATTTACACGTGTTGACAAAGTTGTATCCAATACAGCTTTTAAGTGTAAATGAATAGTGGGTAAATAAATATTGACTTAGTGGGATCAGATTTATTGAATGTTTTCAAGTGTAAATAATAAAATAAAATATGTAAATACAATGAAATATAAAATTCACGACATTATTCTTTACAAACTCACAAGGAGTTGTCATCCCACATACAAAACTGATCTCCAGCTGGGAAACCAGGATAGAAATTGGTGCCAGACTGTATCACAATTATTTCCTAACAAGACATTTAAAAGACAGAAATGAATTCTAAGGTTTAGTAGATTGGCATCACTGAGTGTAACTTTTATAAAATAATTAGAACACGGGCATAACATGTTCCACATACTAACTAAACTGTTTAATAAACTGTATAAACATAGTCAGCAACGATGGCACTTTCTTAAAGGTTTGTCCCAAATCCCCTGTTTGACATGGCAAGCTGCTTTCTCTTGTCTAGACTCGTTTGAATAGACTGTTTCCTGTTAGAGGAAGTGATGGCGGTCACCCTGCAGGAAGTAGAATAAGGTAAGTTAAATATACTAATGTTAAGGTAAGCTAAATATACTAATGTTGAGGTAAGTTAAATATACTAATGTTAAGGTAAGTTAAATATACTAATGTTAAGGTAAGTTAAATATACTAATGTTAAGGTAAGTTAAATATACTAATGTTAAGGTAAGTTAATGTTAAGGTAAGTTAATGTTAAGTTGAGTTAAATATACTAATGTTAAGATAAGTTAAATATACTAATGTTAAGGTAAGTTAAATATACTAATGTTAAGGTAAGTATCTGCTAGAAGACCGAGGACCAACCTGCTGCTGTTATTCTCAGACTGAGAGGAGGGTAACAGGGGCCCCCTGTGTGGCTTCCATGTTGGTTTAGATTTGAGACTTTCCTTCAGGTCAAAATTCCTTCGAGACTTCAGAGGCTCCCTCTTCACAGCCGAAACTAAAATAAAACTACAGTGTTCCTCAAACAAGGTATACTAGTAAACGAATTTGGAGTTATTTTCCCCTGATATAACGCCATCACCACCCTGGCACATGTTTGTACAGGAACAGTATGATGGGCCAGTATATATATCATGTACGTGTTACACAACCACAGACTGACATTGAGCCACTCTAAAGTGAGAAGTCACACACCTTCTGATACATCAGCCAGCCCAGCAGGTGGAAACATGATGTAACCTCGAGTAGAGCAACTAGTCTTACTAACCTGGTCTGGTGGGTTGGGTGCCCAAAACAAACGAGGGTCTCGTACCAGTGGTATTCAGCCTGGAGGGGGACTTAGTAGTGGATGCAATGGTTAGCCTGGAGGGAGACTTAGTGGTGGATGCAGTGGTTAGCCTGGAGGGAGACTTAGTGGTGGATGCAGTGGTTAGCCTGGAGGGAGACTTAGTGGTGGATGCAATGGTTAGCCTGGAGGGGGACTTAGTGGTGGATGCAATGGTTAGCCTGGAGGGGGACTTAGTGGTGGATGCAATGGTGTTCAGCCTGGAGGGGGACTTAGTGGTGGATGCAGTGGTTAGCCTGGAGGGGGACTTAGTGGTGGAGTGAATATGAGGCTGAGTTCTGGAGGGGGACTTGGCAATAGAGCTGAAAGTGGGCCTGTAAAGGCTGCTATGTCCGGTTTTATCTGAAAGCACAAGAATGGGATACACAAAATCAGGGTTGTGTAGAAATCAGAATTGCCAACTCTATTTATGCAGTAATTAATCTGTTTCATGGTCAGATCTCCCAACCATAATATGTTATTTATTCATCTATGAAATACGTACAAGGAGTGGAACTCTTGCTAGAATGCTCTGTAGAAGGGGGTTTAGTCACTCCTCCTCCCCTCAAAGGCTTCACTATCCTTGGACCACTCCTGGTGGTTGAAGGCTGGAACAACAGATTGTAAGAATTGAGGAGCTCACATAACAACTGGTGAGAATACATAACAACTGGTGAGAGAGTATATAACAACTGGTGAGAATACATAACAACTGGTGAGAGAGTACATAACAACAGGTGAGAGTACAACTGGGTGGAAACTCTGGAAACTGACACGGTATACACACCTGTGGAGGCAGCATCTTGACTTCACTAGCAGAAGGAAGGCTGTCGCTAGCAGAGACCCCGGGCAACTTTGACGGTGTGCGAGAAGATAGCTTCAACTTCTTGTGAGACTCCGTTATGTCAGCCATCTTGGAGAAGTGTTTTTCGTGAAGTCGCTTGAAGTCTGCAAAAGAAGACGTATAGTGAAACATTGCATGATATATTAGAGTATATAGTATGATATATTAGAGTATATAGTACGATATATTACGGTATATAGCATGATATACTACAGTATATAGTATGATATATTAGAGTATATAGTATGATATATTAGAGTATATAGTACGATATATTACGGTATATAGTATGATATATTAGAGTATATAGTATGATATATTAGAGTATATAGTATGATATACTACAGTATATAGTATGATATATTACAGTATATAGTATGATATATTACAGTATATAGTATGATATATTACAGTGTATAGTATGATATATTACAGTATATAGTATGATATATTACAGTATATAGTATGATATATTACAGTGTATAGTATGATATATTACAGTATATAGTATGATATATTACAGTATATAGTATGATATATTACAGTATATAGTATGATATATTACAGTATATAGTATGATATATTACAGTGTATAGTATGATATATTACAGTATATAGTATGATATATTAGAGTATATAGTATGATATATTACAGTATATAGTATGATATATTACAGTATATAGTATGATATATTAGAGTATATAGTATGATATATTACAGTGTATAGTATGATATATTAGAGTATATAGTATGATATATTACAGTATACAGTATGATATATTACAGTACACAGTATGATATATTACAGTACATAGTATGATATATTACAGTATATAGTATGATATATTAGAGTATATAGTATGATATATTACAGTGTATAGTATGATATATTAGAGTATATAGTATGATATATTACAGTATATAGTATGATATATTACAGTGTATAGTATGATATATTAGAGTATATAGTATGATATATTACAGTATATAGTATGATATATTACAGTATATAGTATGATATATTACAGTGTATAGTATGATATATTACAGTATATAGTATGATATATTACAGTATATAGTATGATATATTAGAGTATATAGTATGATATATTAGAGTATATAGTATGATATATTACAGTGTATAGTATGATATATTAGAGTATATAGTATGATATATTACAGTGTATAGTATGATATATTACAGTGTATAGTATGATATATTAGAGTATATAGTATGATATATTACAGTATATAGTATGATATATTACAGTATATAGTATGATATATTACAGTATACAGTATGATATATTACAGTACATAGTATGATATATTACAGTATACAGTATGATATATTACAGTACACAGTATGATATATTACAGTACATAGTATGATATATTACAGTATATAGTATGATATATTAGAGTATATAGTATGATATATTACAGTGTATAGTATGATATATTAGAGTATATAGTATGATATATTACAGTATATAGTATGATATATTACAGTGTATAGTATGATATATTAGAGTATATAGTATGATATATTACAGTATATAGTATGATATATTACAGTATATAGTATGATATATTACAGTGTATAGTATGATATATTACAGTATATAGTATGATATATTACAGTATATAGTATGATATATTACAGTATATAGTATGATATATTAGAGTATATAGTATGATATATTACAGTGTATAGTATGATATATTAGAGTATATAGTATGATATATTACAGTATATAGTATGATATATTACAGTATATAGTATGATATATTACAGTGTATAGTATGATATATTAGAGTATATAGTATGATATATTACAGTATATAGTATGATATATTACAGTATATAGTATGATATATTACAGTATACAGTATGATATATTACAGTACATAGTATGATATATTACAGTATACAGTATGATATATTACAGTACATAGTATGATATATTACAGTATGTTATTGCACTGACTGGGTATTTTAAGGTCTTTCTTCTTGGAGTTGTGAACCTCCTGCAATGTGGCCATCTTCTGTTCCACTCTAGCCTCTATCTCATCCTCTAAAAGTATACGGACACAACATTCATCTACAGTCTGCAGCAACCCTCAGTCTGACAGACTACTGAGCCTAGAACTATGATAAACAGAGCAACTGGAAGATTATTGTATAGAATACACGTGTAGGGCAGAGAGTAATGAGTAATGAGAGAGTGAGTAGAGTGAGGGGGGAGAGAGAGAGGGATAGAGAGAAGGGAGAGAGAGAGAGAGATGATGAGTAGAGAGAAAGTAGAGAAGGAGTAGATAGTGAATAAAGAGTGAGTAGAGAGTAAGTAGAGAATGAATAAAGAGTGAGTAAAGTGAGTAGAGAGTGAGAAGTGAACACATTATGGATGTACAAAGAAGCGGACAAGTCAGTTACCCTGATCAGCAGCAGCTTTATTGATTCTAGTCAACAGCTGCGCCATCCATTCATCTGTTGAGTCTGAGCCAGCTGTGTGTGTGGTGAGTTCAGAGCCAGCTGTGTGTGTGGTGAGCTCAGAGCCAGCTGCGTGTGTGGTCAGCTCAAAGCCAGCTGTGTGTGTGGTGAGCTCAGAGCCAGCTGTGTGTGTGGTGAGCTCAGAGCCAGCTGTGTGTGTGGTGAGCTCAGAGCCAGCTGTGTGTGTGGTGAGCTCAGAGCCAGCTGTGTGTGTGGTGACTTCAGAGCCAGCTGTGTGTGTGGTGAGCTCAGAGCCAGCTGTGTGTGTGGTGAGCTCAGAGCCAGCTGTGTGTGTGGTGAGCTCAGAGCCAGCTGTGTGTGTGGTGAGCTCAGAGCCAGCTGTGTGTGTGGTGAGCTCAGAGCCAGCTGTGTGTGTGGTGAGCTCAGAGCCAGCTGTGTGTGTGGTGAGCTCAGAGCCAGCTGTGTGTGTGGTGAGCTCAGAGCCAGCTGTGTGTGTGGTCAGCTCAGAGCCAGCTGTGTGTGTGGTCAGCTCAGAGGCTGCAGATAGTGAAACATCAGCTGCGTTTCCCACTCTTTCTGTTGACTCGAGATCGTATGTACCACTACGACGTGTTTTCCGGAGCTTAGGAGAAAAGTGTTCAACGCTACTTCTCTTTCTCTTGGCAGACTTTGTATCAGCTGAGACTGTTTCACCAACCTGACTTAGCTCCATGCCACATGCGCCCTCCTTCACATCAGCTGGAATATCACCACCTTGATTGACTTGTGGCGATTCGAGTTCATACGTACCACTGCGTCTAGTCCTTGTATTGTCGAGTGAACTATTATCTTCAACTTCTGGTGAGTCCAACTCATATGTGCCGCTTCGTCTCTCCCTGCTGTGTATGTCTCTCTTTGTTAAAGTGAAACTTTCATCTTCAGCTTTATCTGGCAGCAGCTGCTCCGGTAGATCAGCATTAGGGACAGGAAGCTGGTTGCCTGACAGAGACTGGGACACAGGAAGCTGGTTGCCTGACGGAGACTGGGACACAGGAAGCTGGTTGCCTGACGGAGATGTGGAGACAGGAAGCTGGTTGCCTGACGGAGATGTGGAGACAGGAAGCTGGTTGCCTGACGGAGACTGGGACACAGGAAACTGGTTGCCTGACGGAGACTTGGAGACAGGAAGCTGGTTGCCTGACAGAGACTTGGAGACAGGAAGCTGGTTGCCTGACGGAGACATGCTCAACTTTTCTTGACTTTCACTTGCAGCAGACTGCTTGATCTCTACAGAGTCTACCTCCATCTCTTGGTTAATGGATACTGTTTGGTCACCATTTCCTTGAGAAGACAACTCTAAACCTAAAAAAATATTGAGATAAACTTAACATTTGCCTGCAGCAACTACTACCAAGATGTCAAACATGTTTTGTTATAGAAATTAATTAAACATTATTTAAAGAATACCTGGAGGTGGAACACTTGAGCCAGTAGCAACTTCAGACAACAATCTTCTCAAAACTTCAGCCTGAAAATAACCAGGTTACCACAGACTAAGTCACAAGAAAGTAGGTCTTATAGCATTAGTCTACTAAGTTGTACCAGCAAGAGAGGCCAATTTTTGACTCATAAAATTTTAAAAGTTTGATCAGTTTGGGTATCTTTACACCATTAGTTCTCTCAGCTAAATATTAACTTAGTATTTACTCTAAGTGTTGGTATGAGAAACACTCAGCTACTTGAAGTTATTGCTGTTAAAAATACAGTTGAATTCATTTCCTAATTAAAACTCATAAAAAGCATCTACAGTACATTTCAAGCTCAAACAGGCTGTATTGAAAAGACTCTTTTTAATACAGCTAGATTAATTACTACACTCTATGTTTAAAAAGTACTCATAGTCTCATACATCATAATCATAATCGGGTCATTGTGTATCAATCATGTTAACCAGTTAATTCAAAGTCTCATTTATTTTGATTATTTTAATCCCGGTAATAATAAATTACAATAAAGTGGCATACAAAATAGCAAAGTTACCAACTGATTCAACAGCAATAGCATTCAATTTAATTGCACCAGTTAAAAATGTATTTGATTTGAAATCCTCAAAAGATTGAATAAATAGTGGTGAAATAAATATAGTTTCAAACTATATTTGCAGACCTAATTTGCCTATATTTTTAGGCATAATATATAAAGCTGAGAGAAAGAATAATTAAATATCTGTATAACTAAAACTACGTGTTTGTAAATTATGCTTCATATTTCAGAGCAAGAGTAATACAAGGACATCCAATTGATTTTAAATAGCAATACTATAAACAAGCTACCCATTATTCCTATGACTATAATATTGTTTATAACAAATCGTATGCAAACGAAAGTTATATACTTAAAGTAAATACTTATGCCTATGGTAATAATAATACTAATAGCTATACAAAAGCAAATAAAAAAAATAATCCATCAACTTTGAGCTAGAATTACAATAGAACATTGCAGTTTTAATACCAGTAGTAAGAATAATTGTACCAACTGAGAGAAAGTGTGTTCAAATTGCAGTTTGAGTCTAACTGTAAAAGGTGGGCTGAAAAAGTACTTGGTTAACTGCATACTAAGTTTAAGTGACTTAAAGCTACATACTATTTATAATTATTACTCCATTTTGATCTATTATATTATAACTATTATAATCCCTATCACTATGAGATTTAGCACTAAATTTTATCACCAGCTACAAGATTAGGTATAATATTATAGCTTTTACTATTAATACTACCATCAGGATTAGTATCATACTTACTATCACTAAGAGTAAAAATAAGTTTTAGTTCATCACACTAATAATTAATAACTAATACGGGTTACTGTTGTTTCATGTACAAAATAAATAATAAATTAATCCACTGGATAACCACTTAAATGGTGCTAGTTTACTTATTTATTGCATCTCAGCAACTGCAAGTATCTTTCACACCTCCCATGCCTGTGTCACCTATTTATCAATGTTTTGTATTAATCTATTATATAGTTATCTATTATGATAAATGCATTGATATTTATTTTTATATGGGTGTTGTGAAAAATATTAATAAGGTTATCTAACACTCAAAGGTCAGTGGAATTTAATTAACTTTTAGAATTCGATGAGTTGTTGTGTAACTTTGAGAAAGTTCATTTCAGTTTCATAAAAATTTCCTAAGCACTGCTTTTTTAAATAGAAAATTAGTATTATTCTTAACTTTTACTTATGTATAATATAATTTATAACTTGTAGTTTATATGTTGTTTTTATATTTATGCAACCAGTATTAGTGTCTCAACTTTACAATTTAAATTTGTTTGAGAGAACAAATTTATGTGATTGTGGGTTTTTCGTAAATAATTGTAAGTTAACTCCAAGATTTCCATCTTGGGAGCATAAGTACGATCGTAATTTTTAGTAACAGTGAGTTTGCTACTGCCTATTGTAGTGTGTACATCTTACTATTCGAATAAACCTCATTATTTGCAATCTCCCTGGCTCTTTGATTAATTTACCATTGAGTTTGAGTTGCAATAGTGGTGAATATAGCGCTAAGTTGTGAATATAGTGCTAAGTGGTGACTACTGTTGTGCCGAACCTTTCAAGTGACTTCAGGATCATATTCTACAAGACTGGAATTTTAATTCAACAAGTAGAGTTTACTTCATGATTATTGAACACGCTACTATTTTTTAGTTTTACATTAGATTAAATTTATTAATGTATGTATGACTCCTACATCAAATAATAAACAAATATTACAAAATATGTATTTTCGTTGATTTATATTGGTGTGTACGAAACTCGACTTATTAGATGTGTACGAAATGGCCCGAAAAAGTGGGTACGAAAAGACTTATGTACAAAATGACCTGCACACATTAATACGAAAATCATCTAAATCTAATTCTATAGTTATAGTTATGCTGATAGTCATTAAACCAATCAAAAATAAATTCAATGAGTCATTAAAAATGATGTCGTAGTGATATTCATACTGATAAGTGATACTTATAATGATAATTATTATTATTATGTCATTAAGTTAATGATTAAGTGATTATGATATTGATAATCACTTTTACTTTCACTTTCAGTTTATCACAATGATACTGATAATCTGAATGAAAACCATAGTAATGAAAAATAAAATTAGTATAATCAATATTAATAAATAACAATAATTATAGTTATAATTTATAAATATTACTTCAATATTTTATTATTTGGTTACAAATTTTTTAATCTTAAGTCTTACAGTTAAACTTAAAGTTAATTTTATGGACATAGTTAGTGTTACACTTGCAGCTTGAGCTACTGTTAAAATCCAAACAGAGCAAACTCAAACTGAAACTGGCACTCTGTCCCACATTTACTTTTAGTCTTACTTTAGTTTTACAGTTACTGACTTACACAGTGACAGTCGAGTTAGTGTTGGTGTTACTCATAACTCACTCTTACTGTTAATGCTAATAAAAGTCGCAGTGATAGTCACATAGTAATAGAGATAGTCTGTTACTGTTACACTTACAGCTTACCTTTTGATTCGCCCTAATTTTATGCTTCTTTGCTAGCTTTTGAAGCTGGGAGTATTTTAGAGTTTGTAAGGTAGAAGAATCCATTATTACTATTAGTATTAGGCAAGTGATATTATTGTTTGAGTAACGTACAATACTATTCTTAACAATTTTTATTATTATCCATTACATTTACTTTGTCTCTTGTCTCTCAGCATTAGGTTGAACCTTGCTAGTAGTACTAGTAGTAGTAGTAGAAGTAAATAGTAATACTCTTATTTTATCTTATCAGTTATCGGGAACCGCAGCAAATTTTAAACCTGACTATTTCCGTGCATTTCTTTTTCCCGACTGATGATTTGCTAATTGAAAGACAATCCCAACCAATCATCTGAAAGTTTTCGCGGTTTCAATGCAAAGAAAAGACAACTCAGAAATAATTGTTCTTGGCAGAAGTGTTGAAAAGGTAAATTATTCCAGTTCAGTGAAGAGGAATAGTAGTGTCAAATGAAAACACGTTACACTGTGTTGAATATAGCAATTGAATACGTGATTACTCTTTATACAGATAATTACTGACTATTCCACAAGCAGGTTTTAAAACATATAAATGTGTAGATTCACCACCAAATGAACTAGGAGTGTTCTTGTGTCAATCAGGATTTCTTTTTATCATCACCATATTGTAAAAACTGAGCAAAAAAACTAAACAATAAGCATGTGGTACTTTATAGCATTAATGGTTGTATGCAGTAAAACATGAGCATGATAACAGTAACCATAACAAATTGGTGCCTTTTAGGTGTGTAGCTATTATAGTTCATTACTTCGGATTAAATTATCTTTTTAGTAGAGCCCCTCCCCCCCCCCCTCATCATAGTGGCTGTCTATAGATTGGCTCATTATAACTGACCGAGTAATCTGCGATTGCTCTATACTGCTATTTATTCACAGCATAACCACTTCATCTCCAGTAAGCTCGAGTAGCTTGTGTAAGAATGCAAACAACTTAATGCCATGCAGGCTAATCAATATATACCCCCAAATTACAACTAAAAGCATTGAATGTTGTACTTAGCTCATCAGTTGCTAGCTTTTAGTTTTTAGACTGAGAAGCTGATTTAATTATATAATTACCAACTACTTTACGACACTAAATCATGGGTGTAAAGTGCGCCAAGCATGCAAGGTCCATATGGTTCGTTACCAAAGTTATAATTTGTAGGGTGTAGCAACGTCACATGACACTGTCAACAAACAAAGCATTTCTTCCCAGCTGTTTTGTTTCTCACGACTACCATATGCTACAGCTCTTAGATTTACAATCTAAAATGAAGTCCTACTGTTCTATTCTATTAATACTTTTTGCTCTAATTCAACTCTGTCCAGCCCCACTTCTGCTGCCAGGGTGGAGGTAGGTCACAGTGAGTGCATAACTCCAGTATTTACACTCTTAGTGGTAAAGTATGTCTCAGTCGATATTATTTTAGCTTAATTTTCAATTATGTGCAGTAAGTAGTTATACCGCCTTATAAAAAAGCTGCAAGGAATTTTGCTGCGTGCATGCAACAGCCAAACTGCTAGTTTAAAATAAGCTGGCAATCATTAATATGTAACATTTTAGTATAACTGAGCTACAAACTGACTGTGGAAGTCAATGGTTTAAACTCTTGATGTGTAATCTTCCAGGATGTAATGTGTTGAATATATAATATATTTCCTTGTCTATATAAGCTTTTATATAGACCTGCATTATAATATGTGTTATATTACTTATATAATATATATAGCTTTATGTTCCCCATTAACTAGTTATCATATACAAGGGTTTCTGTAGAGTCATGTGCGTAGCTGAATATATATAAACTACATATATGCATTGTATATAATATATGTTTTACTACATATATGTACTGCATATAATACATGTTTTACTACATGTATGTACTACATATAATACATGTTTTACTACATATATGTACTGCATATAATACATGTTTTACTACATGCAGCTGCTACAACCGCTGTACAGCTGAAGAATGTTGCAATGCTAAAATTGGTGCTCCATATTACTCTTACAACAAGAAATGCCTGCCTTACAACCAAGTGGTAAGAGTTACCTCCTCTAAATATTAGAGTATTCCCAGGTACTACAAAAAAATTGTTTATTACATATAGTCTAGGGCCAGGGGTGTCTAACCTTTTCATGGCGAGGGCCACATTGCAAAATTTAGCTTGGGCTAGGAGCCACATCTAAAGTAATTTTTAAATAACTTTATTATAAATTTCTATGAATCATTACACAATGAAATCTATCCTGATAGCTACTTGGGATGCATGTTTTTAGCATAGGCCTATTTAAAAATAAGACGCATTTAAAAGGTGGTTTTCCCACTCTAACTCGTATACATCTGCAAAATAATTTTATCTGTTATGCCTTTGAGGGCCGCATAAATGTAGGCTGGGGGCCACATTCGGTCCTGGGGCCACCTGTTGGACAGCCCTGGTCTAGGCCCTAGAGACTAGAGAGGTTTAATGTAACCCAATCAGTAACGTTGAAAAAGCTTACCTCTAAGAGCACTATTTTGTCATGTATGAACTTTGTCATATGCTTACCACACAACGTTGTAGGCCAATAGGTATTAGGTATATACTAAGTAGAGGGATATACTATGTAGAGGGATATACTATGTAGAGGTATATACTATGTATAGGTATATACTATGTAGAGGGATATACTATGTAGAGGTATATACTATGTAGAGGGATATACTATGTAGAGGGATATACTATGTAGAGGGATATACTATGTAGAGGGATATACTATGTAGAGGTATATACTATGTAGAGGGATATACTATGTAGAGGGATATACTATGTAGAGGGATATACTATGTATAGGGATATACTATGTATAGGTATATAATATGTAGAGGGATATACTATGTAGAGGGATATACTATGTAGAGGTATATACTATGTAGAGGGCACAAGTTTTGTTTTAATTGATTTCTTTCTCAAGATGTATTTCGTGATAAATTATTAATATACACTTTTATGGTATATTGCATGACGTGTGTGTGTGTGTGTGTGTGTGTGTGTGTGTGTGTGTGTGTGTGTGTGTGTGTGTGTGTGTGTGTGCGTGCGTGTGTGTGTGTGTGTAGCTAGTGATGTTTTATATATTATGTTATATATGTTATATATCACAGTTTAATAATATAATTCTGGTTGCAGGGAGAACCTTGCTCTGCCAAGCCAACAGGTCTGGAAGAATATAAAGGTTGTGGTTGTGCCGAGAGCCTTGTGTGCATAGAAGGTGAGGCAACTCCATCACTATGGAATGCAATGCAATAGTGTAGTACAGTTTAGTATTATAGTGCTGTACAGTCTAATATCATAATGCAATAAAGTGAAACATAGTGTAATACAGCGTGTATATAATAGTTTAATGTGATGTATAACACAGAATTACATAGTGTAATGTGTATAGTACAGTAGATCAAAGATATGCTATCGTATGTACTTTAAAAGTATAGCTCTAAAACTAAACTACCAGGTAGATGCAACATAAAGCCAGAAGGTTGGGTGCCACCTACAACCACCCCTAAACCTACAACTCCAACAACCCCATGGCCGTATGATGCAGACATGGTCGTACCTTGCGGTGAGCTGAAGAGTTTGGAAGGAGATTACAAAGTCAGAAACTTACTGGACCGATTCTGTCGACCTTAATGTTTCTACAGTTTAACTACTGGTAGTAGTTCGACTATTGGTAGTAGTTCGACTATTGGTGGTAGTTCAACTATTGGTAGTAGTTCAACTATTGGTAGTAGTTTAACTATTGGTAGTAGTTTGACTATTGGTGGTAGTTTAACTATTGGTAGTAGTTCGACTATTGGTGGTAGTTTAACTATTGGTGGTAGTTTAACTATTGGTGGTAGTTTAACTATTGGTGGTAGTTTAACTATTGGTAGTAGTTTGACTATTGGTAGATTTACTATTGCTACTATAAGAGTTATAAACTAATCATATCAACAAATAAAGTCTTCACTTTTGAATTAGACACATACTTTATGATTTATTTAATGTATGGCACATCATTATAGAGTTCATAAAATAACATCTATACACATAGGTAATCGCACAGAGTAACAATGTGCAGGTAACAGTGTGCAGGTAATATTTAGCAATATTTATATAAAAATATAGTCTGTCACATTGTCAGTTAAATAAACAAAACAGCTGATAGTCAAAAGGACTGAAAATACAACTACATACAGAAAAGTATTGGCAATCATTAAACTGTTGGAGTCAATGGATCTGATTTGCCAGAGACTTTAATATATACATGGATTATAAAATAATTGCTTATACTATAAATAAATTAGAAGAATGAAACTATACAGTATTTGGTCTGCATGATTTACACTTTCATAGACCGAAGACCCGAAACTCTCGTCTACAAAGCGGGCAGGTGCGATCATACCTAGCCCACATTTTTATGCAATGTTCATGAAATGTGTGATGGCAAGGTAGTTTGTGATTTTTTCCAGTAATATTCATTTCATTGAGACATATAGCACACTCTTCCTAAAACATTTCAACACAGAATAAAGCCAATTTAAATGTACATATATAACACAGGCACATACACACCCTTTGAACACATACATACATACGACAAATAAGTAAACGAGAAACATTTTGCTTTCACCATTTTATTAATCAAGGTAAACTTATATTTCAGTCACCAATGTACTTACACAGTGGTGATTGAAATATCATTTTACTTTAATTAATAAAGTAATAAAAACAAAACATTTCTCGTTTACTTATTTTCAATCAAATTGCTAGCCGTAAAGATATATTTAAATGTATATATATATTAATTTAAATATATAACCTACATGTAGGTTATATATTGATAATTTAACATAAATATAGAAGCACAACAAAGAAATTTAGAAGAAGTTGGTCTATAAACAAAGCGTCTTTGTGAATACAAGAACACAATTTATATATTTCAAATAACTTGAGCACTTATGCTCCCCTACATTATAATACAAAGAGCATAACTTCACATTGAATAGACTGGCTCGTTGCAAATATGTGACCAGTCGCGACAAAACCGGGGATGTGGCGGCGTTTATAAAGTGTAGTAAATGAAGGTTTAATTTGGAAATACTTAAATTTGAAATTAGTTTCCAATTTTTAGATTTTGAACTATTCTAATACAAAAAAATCCAAGGATTTCAAAAATCATACTTTCGTAGGCATTTGATGATTCCTTCAGCTCTAAAATTGCATTTAAAGTTGGTAACTAAGGCTTTCAACTTTTTAAATGATGAAAAAATTGCGAAGTTATCAATTAAAGAAAGAAGACAATTTTAGTCATTTTCATAGCGTGAGATCTTGCAAATTTTCTTTTTATCAAATAAATTTAGCTTACACCTCTTTGTTCGTATTGTCAGAAGCATCGTATTTAAGATCGAAGGCTAGTTTTAGTTTTTCATCGTGTTCCATCCAAAGTTAGCTTTTAAGTTACTGAGCTGTTTTGCCCTTTTGGTGATAAATGCTGAACTTAATCTTTATCTTTAGCGTTCAAGCTTGAAAATCACAACAATACAGGTAATTATACTCAAAACAATCATTTACGCTACTAACTTAGAATTGTTGCCAAGATCATTTGTAGTTATCAATTTATTAATATAATTTATACCATCACTGACACTATGACTAGGACTAGGAGTATGTCTTCGAGTTAGTCTGTTCTATTTTATTTCTATACTAGTAACTATTTAAATGACTCTCACTATGACTCACAGTTTGAGGTACGGTTACTCATAATGATAATCATAATGAATACCATTCATGATTTACTGATACTGGCATTTGGTAGTAAAACCAAATGTAGCTCATTAATATTAAATTTAATAGTATAACTATAAGTAATTAATAATTATAAATTCACTATTTGAGTCTGACTCTGAGTTTCGCCTTTGCTCTTAAAACTTGATACTCATACTGATAGTGATAGTATTATATTTATTGATTTATTCTATAGTTGATTTTTCAATTTACATTGGACTTGCTCTTAGTAACTTTTACTTTTAGCCTCTGTCTTAGATTTTGTCAATACGGTTACTGATTACTATTACTATTAACATTAGGCATACTAGTCGAACTACCGGTTTCTTTTGTGATTTTTAAATTAGCTCAAAGGTTGATTTAAAATATAATGATAAAATCTTTATCACATTATGCAGGCTTACAGTTACTGTCAAAACTCAATTGATAATTATATTTATATTGATAAAAGCATCACCTATAACCAAATTGAAATGATACATGTGACTAAATGTAAATGAGTATAATGATGGAATATTAATGCGAGTTCATGATGATTCTATAGTTGACTGACTTAGTTTTTCAGTAAGTTACTTTTAGTATTATTTAGTGAGTAGTAACACTAACTGAATGCATAAAGAGTCTAAACTTTTTAATTTTATTATAAGATGAGCAAAAATTTATTCATATTTTAAAGTAATTTATTGAATTCAAATTGATTTTATAGTAAATGTCTTTAATAGATTCAGTTGCACTTAGCTAGCTTTTTTACTCAATTAAATGCCTGAGTGGTTAATAGTTATCGAAAGACATTGCTTCAAAATTGCCAATTGCAGATATGCTAGATATTCAAGTGTATAATGTGTAATTTTACTGATAATACTATGTTAATATAGAATAATCCGATATTCTGTACATTTTAGAAAGTGGACTTGCGAGGGCATTAGAGTGAAGACTTATACCTACACAACTCTACTACCTATCAATCTAATACTTCTAATGTAGACACACTGAATTTTGGCTTGCAAGGTTATGGCTTCTGCTTATTTCATTCATAAAAAGGTTTGCAGTCTTTTAATGATGTGCTTGAAAATTATCAAGAATTTTTTTAATTTAAGTTGTTCTGTTTAATTTAATAAATTTAAACGTTGATAAAATGCAGGATCACAATTAACTGCTGCCATAATAGTACCACAAAAGTGTTTAGCCAACTAAATTTTTATAATATAACTGGGTATAATTTCTAATCAAGCTACGGTTTTCTTTTGTTATCTAAAAAAAGTCAACATTGTACTTCCAGCTCTGGAATAGACAATAAGTGGGTAGATTGGCAGGATGGATGTCAAGTAGCAGCATCTATAATTGCTAGAAAATCAGCTGATGATAGTGATGAAGCTTTTGCCACATACATGATGTTATGTGTCCATACTCCGTAAACTCATATTATGAAGACCAAGGAAGTAGAAAGATGAAAAGTGCCTTTTTTGCAAAAACCATAAAAGCGACCTTATTTTCTTTTCTTGATAAGAGTTAATTCAAGCATAATGGTTGTATCCAGGCTGGATTTTTTACTGCATTTAATTGGTTTTTTAAAATAATGTATTTGATGTTTTAAATGTGAATATTAATGCCTAATAAAACTCAAAAGTTCTGTTAGCTGATTTTATGTTTATATTTTCAACATCTCAGCCAAATCAATTGCTAAATTTAGTTGCCGTTAGAGATTATAAAGATATTTATGAATAAATCTCGCATGATCTCATAATAGTAAAATAATTTTCTCATAAGTGTTCTACTCATTAAGCAATAATTATGAAACAGCACAGCTCAATAGCTGCAGTTTTATATTACACAATATATTAGAGGAAAGGAAGATATTCAATGTATAAGAGGAAGCAGCTGCCATTTTGTTTTATATGACTTCCTGCTGACTTAGATGCCTAATTTAAATATCTCAACACACAAACTTGCTAAAACATTCTCTTCTTTGCTGGAATTGTTAAACCTTTCAACCATTAAACAAAGTAAAAAGCGAATTGACAAATAAATTAGACAAAAAAGTTTGGCGGCCATATTTGACCTAATTTTATGTTGAGGCAGCATGAAATTTAGTTTAACAGAAAGCCCAAACTTTTACAATTATTTTGATACCAAATTTGTCACTATTCCTATTATACAAAGACCCGTTGCTAAGGCTTGTAAATTGTAAACAAACAATTCTCAACTTATTCTAGAGTTGCCAACTTTAAATGCGATTTTCTCGAAACAGTAAGTTAGAAATTCTAAAAACGTTAAAGTTTTTAAATACTGATATCTCGAGTTCTATTTATGCTAGAGACTTCAAATAAAGTGCAAAATGTTCAAAAAAGTCTATTCTATCAATTCATAATAATAACTAAGTTTTCAACATTTTATATACATCCCTTGTTTTGTGGTGCCAGGTCACATATTAGCTGATTTAAAATAGAAAAATTCTAAAAAAGCAAAAAAATCATAACCACTAACATGAGATAATACACCGTCTTCTCCAGGAACAAAATAGGCTGGCTTTCCTCCTTCATAGTGGTGGTGTTGGTAGTTCAGCAACTGGCGCTTTCTACATCACATGTAAATCACAACTGGTATTCACTATTCACTATTAGAGGTGGCTTTCAGAAACAAGAAATGATATATAACATTTAATAAAATATACATAAATCTTACTTGTATATTTGCCAGGCCATGTAGGCTGCGCCTCCTATTACCACAGCCCCGATGGCAATAAGTCTTATTAGTGACATTTCACCTGTAACATATGCAGGTAAATATTATTTGAAGACATTATATCGATATCTATAGAGTACTTACTGTATAAAAATTAAAATTTTTGATTCGATTTGATAAAACTAAATTTTATTTGTATTTCATTACACCAAATCATAGCTGAAAAAGTATTTCTTTAAAATATCGAAATTTCTAAAGTTGATTCTCAGTACAGTGAAATGATTAAGTTATTTTAAATAAATCAGAATGCAATAAGGCCCACTTATTACTGAAAGCTAAATTTATATAATGCTGACAATAAATTGAATAGTTACACATACAGTAAATTAGTATGAGCTGACGTAAAATATATTTAAACAAATTGCTAATAACATTCATTCATATTTATAAATGTATTTATCATTTATTTCAGACATAAAAATAGGCTAGTAACAGCACATAATATAAATATAATTGAATGAATTAAAAAAAACTTTTAAGCAGGTGTGACTATAAAGTAAAAATGATAAAATTCAAGGTGAGTCTATTTATAATTAAAATGATGGTGTGACAGAAAATCAATACCTGATGAATCCACGACTATTGAAACATGTCATTTAGAAAACACTTATTTTAAAAACGGACAAATTACCAATAGACAACTCGAAAATAGACACTTAGCAAATAGGCAATTGAAAAATTATAGACATTTGGGAAATGACATTTGGAAAATGGAGAATATTCAACATGGCCTAGTCCGAAGGAGCATCTGGCCGGGTTCAAAATAGCTTTCAACAATAAATATAAAGACGGAATCAGTTAGGCAATCATGGTTGTAGAATTAGGTACCGAATTGTTTCAATTTATAATTACACACATCTACAATAAGCTATTTGGGCCTGACTGGCCAGATGCTGAACGCCCCCTCCGGACTAGGCCATGTTGAATATTCTTCATTTATCAAACGTCTATTTTCCAATTCTTCCATTCTGTAAATGTTTATTTTCAAGTTGTCTACTGGTGAATTGTCCGTTTCCAAAATAAGTGCTATTCAAATGACATGTTTGAATAGCCGTGTCACCATATCTGATAGCTACAAGTCAAAATCTTTCAGCTACCATGATTAATGATCGATAAAGAATCAAATATTATACACATGCACACGCATACTGATACATGAATGCTAACTCTGATAAAAGTAATGAGTTAAACTTCATTTTACTATTCATATTGAGTATCATTACCAATATAAATGTCAATTAAATTGTGAGTAGCTAACACTCTATTTGGTAAAAGTTAGACAACAAGTTGACCCAATCCCAACATATACAACATTAGATATTCAGAGACACTGAAAATTTGAGAGCCAACTACGAGTAATACTAATGTGATCATAGTGATTCTGATAGTGATACTCAATATGAGTAGCAGTCAATACTCAGCTTCAGCCTCATCATACTAAAAGAAAAACACTACATACCATCATAGTTTATGACAATCAATAATCATAAAGTAAAAGTTACATGCCATAAATCATTACATGAAGACTATGTTAAAAATAAAGTTATGAATTGCTACAATCAAACCCATAATAACTACATTGACAAAGAGATGATGATCATTTTAATTCAAGAGTTGACACTTTATTCAGTAACTGAAAATATTCTACAATTGAGAATAATTATAATGAGTAAACAACAACCCCCAATCTCAATGATAAAACTGAATTGATTATTGACAACTATAATCATAATAAAAATCATGACATTGTAGGATTATTATCACTTCATAATTATGGCCATTACATAATATTTGTGGTAGGAAACGTTGCATCAAATGCTAATCATAATAATGGAATCAAATAAATAACTTTTACTTTAGCAACCATGTGATTAACCTTAACTTTTAGCCCACATCCAAGTAAAAGTCGATCAATATCATAATCAAAATCACTACCGCGGTGAAAATCAGGAGATTTGTGTTAAAAATGCACCATTATCATTATGAGTATCAACATGACTATCACTATCAGTATAAATATCATCAAATGCTATACATCATAATCATAATGATTACCATTATCATCATCACCGTGATTACAACTTCAGTAAAACTATAAATATAAGTATAAAAAGTATTACTATTAATATTAGTACAAATATTCAGTATTCTATCCGAATAAATACACCCATTTAGTATAATTATTCATTATTGTGTGTAACATTAGCAATAATTTACAATAACTATAACACTAACACTAGCAGTGTAAATCTAACAGTTATATCGCTTATAAAATCAAATCAAAATTCTAAAATTTCTGTAAAATTACAAGTAAGCATCTGCATACTTAAAGCTCGACAGTACCACAATATTTATTATGACTGGTATGACTATATTAAAATTATAATAACAAACTTGCTTCTTCAAGAGATAACAATCGCGATGTTTTTGCCAACAAAAACTCTAGTTATGGTTTTTCCAGTTTGTAAATTTATAGAGCAAAACCTCAATTTCTTTGAAAGTTAACGGGCCTTTTCTATAGCGTCGTTTTTTACTTCAAGAATTTCTAAAAATCTTATCTATGGATGAGCGTAATCACAGCGAGCAAAGCATGTGTCCTCAATAAACGCTAGATCGCTTACAAGGAGTTGTCCTACCGTTCTGCTACAATAGCCAGCTCGTCATGACTGTAGATTTCTCATAGGTTTAGCTTCTTACTTTGTGTACACTTTAGCATATTTAGTTATTAAGAGCTACGCCTACTAAAGAAATGTCCGTAATCATGAAAAGCAGACATTGGAATTAGAAAAGACATGGGTTAATGAAATAGACATATCTTTGGCTTTTATAACTAATTGTTACATATGCCTAAAGTGAGGCACCTGGGTAATGTAGAGTGAGTTTCTAGCAAACTTTAGCTCAATGGTTTGTAGCTAGGCTGCAAGTGTCTGGTGCATTGTATGTACACATAATAATTATACAACATTCAGTCTCTCATGCTATTAGTAGTAAGTAGAAAATTCTCTTCAACAGAACAAATGCTTTCCATCTGAAGTCTAAACCAATATTTCGTTATAATCCAAATCTACCAGGTGAGTTGCGCTGAAAGCTCTTAACTCAAAAACTAACGTGGGTTTATAGTCGCTATCTCTGAGAGAATCCTTGATTAATAGAAAGGGCTTGTTAAGTGGGCTAAGAATTTGTTTTTTATTGTGGGGAAGTAAAAATTATGACTGAATGCATTTTTTAACATCATTAATGGCCTTTACTGAGATGCGAACCACCATACGTTTACTAAGGGCCAGCCCTTTAAGTGGCTCTAACCACTACACCACAGTTTCTCCCTTTCAATTAAATAGACTAATTTTTATTCTTTTATAGATTGAAAAAATGGTGATTTTTAAAAGGCTTGAATTTGCATCTGTCAAAAATTTTTGTCAACACCAAACTAATAGAATATCTTTCAACAGCAGAGCAACAATGAAGGATAAAAACATATGATCTGCTATAATTTATGAACATTCAGAAAGACCTCAATAACCTCAAAGGACTATTCACAAAGCAATCTGTAACCATTCCATGACCATTAATTCCTATTAACTGTTATATAATCATTCCAACCATTCACCATATTATATCCAGTCTCCATTTCTACCACTAAACACTGTCAGACTTGCCATTAATCTGCTAATATTAAGGGCTCTTAGCATATAAGCAGATAGTGATGTATGTTGGATATGTTGACAGATCTGGACGCTGTGGTAAGTGAGGTATTGTTGTTGAGTGTTTTGACTACTTTATCTGTTGTTTACTCGATGGCAAAGTTACCAGTTTCTCCTCCATCCAGGTCACACTACATTCAATACAGACTATATCCAACACAGACTATATCCAACACAGACTACATCCAATACAGAATACATTCAATACAGACTATATCCAACACAGACTACATCCAATACAGACTACAAATTCAATACACACTACATCCAATACAGACTACATTCAATACAGACTACATTCAATACAGACTACAGACTGGAAAGAAGTGAACAAGGAACACTAGGAGAGGATACGTATAAACAAGTGAGTGATTCAAAAGGGTGAATTATTTCATCAAATTTGTTTTTAAATTGTTTTTTTTAGTTTTTCAACATTTCTGCAAGCATTATAAACGTGAACTTCTCATATGATTTTGTATTGTATGAACAAATTTGATTATGGAATGTCATTCATGAGTGCTTTGCTATCTGTTGGTATAATATTTTGCTTAATAGTTGCACTTAATTGATACTATTTTCCTACATTTATTATAACAGCTTCACCTATGTTATGCATAAATAATGCTGATCGACACCTGCAACCACCTGCTGTCACTTAGAGACACCTGCTGACACCTGCTATGTGCTGATGCTTTCTCCATTACAATTACATCTCACGACCAAATGCTGATTTGCCACCCACAGTTGTTAGCTGTCATATTTGTTGGAGTATATACTCAAGTATTTGGTGAGTGAATACGACATCATGTCGTACTTTTACATAACTAGTACTTTTTTCAAGTTTGTTAACCGCTTCCTTTATAAGACTGTGTAGCAACAAACACACCTTACTTCAGTTGTCTACTTTCAGCTGAGCTAGAAGCAGGCCCAGTATACCATGTGGCAATCAAGTATCCTGATTGGCTATCAGATAGTTACCTCACTCATACACCAACCAATGGGCTCACATTTACTCATCTAGATGCAGATTATGAATCACTGAGTAAGTGTTACAGCAGCTCGTATGAAATGGATGCAATCTGCAGTTTAAAAGCTGTTTGAAAGCTAATTTTAAAGAATCCCTGACACACTTCACTTGTGCATTATTAAAATATTCTTATATATATTAGTTTTTATCTACATACCGTTTTAAGGTTGTATGCCAAAACAATTTTGTTTTATAATGAATGTTGTGTGAGTATGTGCTGAAATGATTCGGGATTTCTAATCGCTTGCAGATGACGTTTCTGGTCGGCTTTGACTTTACTACTACTTTAAAACTTATACTAATTATAGCTAACTTTCATTGCATGCTATTTTTAGCTGCTGCACTGCACAGCATAATTCCTGGTATAGGGCATGAAAGTTCAAAGTTTAAACTTTCAAGCCATCTTAGTGATTAGGCTGTGCAGTGTAACAGCTAACCAGAGCATGCAATGAAAGTTAGCTATAATTAGTATAAGTTTTTTAGTAACAGTAAAGTCAAAGCCGACCAGAAACGTCATTCGCAAGTGATTAGAAATTCCAAATCATTTCAGCACATACTCACACAAAATTCATTATAAAACAAAATTGTTTATGCATACAACCTTAAAACGGTATGTAGATAAAAACCAATATATATAACAATATTTTGATAGTGCATAAGTAAAGTGTGTCAGGGATTCTTGAAATAAAGGCACTACTATTGAAATGAAAATCAAAATTATGCAATATTGTTAACTTCAGTGTTCAGTTTATCAGTACCAGCTATGCTGTAGATCGATATTTATACGACAGATTTTTAAATACACGCAGGCAAGTAAAATGTGACAAGGTGCTGTAAACCATTATCCAAAGTTGACCATATCCAGCAGGTGTGGTGAATGAGTTAGGGGGAAAAAAATCAAAACTGTAATAATAATATAGTGACCTTTTTCTGTTAATGACCGTGCAAGCTTGCTAAGACTATTTAAGTCTAGCTTGGCTTTTGATTCCTATTCGTACACGCAGTTCTTTGTGGAGGACACAACTTCCTACTACTGCTGGTTTTGTATTCTGCAGATAACTTCTATATTCAATACTTTGTGGAGAACACAACTTCTGAAATCTTTTTTACCATTCAAGCTACATTTAACCACAAGTTTATTCAACACTATGGAGTGCATACCAGATGTAACTCGATACCCCAGTTTATGGTGAGAAGCACAGACTAAGTGCAAAATTACTTTTTATTGAAACAGATATGGCTATTTGCTTTCAAATTAATTATGTCAATTATATCACAGATCAATAATTATAGTCAATTTATAAAAATTATTATCTAGTAGATATTATATTATATTAGCCGGTGGTTACATGTTTGTTGGCATAATTGTTCCAGGCAAATGAATCGCCTCTCGTAGATGCTGGAGACCACAGGCTATTCACTTGTCTGCAATCTATATGTGATCACAAGGGTGCAGTGCCCAAGGTCCCAGGTAGGTTATGCTATCAAATGGTTTTATAAGCAGTTCCCAGTTGGTGGTGAATGACGATTATAGTTCAAGGGGGTCTCGTGTTTGGAGTCATGCCCCCAGCTCCAAACACGAGCCCGCCCCTTCAAACTAAAACCATTCTTTGCCACCAACTCAGAGCTGCTTATAGAACCATTCAATGCCATCACTGAATTGAAAAGCATAATTCTATTACAGTAGATGATACGGGTGGGGCTACACCCACCCTACCTCATTTACAAACTAAATACTAGTTGCATTTTTACAATTATTACTTTTGATGTTAACCCTGTATGCTGTAGCCTACCACATATTGTAGACCATAGACTAGTATACTGTAGATTATAGACTAGTATACTGTAGACTATAGAGTAGTATACTGTAGACTATAGAGTAGTATGCTTTAGATTATAGAGTAGTATACTGTAGACTATAGACTAGTATACTGTAAACTATAGATTAGTATATTGCAGATTATAGAGTAGTATACTGTAGACTATAGACTAGTATACTGTAGACTATAGACTAGTATACTGTAGACTATAGACTAGTATACTGTGGACTATAGACTATAGAGTAGTAGACTGTAGACTATAGAGTAGTATACTGTAGACTATAGGCTACTATGCTGTAGACCAGAGACTAGTATACTGTAGATTATAGACTAGTATACTGTAGATTATAGACTAGTATACTGTAGATTATAGACTAGTTATATGCTGTAGAGTGTAGACTGTCTACTCACTATACTATATGCTAATTAATACCACAACTGCCTTGGAAGATCAAATTTTAGGCCTACAGCTTTTATTCCTTAACTAACTGAACTTTTACTAGATATCTAAAACCTTCATACTAGGTTTGTGTTCTGAGCTGTTATTAGGGAGAATATTTCCCAACTATGGAATAGTAATATTTCCATATAAACACACACAGGTACCGAGCTGTATCTAAATGGTGAGGGCAAGACAACTCCAGGGTTATCGTTTGGCAGAGTGAACTACATGACTTTCTTAGCCTCAGAGTATTCCCAGAACCAAGCCCATCCCACAGGTCATGTAGGGATTGATTGGTCAGTTGGCAAGCACTCCTATGTTAGGTAGGTTCACCGTCTATGCTTCTAAATTTTTGGGAAACTAAAATGTTGACGTCGGATATTTCTGCTTTATACTTGTACATTTCAGTTGAATGTACAAGTATACAGTTCATGGCACTCGTGTGGAAGGACACCTTGTGTAGCACAAATTACCCATTGCGGCTGCGATATATATATATATATATATATATATATATATATATATATATATATATATATATATATATATATATATATATATATATATATATATATATATATATATATATATATATGGTTTCTATGATTAAAAAATGAATTAAAAGAATTCAATATTTTGATAAAAAAAGAGTATTTATATTTGGTGCTGATACTATTTCGGATATAAAAATAAACTTATATATTCATTTTATCAACTATAATATTGTTTCACGTAGTGCAAGCTGCGCATCAGGTCGTTGTGTATGGTTGAGTAATTTTGTTTTGAAATTTGCATTGTTTGTGTATTGCTACGCCGGAATGTCTTATTTAACGTCTGTTAAATGTGCAAGCAAAAATTTACGTTTATGTTCGCACGTGCTGGAAAGCTCTTTGCGCTTGTTGAGGGAGGATAACTCCGGTTGTTTTAAAATAACATATTTCTCATAGCTACATAAGTTACATCTGTTGGTTGAGTTTGAGCACGATTTACAAATTTTTAAAATGTTCCATTATAGGCTGAATTTCGTGTTGTGTTCTTTTGAATTCCAGATGTGTCTGCTGAGTTGTGTGTTTTTGGCTTTATGGTTTTTGAATCTGGTTTTGAAGGTAGTTGAACAGAGTCCTATTTATGATTGGCTAGTTATTGTCACAGTTGCTTGGTATATTAAGTCTTTGTATAAACATTTACGGTTTAATGGACAGTTACATTGTGTGCCGTTTAGTTTACTAGTGGTAGTAGGAATGTGTGCAGTTTTAAGCTTGTGTTGGTTCGAGCCATCAATCATATTTTTCATGTTGGGCATGCATGAGTAGCTAATTTTTATGGTTTTCCTATTAAAAATTTTACTTAGTTGGTTGGATGGTGGAAAGTATTTGAAGAAAGTTCTTCCCTATTTTGGTTTTTACTGTTGAGCTAAAAGGTGGGTTGTACCACAATATGTTTCTATTTTTATTTTTAATATTTTTGTTAGATTTAGGTGTTGGGTTATATTTTAATTTATAGTCATATCCACTGTTTGAGAGTGCTTCTTGGTATGGTTGTATGGTGGTGTTAAACTCCTCCTTATTGGAGGATAGTGAGCTAAGTCTTTTATTTATATTTTCTGATAGGTTTTTCAGTACTGCAAGTGGGTGGTCGCTTTGCTTGTGTACATAGAGGATATAGTGTTTCCTGGTTTTGTAGGATTGGTTAGTTAGGTTGAATGTTATATCTAGGAAGTTTACAACTTTCTTATTGGCTTCTATTGTAATTGGGAGATTGAATTTTCTAAAAAAGTTGCAAATTTGTTTCTTGTTCTGTTCTATATGTCTAGGTGTTCCTTCGCAAACTATGAGTCCATCATCTCTATATAGGCCTAAATTGCATTCTAGATTCATTTTAGTAGTTAATAGATTTAGTAGGTAGGTTCCAATTAGTTGGCAGGTTTCGGCACCGTCATAGCTTCCCATAGTGACATCAAAATTACTGTCATAGCTTCCCATAGTGACATCAAAATTACTGTCATAGCTTCCCATAGTGACATCAAAATTACTGCCATCAAAATTACAAACGTAAATTTTTGCTTGGCGTAGCAATACCCAAACAAAGTAAGTTTCAAAACAAAGTCACTCAACCATACACAACGACTTGATGAGCATAGCTTGCACTATGTGAAAAAATAATGTAGTTGATAAAATGAATATACAAGTTTATCATTATATCCGAAATAGTATCAGTACCAAATATATATATATATATATATATATATATATATATATATATATATATATATATATATATATATATATATATAGCACTATTTTCTATACTTATAAGCAATTTTATGGACATATGTGACATGAATGCAATTTATTTCACAGGATGGTTTACCATATTACTGAAATAGTAGAGTATTAGTTTGCACATTCAATGTTCCTATTCGGAATATTATTGTTTTAGGGATGAAGAAAGACTGAAGCATTTAAATCAAGCAAAAGGCAACTAGTAATAATGAGTTACATGTACACATAAAACTGTGATATGTGCACATAAAACTGTGATATGTACACATAAAACTGTGATATGTACACATGAGTCTGTGATATGGACACATAAGCCTGTGACATGTACACAAGAACTGGTGACAAGTACACATAAATCTGTGAAACTTTCCTCAAGAACTGATGGCCAGTGTATATGTATTACTTCTTGTGGTATTAATCCTTATATAATATTGTGGTGATGAAATTGAAATTATTTGTAAATTGGCATCCATCAATAAAATGGTGCTGTTATATTTGGTGTATTTTTAATCATTTTCTAGAATCTAGAGTCTAGACGCTGTACCAAGTGTTTTGTGAGTGAATGGAAATTGCTTTGTAGTTTGAAGTTGTGCACTCATGTCACTGTGTGAACTTGGAAATTTGAAAGTCACAGCCTTTTATTTTAGGGTATTTCAATGTGTAGCCAATAAACATGGTGTTGAATACTGACTGAAGGAAAGCCATAAATACATAACATACAAGATGGTATTTGTACAGCAAAAGAAAAAAGTGACAATTGATGAGATAAAACTGTACATTTATATCTTTATAATATTATGAATTATAAATAAATGAGAAATAAAAACCCCAGATCTGAATCATGTTACAATGATTGGAGCGTAACTTTGAATGAGATATCAATGACTAGTCTAAAATATACAGTGTGGAGCATACGGCGTAATATACTAATGTACTTCTTTACTAGTATAATATACTAATGTACCTTTATACTAGTATAATATACTCGTGTAAACTTCTGTACTGGTATAAAATACTAGTGTAAAGTGAGATCAATATAAATAAGCTATAAAGAGAAATATTCTCCCCTACTAAACCAATTTACTCATACAGACATATGTGGACATAATAAAGAATAAATTACACCATTGTACAGGAAATGCTCCAATAGTTGAAGAATGGAGGCCAAGGACAGACTTACAATCTATATCTCTGTTAATGTAAATATAATATGTACACATATACACTGTATTGGCATGCCACCAATCATTAAAACTTTATTGCTTTAACACATTCACCAAAAGCTATTATTAGCTGGCAGGGCTAGTGCTATAATTCACTGCACTGCACAAGTCAGTGAGTTTTAATCAACCAGCATTTATAACATTACATGAGCACACAGTTATACTCCAACATTTATACTCTAAATAGACCATCGGTCTTGACATTGGGATGGCAAAGAAGTTTATCTATGCATCAATATCGGTCAATTTGGCTAATAAATAGCGAATATTACACACTAAGTCACCCAGACACTGATACAAAACTGATACATACACAGTATAGTCTGAGTGAGACGCAGGTACACATATACATAGTCTGAGTGAGACGCAGGTACACATATACACAGTATAGTCTGAGTGAGATGCAGGTACACATGCATATAGTATAGTCTGAGTGAGATGCAGGTACACATGCATATAGTATAGTCTGAGCATGTAGACTTCATCAACTCTCCATTGCATTGAGAGCCATTAAAGCCTTTTTAGCCGCAGCAGACTTGGCTATTCGATAACTCCGCCCAACTCCCCACCAGGTGTCCTTCCCAGCTACAGTCACACTAACCCTGGCTCTTCCATCTTTAGTTCTCTCGGGGCGTCTGCAAGCATACAAATTCATGTCCGACACATACAGTAGTATAGTGTGACACAGACAGTAGTATAGTGTGATACATACAGTAGTATAGTGTGATACATACAGTAGTATAGTGTGATACATACAGTAGTATAGTGTGATACATACAGTAGTATAGTGTGATACATACAGTAGTATAGTGTGATACATACAGTAGTATAGTGTGATACAGACAAGAGTATAAACAGCTGTTTAGAAGACTGTTAGGTTTATAATGTGTCCGACACACATCACACACAGACAGACATACTAACACATCAAGAGAGAGATCAATTAGCTTTCACTGATCTCTAGTACAGGTCTGGTACTCACTGAAACTTGGCCGTTTCTGGTTCTCTCTCCAGAAGTTCCCGAACTGGAGACATGGGTATGTGTTTACTGAACCTCACTGAAAGATAAATACACTGAAAAGTTTAACCACAGTTACAAGGCACAGTGATATGATATATTCTACAGATGACCAGCAGTGATATGATATATTCTACAGATGACCAGCAGTGATATGATATATTCTACAGATGACCAGCAGCGATATGATATATTCTACAGATGACCAGCAGTGATATGATATATTCTACAGATGACCAGCAGCGATATGATATATTCTACAGATGACCAGCAGCGATATGATATATTCTACAGATGACCAGCAGTGATATGATATATTCTACAGATGACCAGCAGTGATTATTCTACAGATGACCAGCAGTGATATGATATATTCTACAGATGACCAGCAGTGATATGATATATTCTACAGATGACCAGCAGTGATATGTGACTCAGAATGTATCATACTTGAGGGAGGAATGAAATAACCAGTACCAGGAAACAACTTGCCATCAGTGCATATTTCATCAAGCACTTGTAATTACAAGCAACATGTGATCTGTGTATGAAATGTTGGTATGGAATGTTCTGGAATAATAGAGTGTAACAACAAGCCCTACTTGTTTATCAACTGACAGACATGGAGTTATCATCCTTTGGGAAACTGAAGAGGGAATACTGTACTCACCAATCTGCTGCCGCATGAGAGGGAAGTAAACCCGCCACGTCGCGTCTAGAGACATGCCGCTGTCGATGTAGATGGCCCCAGCCACCGACTCAAATATATCACCGAGCACCTTCGGTATCTCCACTTCCTCATCGCTCTCCCCCTCATCACTCAGTCTGAGGTACTATAATGTAACAGTTGGGGAGGGGTTAGCATAAGCCCAAACAAATAGACAGGCTATGCTTTGTAATGTAAAGTCAATATATTTTACACCAGGGTCTGTTGACTTGATTATATAAGTCAATGAGAAATACACCATAACACAATACAATAACATGCAATGTAATACAGTGCAATACACAATAAAATGTAGTAGAATACAATATAATAAAATACAGTGCAATACAATATATTACAATATGGTGTGACACACAGAGTTCCTTCCACATCTATATAAATATAACAATAAAACATAAGTGCATGAATTTCTGCCAACTCCAGTTCAAGTACTATTAGATATTACATCACATTACGTAACCTAGTATCCTGCATGACATAATATATTACATCATAACAGAGCACAGAACCTGCCTACCTGTTCAGCTTGTATCTTGTCTCCCCTTGCTTTCTGGTGCTGTACGAACCTGTGTATGCCAGTGAGCATGTGCGTGGAGAGGCACTTGACGTACTTGTGGAAGTTCCACTTTACTGCAAGGGCAGCAAACACATTGTTGTTTACTAAAGCAGACCTGCAACAGCAAGCATACACTACAGTATACAGTATACACTACAGTATACAGCATACACTACAGTATACAGTATACACTACAGTATACAGTACACACTACAGTGAGGTGACAGTATACACTACAGTATACAGTACACACTACAGTGAGGTATACACTACAGTGAGGTGACAGTACACACTACAGTGAGGTGACAGTACACACTACAGTGAGGTAACAGTACACACTACAGTGAGGTACACACTACAGTGAGGTACACACTACAGTGAGGTATACACTACAGTGAGGTACACACTAGAGTGAGGTATACACTACAGTGAGGTATACACTACAGTGAGGTGACAGTACACACTACAGTGAGGTAACAGTACACACTACAGTGAGGTGACAGTATACACTACAGTGAGGTGACAGTATACACTACAGTGAGGTACACACTACAGTGAGGTGACAGGATGTGTTATGCAGAGTTCAAGGTCATACCGGAGGTCAGTGAGAACTCCTGGTGAATGCTTCCTCTTGTCTTCAAACAGCCGTCTGGTTATTACGTAGTCTAGAACAGCATCTCCCAGGAACTCCAGTCTGTAACAGTGTCGTATACACATCACAAAGAATCTCTTAATATACACAGTGGTGGATACACATTACAAAGAATCTCTTAATATACACAGTGGTGGATACAGACAAAGTACCCTATGACACACACTTACAGTGGTGGATAAGCACAAGGCACCCCCCATATCTGATTAGAGTGGTGGATAGATAGACACACCTCTGGTAGCAGTCCGTCACGTTGTTGTGTATGTAACTGGAATGAGTAAAAGCCTGCACCAAGTAGGCTTTGTCCTTGAACTTGTAGCCTATGCTCTCCTCAAACTGCTCCAGACCCGTGAATAACCTAGCCAACTTCTTTTCAGCCTCAGCACCTCCTTTGATGAGCCCGGGAGGGGGTTGAGGTAGTTTGAATCCATAGTCGAGTTCAGACACCTCAGGCTCATTCTCTTGACTCTGAGGCTCACTCTCTCGACCCTCAGGCTGCCTAAAATACACAGAGTCATCTCTGCCAATTTTAGCTCCAAAGTTGTATAAGCAGGGAAATGAGCAATGGATGACATAAATTCACACAAGCCATACACCATATTGAAAGCTGCTGTAGTTGATAAACAGGTAAATACATAATATATAATTTGAGGAATAGAGAAGGTATTTTAGTAATCTGGGAGGAGATGGCACACTGTCCTGGTCATAGAATCTAATAGGATTAGTAATAGCAGACACAACACCTGGCACTCACTCAACATTCTAAATATAGTAACAAATAAGGCTGGTGCGGGTTGGTGCAAGTGAGGTGATATAACATCAGCACATGAAATGAGTCATTGATATTGAATGATGCATTTCATTTCAATTATAGATTGTATATTGGAGCTGCACATTCTAAAGTAAAATTACAAAAGATGACAGAAGCTGTTGAATTATGTATAAAGTTGGCAAGTGCAACACATTGCACAGTGCATAGCCTTGAGGCTTAAACCATAGCCCTAGTCCCACTGCATACCTTGAGGGGAGCACATCAATACCCAGCCAAGCCATAAACACTCTCGCAGCATACGGCCCACAGGAAGTGAGGTAACAGCCAATCAGTGACTCCACACAGTCGGCAATAGTCTGAGAAACATAAACAGAAAATAACAAGTGTGTGAGACATAAAGGTAATGACCTTATGACCTATGCTGTCCAGTGACACGGGTGACCTAGTAAATACAGAGTGTACTAACTTTATCAGTTATACTGTGCTGTGTTCTCAAATTATACGGGATGAGGGGGTTTTTGTTGGCCCTGACAGTCCCACTTTCAGGCGAAACCTCCTTGGATTCTTTTTCTGGAGAGTTGACAGAAAACTCTAAAAAGTTTAACAAGTATCTATGAACTGAAGAGGTCATTGGTAATCTCTAATGAGCCCATTTCCTGCTTATTTTGCATGGAGTTATTTGAGGAAATAGCCTCGGGGGTTCCACCAAGTTATCTCCCATTGAATTGTCTCAGCAAGGAGTTTGTACAGAGCAATGCATTAGCCCGGTTCAGAGGAAAACATGACTCATGGGAGGTAATCCCAGTGAAATAATGAAAGCTTCCTGGAGGGAAATTCCTGGCCTCCCCCAACATTGCATCATACTATTCCTGAGTACACCAGGAGTGAGTGTACCAGAGGGAGTGTAAGCAGTTGCTACCTCTATAACTACTAGCTACTATAACACTACTAGCTACTATAACTAGTAGTTACTATAACTCCTAGTTATAGTAACTACTTGTTATAGTAACTACTAGTTATAGTAACTACTTGTTATAGTAACTACTAGTTATAGTAACTAGTAGTTACTATAACTACTAGCTACTATAACACTACTAGCTACTTTAACTACTAGTTACTATTACTACTAGCTACTATAACTAGTAGTTACTATAACTACTAGCTACTATAACACTACTAGTTACTATTACTACAAGTTACTATAACTACTATAGTTACTATTAATACTGGTTATTGCACTGTCACCCACCTTCCATAGGAACATAGTCTGCATCTGTCTGGTAACTGGGGGGTAGCCAGTTGTCCGCTGGCTCAAACTTCTCAGATATAAGATACTCGGCTAAGCCCAACTTCCTTCCCAACAGGAAGAGATTGAAGTTACTAACCTGTAAGACCGGAAGAACCTATACTAGCTGCTATATACCTAATATGTTATATCCTTCTATACTTCTGCTATACCCTGCTACACCTCTGCTACACCTGTGCTATACCTCTGCTATACCTCTGCTATACATACGCTATACCTCTGCTGTACATGTGCTACACCTCTACTTTACATGTGTTATACCTTTGCTATACATGTGCTACACCTCTGAGATACAGATACTATGCAAACATTTAAACTAAACATAACTTTCTGCATGGGCGCCAGTTTAACTACAGACCTGGTGAATACTATCTGCTCCAAAACACATTAAATGAAAATGTGAAACCTGGACTCAGAGTATAGGTGGGTCTACCTGCTACAGTTAATTGCTATTTCCTGGTATCACCAAATAACCTTTTCATTAGACGGAGTTCACTTTATCAATAGGAATATCAATAAAAATGTCATCCTGCCAAGTCAACTTCCTTAACCATAAATTTATTCAAAATTTCAATTTGATTTATTTAATAGATCTATAAATAAACGAAACTATTATTAATATGTTTTATAATCGCATATTGTGCTGCAGGAATAAATATGCACTCTATTAATAACTACTTTATAATATTTGACTGAATACAATGAGTCAGTGTATTGTATTGGCATAATATTGATTTGTTGTCACCGTGAACTTTCGTCTGAGGCACACTGTCATCTTACAGAACCTCTGCTATGTGATTGGACAAAGACCACAAGTTGTTTAGGTGGTTGGCCAATAAAATTACTCGAGTTTGCTAATCGGGTATAAAAGATAAAGCAGCCGCCGAAGCACGTTATTATTTGCAACATCGATGCACACACTAGCGCGTAATAAAGCTAACTGTGACAAATGCACATTATTTCAGTGATTGCTAGATGAAAGAGACACGAGATATTATGGTGAACTACAGCTCAACGGGTAGTTTAATGAGAGTGCCTCTACGAGGTATGAATTCGCCCAGAAAGAGACACTTCAAGTGTGCAGTAGTTGGAGATAGTCAGTGTGGGAAGACATCTTTACTGCGGAGTTACACAACTAACCTAGCCTTCCCTTACACAGTGCAGTACTCTAGGCCCCTTCCTTCACAGTATCCAGGTAAGAACTTAATCTACAGTAATCACAGTCAACAGTAACATAGACTGCACATACTAGTACACTGGCAGCATATAACACAAATATCTAAATACTACTTTAAATCATTATCTCATCAGCTGGTGAAAGTTTAAGTATTTTTTCTGTCAGCAGTCAGTAGTTGAGCTGAAATGGGTGCAATCTACTACTTCTACTTGATTACCAGTAGGTGCTTGTTAGCAGTCAACGGTATGTAACTGGTGACTAGGTAGTAGTACTAGTACTCCACAGCTGGTAGGTAGTGAGTAGTGACTGGTAGTCAACAGTATGTAACCAGTGACTAGGTAGTAGTACTAGTACTCAATAGGTAGTAGTACTAGTACTCAATAGCTAGTAGCTAGTGCATAGTAGTAACAGCAACTCACTCATTAACTCTGCATGGTTGTTATTGCAGTGAAGCAGCTGGTACAGGGCAAGGAGCACACAGCCACAATCACAGACACCAACTGCACAGACCTGGAGAGCAGAGTGACTGCATACAACCGAGCAGATGTCATCATACTCTGCTTCTCTCTAGTCGACAAATCATCCTTTACAAATGTCAAGGACATCTGGCTAAAGGAACTGGAACAGTATTGCCTGAACACACCAATAGTGCTGGTGGGAACCAAGTCAGACCTGGTACACAGTTCAGGAGTTAAGAGAAGGGAGATAGTCAAAGTACGTCACATACAGAAACTGCTGCAGGACCAGCGAATACACAAGTACTGTGAGTCGTCTGCTTTTACTAAAGACGGACTGTTTGCGGTGTTCCAAGAGACATTCAATGCAGCGTGGGTGGGGCCGGTGAGATTTGTCACCCGAATGAAAACAGTGAACTCCACTAAGTTGAACAAGTTAAAGAGTTTGCTGTTCCCTTGTATTTACACGAAAACCAAGTAACAGACAGAATATTTTACAATCATTTAGTTAGTGACAATCTCAACCATGGGGAATCAACTCCTACCAACATTAACATTTAATCTATCTTGTGGCAATGATATGTGTATATACCACACTTGTGTTTTCTATACTATACATAACTTGTCATATGTAGTATCAGTATGAATATACTAACAAACTAATCAGATTTTTTAACTATTTTAATCACCAAAGTGTGGTTTTTTTGTACATAGCTATTTATTTTGTAAATATTTATTGATGGTTTCGACCTGCATAAAGCTTTAAATAAATCATGTATTTCTATACAGCCAGTCAGAAATTAAATGTCTATTCTGAAGGATTAGTCTGCAGATTTCACCAGGAAGTGTCAATCTGAGGAAAACTTCCACATGTCAGATCAAAGCATTATATCATTCTAGAAAACTAAAGCATGCATACATTAGTTAATAGAGCAGTTATACAGAGTGACTGAGATAGTAACTGGGACAGTAAATGACTGAGATAGTGAGTCACTGACATAGTGAGTAACTGGGACAGTGAGTAACTTTGATAGAAGCACCACGATCTGGTAATTTTATTGGAGCCAGGAAATATGGAATTATATATTTATATATTTTGAGTTAGCTAAAATGATTGGTTAATGATTTCTGCAAATGACTCAGAGCACCACCATATCAGAACACCATTGGGTTTTGGAAAAGTTGTTATTAACCACTAAGGTGCAGTAGTGAAGAAATCTATATATAGCTCAAGTGCTATATTTTGGTTTGGAAATTTTGGATTGCCATTCTAGTGAGGACATAACTACAGTGAACTAGGCTGTGATTTGGGCAGTAAAGACTACAATCAATTCAAAAACTTATATAATCATAACACAAACTTTGAAATAAATAACATAAAGTTATAAACAATTGTATTCCACAACATTGAAGAAAAGAATATTTATCAACAACTTAGAATTATATTTACTCTCCAACAAGTACAACCAATTAACTAGCACCAGCTATTGCCAAGTGGCCGAGTTTGCAAGCTAGCACTGACTGTGCTGTAGGCATATTGTCTGCAACGGCTCTCGATGTAGCTAAGATAGCTAAGCAAAGCTAGAAACTTGCACAAATTTCACTGTGATTAGCTACATTTCCAATCTAGAACGCAGGCTTTTCTCAATTTCTCTATTACTGCGCCTACCCCTTTATAATAACACTGCAGGACAATTAGTTGATTTTGTATTTATAGTGTCACAGTATTTACTTTATCAAGTCATTGTTGGCAAATGGAACTTTAATATTCTAATGCCAAACATAAATCAAAAAGAATTACATGATATATTATATATAATGTAGCATATTACATATAATATGACCTAATAATATATAGAAAGCATGGTGACACACACTTGACATGGATAGCAAAGTGAAAAAGAGAAACTAGGAACATATTCTACTATTGATTATTTTCAATAATTGACAATTTAACGATGAGACGGAAATACAGAGGAATATTTTATTACAAGATTATAGATTAATATGACTTGCACATTACTCACGAGTGTTTAGTTAACACAGGAAGTGGTATACAAGTGAAACGAGGCGAGTTTAATGTGAGGAGATGTAGTATTGATACTACGGATATTACGACAATGTATACTACTACGTATTCTAATATTCTATTTTATTTAGTCAGTCACCCTCTAACTAGACACACAATACGAGAGAGGAAGTTCTCCATTCAGTAGAAGTTATGAACCGTAGCTATAAGTCCCCTATATTCTATTGAGCTACTCATCTACAACAGGAAGTGCATACCTGTGCAAGCAGGCTCCTATTTAAAGAAACTAAGAGCAGGGTCCTACGACACGGATTTTCCAGCAGGAATCTTAAATGCCCAAAAATTAACTGTAGTGTTAGGATTTCAGACCGATAAAATACTGAAAGTATTCGCTCGTGCGAATTTGATTTAACTGACTGGTTGCCATTAACGAGCATACTTTTTGAGTTGTAATTTGAGTTTTTAACTTTTATCGAACTGAATTGAAACTTTTTCCAATAGTCATAACGCTTTGAGTTTATATTATCTAAAGTCATCTTCTCGTAGCTACAGAAACATGCTGCTGTAGAGGAGCAGTACAGTTAAACTAAAATATCATTAGCTAATAAATTTTCCCATCCCACAGATAACACACAGTGTGTGGTAGGTCATGTTCACAAATTTGGACCAACCAATGTAGCTCCATGCTAACATTTAGCTGTGGTATGATAACTCTTAAATTATAAGAAAGCATTTGCACCATTATATAATCTGCTTAATAGTAATCTGACAGGTTGAGACGTACAACTATCACAGAGTAGCTAACACTATGCTGACAGGCTGAGACGTACAACTATCACAGAGTAACTCACACTATGCTGACAGGCAGGAGTAAAAGGGTTCAGAAACCAACAGAGAAAATATATGAAGAAGATATAAAGTTATGGACAACAAACAGCACAACAAATTATTACATAATATTACGAATTGTTTCAACACATCAACTCAACTGTAAGGCAGGATCTTTCTATTTCCTAGAGACCTAGACTATGGTTCTCAGAGTTCACAATGTAGCAGGGAGGGGTGGGTGGCCCAGTACCCCCTTCCCAGAAAGCATAAATCTTACATAACAGAGAAGTGCTGGTAGTTGTGTGTTGAAATGCTGTGACATCACGGGTCGTGACGCCACAGCAGGCTACTGAGCAAGGCCAGGAGGGATACACAGTAGTATTGACACAGCGAGGTGGTATCCTGCACCCAGCATACCTATGGAATGTGATGTTGCTAAACCCGTGTTGCATGGAATATAGGAAAATACCAGCAACTATAACCATACTTAGTAACATTATTACAGATATGGCTTTCCCCTGAAATATTAGGAAATACAGTGAAATCTCTATAATATGTCACACACTAATAACAACTTCAGTAAACTCTCAGTGTAAAAGTAGTAATTAGGTAGTAGAGACAGGGAGACAACCCCTAACTTTATGTAGCCTTAGTGTAATTGGTCTTAGGGCAAAGGGAAGGAGAATGAATGAATCTTACATTCAAACTAAACCATTCAAAATTATGCACATAAGGCTTGCTTTACATGAAATTGCAAACCCGGGAAATTGATGTTTCAGATGAAAATTACAAAAAAGGTGACAAATGATGAAGTGGAAGACCAGAGCCCAGGCCCTGCACCGCTTATTATGCAATTTTCTTAACTCGACTGCCAAAATACTTCCCAGGTTTGCAGCTGAAATATTCAAATCTGCTGGCAACATGGCAGACCTCTGCCAAAATGTCACCTTCTTCAATGAAACTTTCAACTATTTTGTGTTAATTTAACGAAAAAATGCTTCAAACCAGTGAATAATAGTCGTGACGTAAATCCATGAGATGCATATTCTCTTCCATTTCAACAACTTCCATAGACTTTGACAATATTTTAACAGTTTGATTGAAATTTGATGAGATTATATAATATTTTATTTAAATTCATTGGCCCCACTTCAAAAATGATTTAGCCTATGGGACTATAGAGAACTACCACAGACTAGGGCCTCATGTGCCCCCCCCACGTATTGCATCTGTGAAGAACACAAACACGTCTACCTTCCACACCAAATGCCTTCTCTGAATATTGCAGCAGCAGCAGCAAAACTGCAATTAAGCCATGGCTTTTGCATTTGCCTGTAGTTTAGAGTAAAACATCAATACAAAACTAAAAAACATGTTGGATGTTCGCCCAGTGGTTCCCAACTTTCTTCATACAATTACCTCCTTTCATAAATGTTCATTATTAATTTTCCTCTTTCTAAAAGCTCAATCTATTTGACGGACATAATATACAATACAAGTATATATTAGGAATGTATACAACATGGAGCAGTTCAATAAATAGTGTGCGATGGCTGGCTCTAATTTTGACAAGCATACTTTAGGTCACTTAGCAGGTCAAGGCAATTTATTTTCTTATTATTAATTGTTAGTGTTAGGTTGTGCTGTAAGATCCTAAATTTTTTAGTGCATTGTCAGCAATGCGTGGGTAGAGTTTTCTAAGTGGAAACATGTTTTTATTAAATCTTCCTTCACTGCTAACCAGCTAAATGAAATCCTCATGTAACTCTTTTTTTGAAGACAGCTCTAGTTAAGAGTTTAAAGAAATTCGCAGAAATGTTTTTTGAAAGGGAATCTGGAACAGGCTCTTTTACTATTAATTTATTGCGCCAGGGAATTTTCGATACAGACTTGTGCCTGTCACAACGTCAGTTTAACTTTGAAAGCATTAATGCTTTATAGAAACTAGCTTGCATTACTGCTACAAGTTCCTGTTGGTTTTTGCTTTTTAACTTCCAGTCGCAGTAGAGCATGTAGCAGTTCCAGTAGAGTGAATATTAGACACATGTATGTAAAAGTAGGCTTAGATTGCAAAATGTAGCTGAATAAATAAAAGAATTCACATAAAAGGACTACATGTTTACAAGTACTGTAGCGAGTGGAAAACAAGAAAGGAGCTCAAAAAGCTGTTTAAAATTTGCTTGAAACTTCTAGAAATGAACCCCCCCCCCTGAAAAGCCCATACGCCCCCCTCCTAGGTTGGGAATCACTGGGTTAGCCAGACAGCAGCAGAAAAAGTTAATTCACTTAGGAAAAAGGTTAAAGGTCAAGTTGTGACGGTATACAAAGATCCAACAGCTAGCCTGGGTGCTGAAGAGGTAGTTTTCTATAGAGAAACTCAGTCTATCAGCAACTGGACATACTCAACACTACATACACTACACTATATACTCAACAGATGAATATGTAAACAGGAACTCACCTGCTTGCCCCTGCCATAGCTGAGTCTCCCCTCGTGTAGCCCGGGGTGAGTACAGAAGAGGTAAAGGGTGACGGCAAACTTGAGGAAGGAGTCGCCTACCGTCTCCAACCTCTCCAGGTTGATGAAGTCTCCGGCGTTAGACATGGTGAGAGCATGCAGCACCGTGGTGACAGAGGGGCCTGCAAGTGTATGTATATCTAGTAGTGTGTTAGACATGGTAAGTATATCTAGTAGCACATTAGACATGGTAAGTATATCTAGTAGTATATTAGACATGGCAAGTATATCTAGTAGTATATTAGACATGGTAAGTGTATCTAGTAGTATATTAGACATGGTAAGTGTATATATATAGTATTATATTAGACATGGCAAGTATATCTAGTAGTATATTATACATGGTAAGTGTATCTAGTAGTATATTAGACATGGTAAGTGTATATATGTATATCTAGTAGTATATTATACATGGTAAGTGTATCTAGTAGTATATTAGACATGGTAAGTGTATATATGTATATCTAGTAGTATATTAGACATGATAAGTGTATATATATATCTATTAGTATATTAGACTGGGACGACTGTGGTATCTCAGGAGTGACCAGCCACCAATTAGGCAGTAAGGAAAAGGGAAATAAAAAATTAAGCCTGTACCATAAAAAATGTCATTTAATAACTTCCACAAGAGTTGAGTTCAGGATGGTTGCCAAAGTGTTAGAATACACTAAGAGCTTGATTAATGGCATAATACCAGGTTCTGTTAATTCAGCCAAACTAAATTACTGAATTAATTTCACAACAAAATATTATGCAACATCTGTCAGCTGACAACTTGGGGGGAGGGGGGTGGTCACATCCTGGTCCGGGATACCAACCTATGTCAATGTCACATGTAGTCCCACCACTTGACATTGTCTCAAAAATAATGCAGTAAGATAATAAAACATAGTAATAATACAATATAGTAATACAATATAATAGATAATACAATGATATAAGAATACACCATATAGGTGATTATATTCCAGCACAGTATAAGGCACTGGTGGTATGACCTACTTTAATTCTATCTAATAAACTACTTGAATGAGATAATAGACAAATCCACGCCCACACTATCCAGGCACTAGTGGTAGCTGGTACACACAGGGACAGAGTGACTGAGATTAGAGAGAGAGGGCTAAGGCTAACTGAGATTAGAGAGGGAGAGGGCTAAGGCTAACTGAGATTAGAGAGGGAGGGCTAAGGCTAACAGAGATTAGCTAGAAAGAGCTCAGGCTAACAGAGATTAGCTAGAAAGAGCTCAGGCTATGGATCAACACATTAATCAGTCCAAGCAGGACAGTATGACAGGATAATGAAATGCTCACCAGGATTACCAAAACACTGCGACACACTTGTTACCAATAAGCTATACTTTCAACAGTTGCTGTCCAGTTGAACACCTGAGGGCAAAACCTGAGGGGTTGACCAATTGTAAAGATCCTCAAGTTCAAGAGATGAGCAAAACCTGCAATTATAGGTCAACCGGACCAAGATAGGACACAATCAAACACCCCTCCTTCTGCCCCTCCCTCCCCCTCCAGCCCGGGCCTGGGTTATGTTCAATATAAATAGGAGTTATGTTGAAGCTGTTGGAGCTCCTTGGGGACACTGTGACAACAGGTGGGGTCACACGTGTCATATGTGACCGCAGGTGGTTTAATGTGACAGCAGGTGGTTTAATGTGACAGCAGGTGGTCCCATACTGCAGTTGTCCTTCTGTGACTCAACTCAAACTCTTCATCTACTTAGTACAGTCTTTAACCAAACCTTACTCAAAAAAATTTGGGTGGAGAAGCAAATAGCTGAAAGAGCGATTGGAGAAACAACCGAGAGTTGACAGGTATTTCAGGAAGTTAAGCTGTACTTGAGAGTTGATAAGACATCTCGGGCGGAGGGGGAGTTCGTCACGAGTCTCCATATTATAATATGGAAGGTGAAACCCAGCTGACTGGAGATTGTATTGACCTCCAGTCACCCGTCACACTTCACAGGCTGGCTATCTCACCTGCTCAAGCGTGTCATCTACATTTAGCACAGATTGCATGACAGGAAGCAGCTAGCACAAGAGTTGAGATGATGTAGAATGTTTAGTTGGAGATGATGCAGCGGGTAAAACAAATCGGATTAGCTGTAAGCCATGCTGGTCGTACCAATGTTTGCTTGTTGTACACCAGCACCAGATGTAACTAGATTAGAAGATGATATTCTTAGCTGATGAGTTAGAACCACGTGGTTGAGACCTATCCTGGGTGCGTGTTGAGTTCAGAACAGGTGAACCTTGCTTCACATTACGCTACATTTGCTTTGTTGGAATGAATCTGCAGTTTCTTTTTCAGGATATTTAGCACCCAGGTTGAAGCATATATAATATTGTTCAACACATTTTCAATGGTGGCTGAAACAACTAGAGAGAGGCATTCTTGACTTGATGCTAACATTTGCACAGCTTGTCTATGCTGTCACTCAGCTCCAGAAAGATAGCAAGAATAACATATTGGTGCACCTGGGCCGAATTACGTGCCAACATTATGTAATTGACTCTACCTGATGTGCATAATTTTAGCTTCACAGGTGCCAAAAATATGCCTCTAAACTAGACCCAGGGCAGGGTGATTCAACACAAACATTTACTAATAATTATTACCTGCAGGAACTTTGCAAATGTCTCCAAATTACCAGCAGAAGATAAAATTCAAATCCAAGAAAAGCTAAACCTTAGAAATGGCCTACAGAAACGCAACATTTTCTCATTCGACTGTTGACAAAATAAGTTGGGTCATTTAAAGAATTCACAGAGATTGGCATTCTCTATCTACCAGCGGTCCTGTACCACTGGTCCGGTACCACTAGTCCTGTACCACTAGTACTGTACCACTAGTCCTGTACCACTAGTACTGTACCACTAGTCCTGTACCAGCAGTACTGTACCACTAGTCCTGTACCAGCAGTACAGTACCACTGGTACTGTGTCACATACACATCTGTGTTTTGCGGCTGCTTGTATAGAAAGTGACTGGCAGGTCCAACAAGATGGTCCAAACCCCCTGAAGGATGACAACTCCACAACAAAGACAACGAATGACCACCCAGTAGCCTCTCAATACTTCAACAGGAAGAAAATTAAAACCGATTACCAAATATAAAGAATAAAAAGCATGTAAGTAACTGTTGATAGTAGGTTTTCCATTAAAGATGAGTAGATGCACTTCTTATATATAAAGACTAAAAAGCAGTAGATATGTCAGTGTATATATGTCAGTGTATATATGCCAGTGTATATATGTCAGTGTATATATGTCAGTGTATATATGCCAGTGTATATATGCCAGTGTATATATGCCAGTGTATATATGTCAGTGTATATATGTCAGTGTATATATGTCAGTGTATATATGTCGGTGTATATATGTCAGTGTAGATATGTCAGTGTATATATGTCAGTGTATATATGCCAGTGTAGATAGGCCAGTGTATATAGGTCAGTGTATATATGTCAGTGGATATATGCTAGTGTATATATGTCAGTGTAGATATGTCAGTGTATATATGCCAGTGTAGATGTGTCAGCATATATATGCGAGTGTATATATGTCAGTGTATATATGTTAGTGTAGATATGTTAGTGTAGATATGCCAGTGTATATATGTCAGTGTAGATATGCCAGTGTAGATATGCTATATTTATTTCCATGATTCAAAGTTACCTTTACTCTTAGGTGAGAGAATGCTGTAGATTTGAATAGAAATAAACATTTAAAAACAATGTTTCACCTAAAAAATCACTAAACCAATGGTTTTAATAGATGCAAGAATTTCAATAATAGAATAATTAATTTGAAGGTGAGTCATGGATATCCTGGTGAGAGACGGAGAGAGATGGTTGGCTGCAGAAATTGGCAAGACAAGGTAACAGGAATAAATTTCATCACATCTGATCAGCCATTGAACATAATAGACATGCAAAGAGCTATTAATTTAGAGAAAACACAGTGACTACAGATCTGATATCCAATGGTGCAGTGAGAAGAGATCTAGCTACTGGTTGGTTATTCCTGGTGTTACATCACAATAGACTTCTTTCTCAAAAATATGCAAGTCCATGAACTGCTATGTTGCAACACATGGCCCAAGTTATCAAGTTATTTACCTAAGTTGAATTTAATAGACTAAATGGACGGCTATTTGTCACACATCTGACACAAACTCGGTTTACTAATTGAAAGATTTTTATCAATAAAAAGGATGTTGCTGTGAAATATAGCCGAAGATTAACAAAATCAGCCTGAAGTAACCCTTAGAAGTATTCGCTGTGACCCCATTATATTATAGAGTATGAGAAAGACCTTCCAGAGGTTGTTGGGAGGTCACACTACGGCTTACACCAACCACCACCTACGCCTCCACAGTAAAGTTTAACCTGGTAACTAGTGAATAGAGGGAGATAAATACTCTAATGGCAGGTGTCCAGCCTTCAACTGTCACCACTTCATACAATTCATATTCATAAGTTCTAAACAAGTAAAGTACTACGCCTACGCGCCTCAAGCACAGCTGCAGTTCAACAACACACATATATATAAACTTGGGCAGGCTTATAGTTGCCATCCCTGTGAGAAACCCCTGATTGAATGGGTTATTTGGTTAAATCGGACTAAGGACTTGTTCAGAGAGGGCACAAGAGCAATTATGACTGGATGCTCTTCCTAACATCCCAAATGACCTTTTCAGGGTTCAAATCCATGACTACGTGCTTACTAAGCAAATGCTCTAACCCCTAGACCACGGCTGCTCCCTGACACACATCACATATATTACTTGGAGAAGCTGTCTAACCTTGACACTGGGAGTTGTCTTCCTTGTCCAGCTCTAAATCAATGGGAATACTATCTACATCCTCTTCAACCTCATCATCGGTCACATCAGTGTCTATGTCACTGATATTATGATCCTCATCACTGCTAGCACCTGCCTCCTCTTCACTACCTGCTGCAGCCGAATCCAGTCCATTCTCTACAGGAAGTGACCTCACAGCGGTTAAACCAATAAAATCCTAAGGCGATGATCGATATCTTAAAACTATTGAACTACATCATGTTTCATTGAGCTACAAAGATCACATTAATTGATTGCTTGCCACACATTTGGAGTTATTGGCACTCAGCTGCAGATATACGCGCGATTGAATAAGAAGACAGGTGGGATCATCTTCTCTCCCTTATGTAGTACTTATAGAGAAGGGAACACAACTAAATGAATAATAATCTTAACGCAACAAAACGCAGACTAAAAGAAACAGAGAACCATTGATCTGCAATTCTGTAACAGAACAACTGATTTAAATAAAGTGTAAGTCAACTATTGAATGGTGTTGGCTCCAGGTTTATGAAATTATTTGTTTGTCATTAGTGTAAAGTGAGTGCATGAAACACTCTCGAACTCTGAGTCTTATTTTACTCATCTTTACTTAAACCTATGGAGCTGTTCTGAAAAAAAGAAGACAACTTTTGATTACCACTCATGTTACGGGAGTTGTCTGCTATTTCACATCTGCAACTGATATGGTGTCTCAATATAAGTAGAAGATGATACACAGACACGAGACTGATGGCAGGAAATGACATCACTACTATTTAGAGTGTCCCAGCTAACATACTTTGTTGATCCTCAATTGCGCACTGGTTTACTGGCTCATTGTCATCTTCATTTTGATTGGTCTGTAGATTATCTCCATCAGTTTGATTGGTCAAGTTTGAAGGAGCCTGGAGCAACGAGAAATCTATTCCCAAATCTAACTTTCCTCCACTGTGGATATTGGTGTGTGACAGAGAGGGAAAGTTCATGCCTTTGTTGATTCTACAAAAAAAATCTACCTCTCAGTTATGAGAGCTATTCAGCCTGTATTGACCTTGACATCAGGCACACTATTCACTGACACCTCTGGTATAAAAAATGATTTTTTTTTTGATCAAATGGAACACAACCACTTATACGTTTAGCAAACTTTTTCAATTACGATTTCCGTGAGAAAACTACTATTATTTTATCCTAACACTGTATGAGCTACGCCAATTTTATAGAGTTTACATCATCAACAGGAATATCAATAAAATATTATTGAACCAAGAATAATGACCATATATAAATTACTTAATTCTTTTGGTCAATACAATCAATATGACAAACAAAAATAAATCATTAGGCATACAATCATTGACTGCACTACAACAATTATAACTATTGCATTAGTAAATAATAATATAAATGCAAAATATATAATAATATATTTATAATTACTAAGTGACTAGAAGCTACTCCCTGTAGATGTGACAAAACAAGAACATTCAACAAAGGCCACATGTTGAATGAGGCATTACAGTTGAGCTATCACAAAGCTTTTCAGCACTATAACTCATGGAAGATAACTCCAACAGGGGCAAATCTATCTCAAAATTATATTGAATATAGAATATAATAAATAAACATCTCCAGTTTCCTGTGACATCACACTCTGACTCATAGTCAGCAGTGAAGGACAACAGACCTGGAGAGAAGCTGGTGGCTAAGCAGCAGACTGTTGAGTCGGTAGAGTATTGTGGGCACACACACCAGCTTCCTCCACATGCTAGCGGTGCACGGGTGAATATCACACAGCTCCGGGATCAGGATTTGTCTCTCCCGTGTACCCAGCTTCTTTTTCTTTGTCTGATTCGCAGTTGCAGCAGCCAAAGGAATTCCCTTCTGATTGATGTATCTGGGAGTTGATAGGTTCAACCTGCAAGTCATATGTTCCAGACTACAAGTACCTCTAGAGTGTGTACACTGTATAAACTATACGGCGTACAAGTACCTCTAGAGTGTGTACACTGTATATACTATACAGCATACAAGTACCTCTAGAGTGTGTACACTGTATAAACTATACATCATACAAGTACCTCTAGAGTGTACATACTGTATAAACTATACAGCATACAAGTACCTCTAGAGTGTGTACACTGTATATACTATACAGCATACAAGTACCTCTAGAGAGTGTACATACTGTATAAACTATACAGCATATAAGTACCTCTAGAGTGTACATACTGTATATACTATACAGCATACAAGTACCTCTAGAGTAACCGACCTGCCGGAAGTCCTGTCGACGTCAAGTAGAGGCTGAGAGGTGTTGGTTATTGCGAGACCATACTTGGAAGTATAGTAAGTGTAGAAGTCGCTGTAGAGCTCAGGTGAGGGAAATGGAGCCTTAGGACTCAGGTCGTACCTCATCGCAGCAACATAGAAGAACTCAGGCTGGTCTAAAATGGTAACGACACACACAGTTAGATTCACCAACCCGAAGAGTGAAATATCAGGTGAAGAAAACTCCCAACACAATTGCATCACCTTGATTTCTGTAGGAAGGCATGACTACTGCGTCTTTGAAATCTTCTTCTTTGAACACAAACTCATTCGCCTTTCGGCTGAAGAGCGGGGGACGCTCAGACCACTCCTCCATCTTAGCCAGAGTTCTGTCTAGATACTCCCAGGCTATTTGCTGCTGCCCTGCCATACAACAACACAACACATATACTAGCATATCTTCGATATGAACTTTCATTGCGGAGAAACAAGTCAACAGAGCAGAGATCTCTACACACCTGAGTCTATTGGTACTACAAGCAAGTTGAAGGTGGAGGTTGTGGTGTTGAGTTTAAGGGGGAATTTGTCTATTCTGAGAACATTGTGGAAGACAAAGGAGTGGTAGTCCTTGACCCTTTCGTACTGAGACTGGTTTAGTCGGCACTCCATGCAGAACGTGATGGCCACGGTTTCCTGGCCGGAGCGTGTAAAAACTGGAAACTCTGCAACCTGCAAGTGTCAAGGTCAAATATTCCAACTGCCCCTGCTATTAGAGATAAGTTTACAAGCTAAACCAGAAAGCATAGTCTGTGTTTTTATGAAATATTTATATTAGGGTAAACCAATCTCAACCACATCATACTTAAACAATTTGACATAAATCTTATAAATAAAATTAAAATACTTAAGTTACTGAAATCTAGCTTTAGGCTAAGAGCTACAGTCAAGGAGAGAAAGTGAGAAGAGCTACTGAAAGAAGAGAATCGAAGCTGAAAGAGAAATGAGCGTAGTGATTTACGCATGCCAAGGTCACACACATGTCAAGGTCACACACATGTCAAGGTCATGTGATGCAGGGTGACCCAACAGATGACAGCCATCCTACACTTACCGCTGGCAGCTTCTCCTTCACCAGGAAGCCCACAGTGTAGGGGTACTGTTGGGTGACAAACACGTCCCGCCCTTTGTTGTGTTTATCCTTGTCCATGGCTATGCTGAGAGAGAGGTTGGCAGAGTAGAGATAGCATTCGTCTCCCGGCCCAAATGTCTCGCCCAGAATGTCTGCCACCTGAAACAACCACAGCTGCTGACTTGCTTGTCAACAATATCTGCCTTGACAGCACACTTATACACCAACATCTCAGGACAGTCACAACATATTATTGTAGCAGTATTCACCTTCTTGTTATAAAAGCGCTTAGCTTTAGAGCTGCCAGGAGCACCCTTGCTCTGTCGGGTGGTTCGCTCTCTCTCCCATTCGGCATCTTGAGTAGAATTCTTCAAATACTCTTTGCCAATAGGAGCGAGGTTAGCATCGAGTTCACCTGCAGCACGACTACCACTACAGTATAACTACACTAGTACTACAGTATAACTACACTAGTACTACAGTATAACCACACCAGTACTACAGTATAACTACACTAGTACTACAGTATAACCACACCAGTACTACAGTATAACTACACTAGTACTACAGTATAACTACACTAGTACTACAGTATAACTACACTAGTACTACAGTATAACTACACCAGTACTACAGTATAACTACACTATTACTACAGCATAACTACACTAGTACTACAGTATAACTACACTATTACTACAGTATAGCTACACTAGTACTACAGTATAACTACACTAATACTACAGTATAACTACACCAGTACTACAGTATAACTACACTATTACTACAGCATAACTACACTAGTACTACAGTATAACTACACTATTACTACAGTATAGCTACACTAGTACTACAGTATAACTACACTAGTACTACAGTATAACTACACCAGTACTACAGTATAACTACACTAGTACTACAGTATAACTACACTACCACTACAGTATAACTACACCAGTACTACAGTATAACTACACTAGTACTACAGTATGACTACACCAGTACTACAGTATTTACCTTCTCTGAAGAGCTGTCGACACGTTTCCAAAGCACCTGCTGCTACTGCCAGATGGTAGGTTGGCATCACGTTGCCCTGGTAACAGAGAAAGAACTACCAGAGCAAGTAACAGACAGGAATTAATGCATATCTACAGGACAACAAAATCTATCCTTTCAATACAAAAATATATGAAATTGCTATAGGATTAGATATATTGAGTAACCCTAAGTTAGGAATATATTTTGCGGTAGCAAAAAACTCAGTCTATTCTTTCATTTAGAAGAACTAGGTCTAGTTAACAAGATGGAGGAGCTGAGTGAGATGAAAGAAACTGCGGGGTGATAGAAGCTGTGATGATAGAAGCAGCCATCTTGAATCTGACACCAACACTTACAGTTATAGTGTGCTTGAGTCTGCAGTTGACAGGAAGTGAGATGGTTGCCTGGTAACCAGAAGACAACTTCTTAACATCTGCAGTGGGAATGAGCCGCGTACACATGTCACTGGGTAGTTTGGCACAGTATCTGTAGAGATCAAATGCTAATTGAGCACAGTATGAGTAGAGCGTCTGTAGAGCTCAAGGATAACATGTAATTTCATCTTCATAAATGAGTGAAGTGACAACTCCACCACCATGAAATCAACTACTGTATCACTGTAACTACTACGTCACTGTAACTACTACATCACTGTAACTACCACCTCACTGTAACTACTCTGTCACTGTAACTACTACGTCACTTTAACTACCACGTCACTGTAACTACTACCTCACTGTAACTACCACCTCACTGTAACTGCTACGTCACTGTAACTACTACGTCACTTTAACTACCACGTCACTGTAACTACTACCTCACTGTAACTGCTACGTCACTGTAACTACTACGTCACTTTAACTACCACGTCACTGTAACTACTACATCACTGTAACTACTACGTTACTGTAACTACCACGTTGCTGTAACTATTACATCACTGTAACTACTACATCACTGTAACTATTAGATCACTATAACTACTACGTCACTGTAACTACTACGTCACTGTAACTACTACATCACTGTAACTACTACTTCACTTTAACTACCACGTCACTGTAACTACTACATCACTGTAACTACTACGTCACTGTAACTGCTACGCCACTGTAACTACCACGTCACTGTAACTACCACGTCACTGTAACTACTACGTCACTGTAACTGCTACGTCACTGTAACTGCTACGTCACTGTAACTGCTACGCCACTGTAACTACTACATCACTGTAACTACCACGTCACTGTAACTACTATGTCACTGTAACTGTTACGTCACTGTAACTGATACGTCACTGTAACTACCACCTCACTGTAACTACCACCTGACTGTAACTACCACCTCACTGTAACTACTACGTCACTGTAACTACTACATCACTGTAACTACCACCTCACTGTAACTTCTACGCCACTGTAGACAAAAAGGCAGAAGGCATATTTCGAGGCGAAACTTATTACCGCCAGAATTAGAAATCACTTAGGGTGTAGACAGGGTTATAAATGATATAAAAGCATTTGGCATTCAACCAAATCATACAAATACATAATATATACTATACGTATATAGTGATTACATACATGATATACTCATCACAATATAAGGTATGACAGAAGAGTATATATTGGTCAATGTACCTGTTCAAGAGGCCAATAGCATTGCTGATAGTAACAGTAGCTTCAGTATGAGGAGCCACAAAAGGAGGAGCTAACTCTGAATCAGCCAATGAGAAGGGCTTTGTGGGAGAGGTGCATTCATGGATCTTTCTCTGCAGAATCTGTAATATATACTATAATATATACAAACACAAAAAGTAGTATATATACTATATATACTTATACATATAGTAGTGTATATACTGCATATACTTATACATATAGTAGTGTATATATTATATATACTAACACATAGAGTAGCCTATATACTGTATATTATATACTAACACATAAGGGGTCTACACCCCCCCCCCTTCGTACTTACTGCTTCGATCTGACTGAAGTTACTAAGGCACTTTTCCAGGTAGTCTTTCTCCTCCACTGAACAAATGGTGTAATACAGAGCATTGAAGGCCTTGGCTCTGCCCTACAATTGATATGTGGAGTTATGTGCCCTGAACAGGCAATGGAAAACTATTGAAAGATGTAGTCTCAATCAACAGAGCAATTGGCAGTATATAATATAAATATATAATCAAGCTGTTGTTTGGCCACACATCATTGATGGGGTTAGTATTATTAGGTAACGGAGAGAAAGTCAACAAAGCTCATCACCATACACCAGCAACTTGGCAGCACCAACCTTTGACTTGATGTAATCTCTGTAGGATCCTGGCGGGTCAAACATGGCTATGAGATTACACTTGGGAAGGTCAATGTCAGAGTGAAGGAGTTGTGTTCCCACCAGTAAGTTGATCTTACGCTGACGGAACTGCAGCAGCTTCTGGTCCTGCTTTTTGCTCTTCATCACGTCATTCTTCTCCTCCTCAGCATCTGCACCTACAGTCAGCGCATATCAGCCAATCACGTGTCTTCTCACAAGATGGTAAGGCACTGTCGACCATATTGCACAAAATATTAACATATAGTTCGCTACAGCAATCTGACCAGCATACTGACCAATGGATTAGTTGATTACAGAATACTAACCAATCAGATAGTTGATTACAGAATACTAACCAATCAGATAGTTTATTACAGATTACTGACCAATCATGTAAGTGCTTCTAATGAAGTACATATCCATATCCCAGATGCACAACTCCTCGATATACTTGTGTAAAGCGAATGCAGAATGTTTTCTTTTTACAAACACGAGTCCTATGAGTGTTGTCTCCTCTTGGTTGACTTTCACTACATTGTCTACAGTATAAAATAATGGAGATATATCACTCTATATACTATATACAATATATGTACTATGATGTCACACTGTATACTATGATGTCACACTATATACTATGATGTCACACTATACACTATGATGTCACAGTATATACTATGATGTCACACTACATACTATGATGTCACACTATACACTATGATGTCACACTGTATACTATGATGTCACACTATATATTATGTCACACATACCCTTAGAAGCTTCCTGTTTCATCCTAGCGATGGTGAACGACTCCGGGTCCTGATTGGATTCTCCATCAGAAAGGTCAGACATGTCCGAACCATCTTCTGAACTGACGTCTGCGTTCTTAGTGTAACTGGATACGGCTGAGGTGATTTCAAACTCCACCTACGAGTGACAGTATAACGTTATGTCACGGATTAACTGCAATGGCTGGCGAGTAGAGACACTACAGTTATGTAAATAGCATTATGAGTAATAGCAAAAGTCAGTCCAAAAAAGACTTTGTAAGAGTTTGAGAATTGCAAAGCAGCTGGTATAAAGTGAAACTAGAGAATGATGAATCACTGAACCGGGAGTGTGTTACAGCTGAACCTGACAGATCAACATATTGGAACAGAATGTAGTGAAAATCATACGGATATACCTTTGGCAGGAAAGATTTGAGGATGGAAATTAGTTTCCTGACTTTAGGAGTAGAGAGCTGAAGGAGCTCTTGCTCGTCCATCATAGACTCGGCAGCTTTTTTAACCAACACTACAGTAACACATTGTACCACTACAGTAAAACATTGTACCACTACAGTAACACATTGTACCACTACAGTAAAACATTGTACCACTACAGTAAAACATTGCACCACTGCAGTAAAACATTGTACCACTGCAGTAAAACATTGTAGCACTACAGTAAAACATTGTAGCACTACAGTAAAACATTGTACAGCATCTAACAAGTGTGTGTGTAATTCTTAGTGAATGCAGTAAAACTAATTTAACTATAGCTAACATATGGTGTATACAGTAATACTTACTATGCATATACTTTAGCACTTACCATGTATGTACTTTAGCACTTACTATGTATGTACTTTAGCTCTTACTATGTATGTACTTTAGCACTTACTATGTATGTACTTTAGCTCTTACTATGTATGTACTTTAGCACTTACTATGTATGTACTTTTGCACTTACTATGTATGTACTTTAGCACTTACTATGTATGTACTTTAGCTCTTACTATGTATGTACTTTAGCACTTACTATGTATGTAAGTTTTTAAATTTACTATGCATACACGTTAGCACTTACTGTGTATATACTTTAACTGAGTCCAGGCCATCTGAAGCAAGGTTTTAGTGAAAGGTTCCGTAGTCTTTTCCACAATCTTCTGAAGAGTGGAGCAGATATTGAGGGCTACACAACCGGCACACCAGGCGCCCAACTCATCCAGTGTTGTCTCCACCTGCACGTGACGAGACTGTATAGTATTCACATCATCACGTGACTATTGTATTCTGCCAAAACTATGCTGACATTGCGTGTGTAAAATGGCAATTCAGCAATGATTGTGGCAACAGAGCGCGGATGGTTAACTCGAGGCTATAAACCAGGGTCTTTGAGCAAGGAACTTCTTGAAATAGTGTGGGGTTTGTGTATACCACCCGAGTCACGGTTTAAGAATGCAGCATTCACACAAACAACAATTAGCAGACAAGGTTGATCACAGACCGGTTTATAAATATTCACAAGAATTATAAACTACAACGGTTGTTAGTTGTTACAGTACAATAACCGAATAAAAATATTTATTAATTATTTAAAAAATTATTGATTGAATATTATCCAGATCGACAATTATTGAGATGATCACATTTATTGATGTTCTGATTTATAAGTTAGACTAAGGATAGCATGAAACAAATCTGCTCCGGCAATTCATAATATACTCAAGTCTGGTACAGTTACTACTGAGAGTCACCTAGTAAAGTTTGCCAATCAGTAATATAATGTACTGCCTACTAGTTTACCAGTTCACAGTTACGTCTGCAAGTTGTTTTCATGCTTCTTCACATTTTTTACAAAGTTAAAATAGCTATTATCAACACAGGAACTTGGTTTAAACCATAGATTATCAGATTCAGTGGGAACCTTAACTACAATGATCACATGACCATCTGAATATGCAATGACAGACTGTACACTAAAGACACCTCCACGCCATCATATGTGAGGGCAGGTTACAAACATAACAAAAGTCAGTCCGACTGTTTACCTCTTCAAACACTCTCCGTGGGATATCCTTGCACGTCTGCATGTTATACCACTCGGTTGAGAGGGGAGGTGGCTCAAGTACCCCACCCGCATTCTCACCACATTCAAGTAAGTTATCTACTTTAGACTTGTCTTTCTTAGCCACATTTATACACCGGGCCTTGACTATGTCAGCCTAAAACAACAGTCACAGACAGACAGACAGATACATTGCCTAAGCTCTTATATCCTTACTACAACTGAATGAAATACTAGCCAATCAGAGCTCACCTCACTGACAACCATGTCGCCAAGAAAGTGATATGAATGTTGTAGAACTGATCGGATAGTCTGAGTTAACTGATCAGCACTACTTCCTGTTGATACGTCTGCTTCGTACACAGCAGTCTTCTCCTCTCTGTTCACAGCCGGAGTCTCCATTGCACTCATATCCGCAGTGGTTTCCACTGAAACAAGAAGCAAAAAGAAGACAGTCAGTATTAGATTGTGAAGTGAAACAGCAGGTGAATAAGTTCTGCATCATAGAATACACTAGTTAGACTCACATCAAGTCTACTACAAACCAGTCTGGAGTTATCTTCTCTTTTTGGGTATGATATAATCAGCATGAAATAGCAGCTCCCTTTATAACACTGACATGACCAAACTATATACTCTTTTATTACACTATATACTCTTTTATCAGACTATATACTCTTACCAGACTATATACTCTTTTATCAGACTATATACTTTTTTATCAGACTATATACTCCTTGATTAGACCATACACTTTGATGCCAATAGGAACCCACCAAAACTGTCCAGAGCATATTCGAGGTTACGAATTTTATTGTCCAATTCTTTTGGTTCCTCCAAGATGGTGCTGATAATAGAGGCAGTGAGTCCAAATATCCTGATGGAATGATGACAGGGACTCTCTCTTAGCAGATTCACAATAGAGGCATAGGATGAGTTAGTATCTAATGCAATGTGACAGTCATCAAACACTATGAGTTTCATCTGTGAAAATTCTGCAAAAATATAGGCATGTTAGAAAGACAAAGTAAATGTCTCAGAGAAATGCTAAGTAGAAATAAGTTGAGAAATGGTTGAGGTAGAAAATAGAAAGCTCAAGTAGATGATGGTAGAGTAGAGAGAGGTAGACTAGAAAGATGATGGTAGAGTAGAGAGATGATGGTAGAGTAGAGAGATGATGGTAGAGTAGAGAGATGATGGTAGAGTAGAGAGATGATGGTAGAGTAGAGAGATGATGGTAGAGTAGAGGATGGTAGACTAGAGAGAGGTGGAGTAGAGAAAAGTAGAGTAGAGAAAGACCAAGCATAGAAAGAGACAAAGTGGATACAGCAAGGGAAAGTAAACAGAGACAGAAAAAGTAAACAAAGAGAATCAGAGCTGAGAGAAAGGGAAGTCAAACTAGCACCTTACCCAGTGTGCCAGAAACCAAGGCATCAAGACATTGTCTCCCCTGCATACAGAGGACGTCACAGTCTGGTGGTACGGCTGTCAACTGTTCAGAGCCAAATCCTTTCAACCTGAAAGTTCTGAATGCAGAGTGTCGCTGCACCCTCTGCTCGTTAACACAGCATGCCTTTGCACCAGCTTCATCTACAGAACCAATACAGAGCAACTATTGAGCTAATACAGAACTAGTACAGAACTAATACAGCACCAAGTATGGTACTTTAACTCTGTAATTCTAAGCTTACTACACCATATGCTTATTGAATAGTCTGCAGGCACTGTTTGTACACCAAAAAGCTTAAGCCACTGAATAAAATATTATACTACTGACTGGCAAGCATTCTCATGAAAGACATCATTGAGCATTGAGTCATGCTTTGAGACCCGAGTTTTACTCTTCCGGAATTTGAAATATATGCTCTAACTGTTTCTGTATGGTTATGTTAGGTAAACTACACTTTCCTAATGATTAGTTAGACAAAAACCTTCAGTAAAACTTTTTTTAGAAAGACAAACACCAAGGAAACACAGTTTAATACTTAATTATTTCAGATGGCACTGAAACCATTATTACATTGTAAATGGGTGTGCTATAAAGACATGCGATAATGGCAAGGTAGCTGCTCTTGTGTTCCAGCAGATTGACTGGAAGACTAGCCTGAATAATGGAGGGGTTGCTATGGTTACCAGACTTACCGTCAGGACTGAGGTATACAATAACTTTCTTAGCTTCTGTATCCTTCACCAAATCTGATAATGACTTCATCACCATAATAGGAACAAAGTCCAAACCATTATCATTTCCCACACACAGCACTGTATTTCTGCCGACCACTGAAGAGACCAGCTCCACCTTTAATAAAAATGAAAAGTTGGTAAGCAATTTGGCCAGCAAATTTATGTCACAGGTTCTCCAGCCAAAGGAGAGTTACCTGGTACCAATATGTTCTTCTAAACTTCAGTTTATAAAACACAGTTGCAGGTTTTTAATCACAATGTGAACGAAACACAGTACACTGTTACCATCAATTGTTACACAGATGTGCAAATTAAATACACAACCGGCTGAATATCATCTTTGATTACTTTAGCTGTTTATAATAAAGAGAAAATGTAGCCTAACTAAGTAGTAAAAGTCTAGCTATTTTAATACCTGGTAAGTAGGTGGTGTTAGCCTGTCTTCCAAAATAAATTGATGTGACCGAGGTCGTTTGTGTTTCATCGTTGACATTAGAAATTTTAGTCTACAAACAAAAATACCTCAATACAATATAGACTATAAGATGAAAGGCATAAACCATTTCGGATCAGTAATTATATCATGGTTATTACAGAAAACATATATATATACATTCAAATAATTTCGTATAATTATTAAGCACCTGCATGTGACTACAATACATTATATTAGTTAAACCGAAGCGAAATTCTTACATGATATGATATCTAGTACTACTATCAGCGTCCTTACAATATTAATAATAATAATAATAGTAATACAAATAGTTATAGGCTACTTATAGTTACGGTCATCTTAGTCAACTTTCACTGCTGTGGTCCTGAACAGGTGGCTGGTTTTTGCTTGATTCCAAGTTCTACCAAACTCCTCAATCGCACTCAATTTTTTGCATCTGAACCATCTAGATCAAGCAATCTAAGGTAAGAGTTTATTGTACCGCACCATCTTTGTTTTGGTCTACCCCTAGGTTGCACTCCTTCAACTGCCATCTTTGTCACTCTCCAGATGTCATCCTCACTTTCTCTCCATCTAGCATGCTCATACCACTGCATGCTTTTTCCCCTCATCAGATCTTTGATTGGCATTATTCAGGCCTCTGGCATTACTGCCGGTCTCTGACATCCATGACATCAGGATGACATCTGATCAGCCAGAAGTCCTGTGATGGCCATGTCTCATTTTCATATAGCAAGGCTGTTTGATAGCTGTTATATAAATCAGCACTTTCAATTTAGTAGAAATTTTCTTGTCACAGAGCACACCAGTTCGCTCTCTCCACTTATTCCCAGCCTGGGATATTTTCAGCTCAATCCCCTTGTGGCAAACTCCATCTTAGTGGATTGTTGTGCCCAAGTACTTGAACTAAGAACATTTAGTTAGGCTTTCGGCTTTTTGACTATCATACTTCTTCACCCTGATGTTTTCTTGGTCTTCAACTGTTGCCAAATGCGGTTTCTTTTAGCTTATCTTCAATCCAGCTGTCACTATCTTCTTTCTCCAGATCTTAAAGTGCTTCTTTTGTCTCTCCCGATCACAACGGCAAAGGACCAGTTTTCTCTTATAACACCCATTCTTGTAATGAATAACAGCGGGCTTAGTGCCGATTCCTGGGGTAATTCAACATCAATGCGAATCTTGTCTTGCAGCCTGGAGTCCATCCTGACACTTATGCCACAGTCTTCATACATGTCAATGTAGTGAATGTACTGCACTGGAACTATTCGCTTTTGTTAGCAGAACTATATCAACTCGCAACGTAGTCGTATGGTATCATAGGCTTTTTCATGGTCCACAACACCATATAAAGCGATTTGTCATACTCTCTGTACTTCTCCTGAAGAATTCTGAGGCAGAACTGGAATATGGGCCTTGTAGTTATTTTTCTCTTTTGAAATCCTACTGGTTTTGCTTGATTGTGACTAAATTTTTAATTCTCTGCTCAATTACCTTCTTCAGTAGTTTAAGGTAGTAGTGTAGGCTTAGCAGTTTTATACTTATATACTAATATAGTAATACTAATACTAAAACTAATAGTAATACTAACAGTAACTGTCTAAGGCTATTGCAAATACTGAAATAGCAATTTTAATTTTTATGTCTTAATTTTAGTTTTCAGAGTTACTCTGAGAGTAAAGTAAAACTCAAAACCGAAAAACTAACAGTAAGACGAAAAGCATAAGCCGCTATGACTATGTTAGTAGCTGTAAATGTAAACTAGAGCTTAAACTAAAACCAACACAGTATGACTATGACTATCACTTTGACTATCAGTATCACCATCACTGTCAGACATAGTATGACTATGACTATGAGCATTTAAGTGCAGTAGGAGTAGACGTAGTGGAGAAATTGAGCTAGCCTAAGTTCTTTAAATTTTGTTTATAGATTTTGGTTTGGTTTTGGTCTGAGTATGGCACTATGAGTAACGCAGTTTGAGTTTCCGCTTTAGTTACAATGGTAACTTACTCATACTGACCTACGCTTACAGTTACTGAGTGTTACATTTACAGTTACTGAAAAGTAATATGTGCTATGTATTATTTAATCATTAAAAAACAATAACCATAATTTAATCATTATTGAAAACTGGCCATTCGCACGTGTTGTTATCAATCATTCCACTTTATTTGTTTTCACAATTTCACCAACTATGCATTTCCGGTTTATTTCACTTTCATCATTCATTCATCATTGACATTTCGGGATTTTGTAAGGCGAACTCGAAGCATAGGCATTTCAATTTGTAATAATTACAATCAACGAATGATTAATTTATGCTAATTGTTTATTTAATGCATTGCACATACGTAAATTTAAAATTATGGGTGATGCAGATGCTTCTAGCAATCCTTTGAATCCAGTGTCATCAGTCGATGCAAACTTGGACTTGAAAACAAACTCAAAGTCAGAGGAGACTCAGATTGAGAGTGAGACAGATGTCAACGTGAAGCTGAATGTCACTGTGGATGGCTCAACAGATAAAGCCAATGGACAGGGTCAGACCCAAGGTAATATATAATTTAATTTTCATTTTAAGCCACAGCTATAGACCTATAGTTATACTTATAGTTATACTATAGTAATACTAATGGCTAGAGCTAATAGTAATACTATTCTAATAGTAATAGTAATAACTAATAACTATACTAATACTAATAGTAACTAAGTATGTGTATAATAACTATTAACTTTAAGATATTTCATTTTTTCATTGAGTAAATGTAAAATTAATTATCTTGAAGTTTTTGTTCAGTCATGAATTGAATTAAAGTAAATTGAAATGTAGTTAATTTAAATTTTAATTATAAATTAATATTTATATTATGATTATTCAATATTATTGTGATTCTGATAGTGGTTGCCATTAGGACTAGCCCTAGGGCCTAGGCGCTATCATTATTACTATCAGTATTACATTTAGTTTTACTAATACCGCAATACTGACTACAAATAGGCTATGGATGAATCGGAGTATTGTGATTAGTATGACTATTAGTATCATACTCACTATTATTGTTATATCTTTTGGCAATGACATGGAATTTTTCAACTGTTATTTTTATTTCAAAGTTGATAGCATAATTTAGTTTATATAATACTAATACTCATAATACTAATAACATTATATATGTTCTTATAATTATGAGAATAATAGTTATTATTGTATTGTAAACAGGATAATTTCTTATTGCAACAATTTTAAAATTAACTCTGTAATAATAATATTCATATTGTATTATTAAAATTATAAATATGGAACTAGAAGTCAAAACTCTTTCTGGTAATCATAATTAATGATTATCGCGAAGTGATGATAAATAAATAATAAAAGAATAAATAATAATTAAATAATCATTGTAAGTTTAAGGGCCTCAGAAATCTCAGCTAAGACAAAAGTTGAGTTTATAATTAGACGTTTGTGATAAATTAAAAGGCCACTATTACTCTAATTTTAATTTTATACGACACGAATAGCTAGGCCACTGTAAGCTATTAGTCTTAGGCAAGATTTGTGTCTGACAAAACTGTCTTCTTATTACTCTTTATAGAATAGTGGAATGTTTGTACTAGATAATAAAAAATAGAGTCACTAAAACTATTAAAAAATGGTAGGAGCAATTCTTGACTGACATTTATTGCAGTAAATCCTAAATCAATGAAAGATATAATAAAACAATTACAAATACATTTAGTTTTCTTAAAGGTGAATTCTAAATTTAAAAAAGTTATTGTTTGGTTTAAGTGATTGTATTAATAGAAAATTTGTGGTGACTTTGTGTTGATTTGGAGGTTTTGGTTGGACATTTCAATGCAATTTTTTTAAAATTCTCCATGCAACAAATACTAAGATATTGTTTTCATTTTTTAGTAATTAATTGCCACTGCTCCGGTCTATTACTATTATAATCATTGATAAATGAATTAAATAAATAATAGAAAAAATTGTTTTATCAACTGTTAATTAAACTTGATGCTTCATAAATTTTTTTTGTAAATTATTTTCTCATTTTTTAGATGACGGAACTGTCACTGACCATGTTGATCCTTGGACAGTATCGACAGCGTCATCTACTGGCATAAATTACTCTAAACTGATTGGTGAGTATTTCCCCTATGACTGATATCCGTCAACTATGATGCAAAGTCTTTTCCATAAAACAGTAAAGTCTCAAAATTCATCCCAACTGTGATGAACATGTTTTATTGCTGTCAAAGTTGCTGTATTTGCTGTCAAAGTTGATGTATCTGCTGTTAAGGTTGCTGTATTTACTGTTGAAGTTACCGTATCTGCTTGCAGAGCGATTTGGAAGCTCCAGTATTGACGAGCAGTTGATAGAGAGATTTGAGAAAGTGACCGGGCATAAGGCTCATCACCTTCTTAAGAGAGGCATATTCTTCTCTCACAGGTATAGCATATTCTTCTCTCACAGGTATAGCATATTCTTCTCTCACAGGTATAGCATAGCATATTTTTCTCTCACAGGTATAGCATAGCATATTCTTCTCTCACAGGTATAGCATAGCATATTCTTCTCTCACAGGTATAGCATAGCTAGCATATAGCAGTGTATGTATAGTATAGTATATTTGATTTATTCACATAGTATATATTCAGTATATATTTGTTAGAGACTTTGACCATATTCTTACTCTGCATGAGAAGGGGAAGCCATTCTACTTGTACACAGGACGAGGTCCATCCTCAGAGGCTATGCACCTTGGTCATCTCATACCTTTCTTGTTTACTAAGTAAGTCGTTGGTGAGTCGTGAGGAGAGTTGAGTGAGTCATTAGTGAGTCATAAGTCATGTGAACACAGTTTGATTGCGTTGTAATAAGAATAAATTTCCATCATGGTTTTATTTTCAAAAACTTCTCCGTTGACTAATTATTTTAATTTTTTTGCAAGGCATGTAGATGTTCATACTACGGTGATGTTGCCACTAATGTTACTACATGAACAATCTGCAGACATTGTATAAGTTGATACAACATTGACCTCTGTCACAGGTGGCTACAGGAAGTGTTTGACGTGCCTCTAGTCATTCAACTCACTGACGACGAGAAGTTCCTCTGGAAAGACCTCAAAGTGGAGGAGTGCCGGCGGCTGGCCAATGAGAACATCAAAGACATCATAGCCATCGGCTTCGACGTGAAGAAAACGTTCATATTTACCGACATCGAGTACATCAGGTGAGTTTGTTGATTCAGTTCAGTTAATATTGTGTGAGAGAGTGCATGTGTCCTCGTTGCTGTAATCTATACCTGTGTTGCAGCTCTGTGCCAGAATTCTACATGAATATGTTGAGAATAGAAAAGTGCGTCACCTTTAACCAGGCGAAGGGGATATTCGGATTTGACGATCATTCTTGCATTGGTAAGATCAGCTTCCCTGCCATCCAAGCGGCTCCGTCATTCAGCAACTCTTTTCCTCACATATTCGGGTCGAAGGAAGACATCCAGTGCCTCATACCGTGTGCAATTGACCAGGTAATGTGGTGAAGTTGTAACCCTTTCGTTAGCTTGCTTATCTGCACTTAATAGTCTCACATCACCACTCTAGGTTTGCATTGAATCTAACAATTATAATATAAATGTTGGGCGCCTTTTCCAATGGGTTGAGTGAAACATGTGTTTAATTTATTCAAGTGTTAATCGATCTGATCTAGAAGAGACAATTCCTAGTATGTTTAATGGTGCTCGAATACATGATGGTATACTATATATTTGCTATGTACTGCAAACATGACTGTAGGTAGCTTGCACTTGTAAGTGGGGAGAGGAGGCTGTACATGTGATGGGGGAGAGGCTACACATGTGATGGGGGAGGGGCTACACATGTGATGGAGAGGGGCTACACATGTGGTGGGGAGAGAAGGCTGTACATGTGATGGGGGAGGGGCTGTACATGTGATGGGGGAGGGGCTGTACATGTGATGGGGGAGGGACTACACATGTGGTGGGGGAGGGCTACACATGTGATGGGGGAGGGGCTACACATGTGATGGGGGAGGGGCTACACATGTGATGGGGAGGGGCTACAAACTTGTGTACAGAATAAGTTACGTTACTGAAAGGTATTTATTTGATGATTTCTTCTGCAGGATCCATACTTTAGGATGACTAGAGACGTGGCTCCAAGGTTGGGTTGTAGGAAACCTGCCCTTCTTCACTCAAAGTTCTTTCCCGCCCTGCAAGGAGCTCAGACTAAGATGTCAGCCAGTGACGTCAACTCATCCATCAATCTCACAGACACAGATAAACAGATTAAAACGAAGGTTTGTCCGGAATTAAGTTCTTGCTGTACTTAACTGTTAAGGGCTCGAAATTTACTTCTGTAGCATGACGTCTGTAATATAGATGCAGTATTAGCGTAGTATTAATGCTTCTGTATAGCTCCTCACACTTTGCTAGATCTCTTCACTCTGGTTAGTAAATAACCAACGCCTGACTTGCTAATGATATCAACTGAATTTTTAGGTTTTTAGAAGCTGGTTTGCTTAATTCTGTAAAAAATACTACGATTAGATTTATATGTACTACAGTTATTTTTCTTAACACAGAAAATCATAATGAAACATTAAACTTGAATATGATCCTCACCTAATGATGCTCGGTTTTCAATGTTCAGTTATATTGAAAAGGCTAATTCAAGCAAATAGTTGTTCAATATATCACTATTACTAGAAGCATCATATGTAGGTGAAGATTTCATGTGTTGTTGAACCAATATTTTTAAAGTGTTAACATGCCTGTTATATAATGCTTCTGACAGGAATATTTGTGTTGCTAGGTTGGAGTATGAACTGGGATATCTTCCTCCATATTTTGATTCTTTGTTTCAGATCAACAAATATGCTTTCTCTGGCGGCGGGGCCACTATTGAAGAACATAAAGCTAATGGAGGCAACTGTGACATAGACATTTCATATCAGTATTTGTCCTTCCTCATGGAAGATGATGATAGGCTGGCTGAAATAAGACGGGTGAGCTAGTTTGTAAGCTAGTTAGTTAGTGAGTGAGTGAGTGAGTGAGTGAGTGAGTGAGTGAGTGAGTGAGTGAGTGAGTGAGTGAGTGAGTGAGTGAGCTTGGCCCAGGAGACTAACATAATAATTCATCCCAACCTGCATTATTTGAAACAACTTGTGTCATTCAAGAATAAAAGATGCTCTAACTTGAGACATAGCTTTCATATTCGCTTCACATTTGATAAAGTTATCATAAATGAGTGGATGGTAATGTAATGTAGAACATAATTCATTGAGTTTTTGACTAAATTTTGTTTAAAATATGAATGTATTCAATGTGTTATCAATTTAACATGGGGTTGTTTTAGACCTACGAGAGTGGTGAGTTATTAACAGGATATCTAAAGAAAGAATTGATAGAATTGTTGCAGCCTCTAGTCCAAGGTCACAGAGAAAGGAGGAAATTGGTTACGGACGAAACTGTAAAACAGTTTACTGCTCTTAGAAAACTAGATTATAATTTACCATCTTCTAAAAACCCCGCCTAATGTGCTTTTACTATTTATTATTAGATATTGTTTCTATAACTGTGGAATTTCTCAATAAAATCAATTTTAAAAAGATTAACATTTTGCTGAATATTCTGTTGTAACAGACAAAATATCAATTAGTATAGGAGACAGTACTTGTTTTGGTACCAAATAAACTGCCACTGGCCAGCTTGTTGTATGTTCAACTTGGTTAGTTATCTTTCCTTGCTATTATATGCATAGAGAGCACAACTCTATTTAAGTAAATCTGGTTGTAGTAAGTAGAGTGTAGGTGTGGCCTGCATAAAAACTGCATGTAGGAATAATTAATTAAGGAGTATAAAAAGAAACTGTAGATACAGAGCGTGTGAACAGACGGAGCTTGTGTAATTACCTGTGCAGAGGGATTGTGGATGAGTGGAGAAACCTAATATGTAAGAATGTATTGAGGCGTGCTGGCCTAGGATCTTCTGCTGGAGAGTATTACCAGACGGATACCCCAACTCTTCCTAAAGATTAAGACAGGAGCTGGAGTTACCTCAAAGCCTATCCAAGTGGCACAGCATCAATACCGTAACCCTAAAGTTGGCATGAAGGCCATGACAACATATTTGGTGAGTTAAATCAATAACCTAAAAATTCACAGTTTCATTGTAAACAATATTCTTTTAACTTGGAGTTATCTTTTCATGATGTAACTTTTTTACATACAGTTTTGAAAAATAGAGTTACTTCCTGTTGGACATATTTTAGTGTCTGATTTTAAAAACTTCTAAATGAAAAGCTAATTATCTGCTTATAATGAAATAGGCAGCAAGGCAGTGAGTAAAACACATACCTGGGCAAGCAGATAAGACACAAAATATTAATATAATAATACCAGCACGATAACTTTACCATTCCCATATCATCTCCCAGCATTGGTGGAAAGACTACAATACTTGCAAATACGAAAGTAAGAATTAGACAAATGTTCTATTTGTATAGGGGGATCTTATGATTATTTGTTCATTATTCTCTTCAATCCCACAACACTTCAACATTATAATATCTTATCAAGACAACATACAGAACATCATAGATTTATGGTGAGCTTTGCAAATATAGTATTATTTTGTACAGTATCTCCATCAGATACTTTCTACTTTCGAAATATTTGAGTACATTTGTTCCTGATAAATAATTCTGTAACTGCTAAGGTATTGCTAACTTTGCTTGTCTTCTAGTTGTCAGGAAATATATACCAGAAACCTAGAAGCATAGTTTTCATTTGTAGGGGGAGTCGTTAACCATACTCCAATCTACATAAAAACTCACTCACGCAAGTTTATAGTCGCTATCCCTGTGAAAAACTCCTAATGGAAGGGGTTTTTGTTAAATCGGACTAAGGACTTATTTAAATGAGACACAAGAGCAACTATGACTGGATGCTTTTCCTAACATCACCAATGGTCTTTGTCAGGGCTCTAACCCCTAGACCACAGCTACTCCCTATCTACATGTTTATCTTTAAATCTGTAACATTTGGTTCTGAGTGCAAAACAAGAGTATAAAAATAATAACTATGCCCAAATTACCATAATAAAGGATTTTCAGTATAAATCCTGTAATAAGTAAATGACTTGCATGGCATATAGCTCATTATTTACAATATGAATATATTATGTTGATTATGTTGAATACTGGTTTTTTCTCTTTATACAAAATACCTATACAACCTATATATTATTATAATATCATAATTTTTATAATACAGTGTTAATCTACGTATGTTAGCATTATATTACTCTGCAGTATCTACTCTGCATTCTACTTCGTTAGTCAGATTACACAACCGTGTTGTTCGTGTTCTGATCTGAACTGGTGCCTCCAGACGACATCCTCGCTGTCGACTTTGTAGAGAGTCTCTGGTGCTGCCGGTTGCAGAATCTAGAGAAAACAGAGGCAATATCTTTCCTGAAGGTGGCGTTGGCCAGAATGTATATGAAGAAGTTTCCGGTATAGTTGATCGCCATAAACGCAGAGGCGACAAGGTAGAAAATGTTCTGATGATATCGGCTGATGTCATTCTTGTCAAAGTAAAGAGATCTATCCATTAACCAATATATAGTCTGCAACCAGAGACAAAGAGTATTCAATGGAAATTGATCAGCTTAGAATCTGACAGCATTATAGCTGCTCTGAACGTATGAAAGTGTAAGTTATTAGTAATTATTCTCTATTGCGTCTCTGACAGCCAGATGGCTTGACGATTGTCAAGTACATATAAATTTAGTTTATATGAAGTAAAAGAGGCTATGTCAATTTAATTCTGTATGTATTGCAATATATTATTGTAGGTAATGCTGTGTATTGCAATACTGTGTATACATAAGTAATACCATACTTTCTATTAGTGTTAAGAGTGACTTGTGTCACATGAAATATGTAGCTAGGGTACTATTTACTACTGTGACAGTGTCACATGACATAGCTAGGGTACTATTAACTACTGTCACAGTGTCACATGACATAGCTAGGGTACTATTAACTACTGTGACATTGTCACATGACATAGCTAGGGTACTATTAACTACTGTCACAGTGTCACATGACGTAGCTAGGGTACTATTAACTACTGTGACAGTGTCACATGACATAGCTAGGGTACTATTAACTACTGTGACAGTGTCACATGACATAGCTAGGGTACTATTAACTACTGTGACAGTGTCACATGACTTACAGTTGGAGCGCTGGTAAGCAGAAAGAAGAGAACAACCATTAACAGTGTGACAGTCATTTGTCTTTGCTCCCTCAACCTCTCTGCTAACTGCTCTCTACAAATAACATAATTTATCGAGCATACTAAGAATTCATGGAGTAGTAGAAAGAATTATTTAAAATTTTCAATTGATTGTGAAGTTTTTCTTTTATAATAATTATTACTATTTTATCAAATGAAAATGGTAAGATTATCTTATTTTCATTATACATCAATTTTTTCAAAATAGCTGCTATAATAAAGAAATAAACCCAAACCCTTTCTTTAAATTAATTTATCATCACTGTATTTGAAACCATGAATAATGTATGTAATGCATTGCTATTATAGACACTTTTAAAATAGGTTAATTATTTACAAAAAAATTCTGACTGAAATCACCTCCTCAGCGACTTCCTGATTTCTGTTTGGTTTCTGCTGAGTTGTATGAGGAGCAGAGCAGTCAGCAGGGCACACACTGTGATTGGCAGCACTCCGTTGCACACTGCTGTTATGGGAACATATGGAAGGAAGTGTTCATTTATCTCAATACCTCCATGCTCATTAAACCTACAGATATCCCAATATGCTGCTCTATAGAAAACATAAACACAAATGAAAGTGATATGTCTTAACTAGGGTTAAAATGATAAACATCTCATGTGGAAAATGGCACCCATTATTGGTGATAAGTTGTATTCTTACCGATATAGAAGCCAGCTCGGAATTTGAATGACTAATCCAAGGAAATAGATAAGAACGATGCAGAAGTTAACTCTCGCAGGGCTGGCATACGTCACGGCTTTCAGTGGAAATGTGATTGCCAGAAGTCTAAATGATGCCATTAAAACTGCGCACCAGTTTGATATCTGCAAAATAATAAAAACTATTTTTAGTATTCAGTAATTCTCTGCAGATATATTTGCATATTAAGTGTATGGCTGGCAGTAGATATACTCTAAAGGTGCTATTTGATTAGCTTATGTGGCATTTAAACAAATAAATAAATAATATGGGTACAACTAAAACTCATTTTCCTGGCCATTCTGTAGATCTCATTTCACCAATAAATAATTGCAGCATTTGCATATGACCACCACGTTCCCATTGATTCGAATTATATGAATGGATTTTTTATTTGATGTTTGGGACCAGTTACATTAAATGAAAGTACAACCATAAATTAATGAAAACCACAATCATTCATCCATTATTATGAGCATTCGTACAGATTCGTTCCAAGCAATGGTAACTCAGGAAATAATAAGTCATGCTTATGCAGGTATTTTAGTTGTTATATTACTATATACGTTTGTTCCTTTGCACTTACACACATGAATATGTTCATTATGTGAAACCATATATTTTTCCAGATATACAAAGAGTATGGAACTCCATGTAATAGAGATGGTGGCTCTCCAGTGAGAATTCGAAGGGGTTGATGAGTACAGAATGCAAATGAATATCCCAATAAGATAAAATTCACCTAAAATATTATATCAATGCATTAAAACAGATGGATTTATTAAATAAACTCACACAAGTTTATAGTCCCATTTCCTGGCGGAAAAGGTTTTTGTTAAATCGGGCTAAGGACTAATCCAGATGAGGCACAGGAGCAAATGAGACTGAATACTCTTCCTAACATCACCAAGGGCCTTTGTCAGGGTTCAAACCCATGACTACAGTATTTACTAAGCAAACGTTCTAACCTCTGACCTCTAAACTACTGCTGCTCCCTGATGAATGTTTTTTTCAAATACACAAGCCAAAACAGCATTGCTATCTAATATACTGTAGAGAAACATTACGAACACTGCTTGTTGAAGACATTCGGTATTAGTATTAGTATTAGTATAGAGTATAGACTATAGACTAATCAATTGATTAGTTTATATTATGATATTGCTAAAATAATACTACTACCAATGCTTAAAGGGGTGTGTATACTTTTCGAGATTTTCAGTCAGAAATTCAATTTAGCCTAGTTGAAATTCTACCGAGTTGCATTACATTGTAAAAGGCACTCATCAAAATTTTTGTACTGTGATTACTTAATTGGCCAGTTTTAGAAAAGTAATCAAAGGAATGATAACTCCTTGTAAACCTCGATATATAATTAAGACTTTGGCGATGAGATGAGGTATTTAAATATCAATTCAAATAAAAGCTTCATGTTAATAATTCTATCAGCTACACAGGTATAGCTTTTATGCTGTCAACTTTACTAATTCACTAGGTTTTCCAAGAGCATTAAATAGCAATTAAGTGAGTCATATTTCACTATTAGAAAGTGAGCTTCAGCATCTCCATGACTTCAACCAGTTTCAGTTAAACTATAAAGGGGTACTCAAGCGAGTGAAATTACCTGAAACTCAAAACTTTTTTCAGCAGAGGTATAAACACAACTTCAGTTATTGCCCAATGTTAAAAAATGTATTATTATATACTTATTTTACTATTCAATATTAACTAGGTTTGTTGAGATCAAATTAGGTTCATGACAGTTTCAGCAGGTGTCAAAAGGTGCCCTTATGGTGTCATATGCCATGTGTAGTCAAGTGTCAAGCAGTGATGCTTGTGCCACCAAATTTCCTCCTATTTATACATTTTAGTTCTGAATCCAAGCAAACTCATTCTTAATAATATATCGGTGAAACCCTTGTGAATAAACATGTGTGCTAATAAGCTATATAAGCATATTACTATGATGACAATAGTTTGGCATTAGCTTGGAACAAGTAGGCTTATAGCATATACTAATAATATTTATAGCCCGTTATGTTTGACTTATGCTAAGTTTATTATAACTAACAGGTTGCACTGCATCTTCATAGTGAATAGCACCTCTTACAACCTACAGTTTTTCTGCATGCATGCCTGTATTGCAATGGTCTTATTGAGCATAGTAATGTTGTAGCAGCAGCAGAAACAGCGGCAGCAGAAACAGCGGCAGCAGAAACAGCGGCAGCAGAAATATAGCAGCAGGAGGACAAGAGCAACAGCAAACACTTTTGATTTCTACAAACTATTTGAATTATATTACTAGAAATTATCTGAAAAATTTAACATTAGTATATATAGCATATTATATGATTAGTATACATATAATATATTACATATATGTATATAACATATTTTCTTTAGTATACAAGAAGGTTATACGGCCGTAGACATGATATTTCATACTGCAGGTATAAAGCAGATGATATGTCTTACCATGAGATCAGAACAAGCCATTCCCAGGAATATTTTGTAGGTGACTAAAGCTGTGTACCTTGACAGTGTAATGATGTTTAGTATATTAGCAAACACACCTAAAGTCATACAGCATTGGTATATTATATCGGTATATTATATTATATATCGGTATACTATATCATATATCATTATATTATAATATATATTGGTATGTTATATTATATATCAGTATACTATATCATATATTGGTATGTTATATTATATATCAGTATACTATATATTACTTATTGGCATATTATATCGGTATATTATAATAAATATCAGTATACTATATTATATATCAGTATATTACATTATATGTCTGTATTAGATGGTAATATGATTATGTTATATTGTTGTAATATGTTGTTGTAATATGATGCTAAATATCAGTATATTATATTATATAGGCTATTTACAATACATATGCGTTATTATTATCATAATATATGGTAATATATATCACTGTATGATATCAGTGGTGCAAGTAAGGGGGGCAACATGGTAGTTTAAATTAAATCTAATCTTTTGTATTGCAAACAACTAAAAAATTCTTAAAGCTATAGAATCAGATTAGGACTAAACTGAGTCCATAACTTTGAGTTTCATGCATTCATTTGCCAGAAAGGCAAGTATTCTTTGAGTTTTCAATAAAAAGAAACAGTTTGTTTCAACTGTGAAAATATGACTGTAATAATTGAATTAAACACTCTATTTTTAGCAATGAGTAGTATATTGTATAAATGGAGAACTATAGTTATTGTAACATTAGTCCTTATAGCCCGATTTAACCAAAAGCCCCTTCCGCCAGGGGTTTTCTTACAGGGATGGTGACTATAAACTTGCGTGAATTATTTTTATATAGGTGAATAATGCTGTGGGTACTTCAAGGCAAGTTACACACATTGTAATATTACCTGGAAAAATTGACTTAAAACGTTTTATTAAATACCAGCATTAATTTCATGAGTTCCACATTTAGTTATAGAAGCATGTAGTATCAGCTCTTGCTAAGATGCTGCAGAATAAAAATTAGTCTAGTATTGGCACCTGTTTAACTTCTCACATATACATATTATAAGTTAAACGCATGCCAATACATATAGATTTAGTGTATCACCTTCTTCTTTTGTATTCTGATTTCAGTTTAACATTTTTGAACAATGTTCTTGTAATTATTTTCAACTGATTTATATATCATTAATATGAGAACCTATTAATTTAGTAGATGTTTACATTAGTCACATGATTAGTAGCTAGCTGATCATGTGACTAATGTGAGCAGATTGTTTTAACCTTTTGTGGGCGAAATTATATGATTGTATTGCAACACAATTATATAAGGATAATAATAATGTACTCACAACTAAAAACTATTGAATTTAGATGGACACGTATGTATTGATCAGCTTACCGTTTAATAAAAGAGTTTTTTTAAAAAAAAAGAAGTAGAAATACAATTAAACTGTGATTACACGAATAATATATTTGGCATGAGGTCATTATAACCTTGCCTTAGCTCTATACAGTTGACTAAAAGTTTGTCTGCTTATTTCACAGAAAATAGTAATTTTATAAGCCCTAAATACGGTGTAGACTGTGAGAGTTATGCAATATTAAACACTGGTGCTGCCTACTTCTGCACACAAACCAGTAATCCGGAGCAAAATCTCTTTTTGGCCAGCAACTAATTTATTAAAAAAAAATTTTATTTCTTCTACAATCACTACATTTCCATTACTTCAAATTATTCGAAAGGATGCTCGTGGAATGGATCTGTGGTTGCGGTTTGCATGAACTTACAGTTTCATTCGATATAACCGTTTCCAAACTCAAATGAAAAATTTGCAAGAAGCTTGGAAACGTAGTAAATGCTAAGCAAGTTGTAAATAACTTGGCTCTAGACAATAAGCATAGGTCAAGGTCAAAGTAATTTACAGCAACTCACTCTCAAGAGTTGTGCTCCCTTAGTATATTTAACTGTAGTTGGAACCCTTGCTAAGTATGAATTCAATGAATTAGTAAGTTAGTTAATAGCAAGTAGGAACTCTACAACATACTACTAGTTGAAAGTGAATACCTGGGCCTAATTGCAACCATTAGCTACAGCTTAATTACTCTCACAATAGTATTGATTAGGTAGAGAATATAAACTAGAAACTATGTAGATATTAATCTTTCTAGAATTCTCTACGGAAAGCGATGATGACTTGGCCGGTGCATTACTATCAGCATACTTATTGTAAAACATAACTGGTTACAGTTTGTTGAAATGAGTTGAAGTCGCTGCAATACTGTAGAGTAGATTATGTAATACAGTTACTTTAGTGCATTTAACTGTGTATATACTTTGGTCACAGTAGCTCAGTCACAGTAGTTTAGTCGCAGTATTGCAGTCCCTGTAGCGTTATTGTTAGTGCATATAGTCACTGAACTGAAACTATAACCCATACTTATAGTTCAATGCATATAGTGTAGTCACAAAACATGGTTTCTGCTTCCTAGAATGAAACTCTGGTATATACACATGATATTACATACTTATAGCTACTCTGGTATATATATATACATACACATGATATTACATACTTATAGCTACTCTGGTATATATATATACATACACATGATATTACATACTTATAGCTACTCTGGTATATATATATACATACACATAATATTACATACTTATAGCTACTCTGGTATATATATATACATACACATAATATTACATACTTATAGCTACTCTGGTATATATATATACATACACATAATATTACATACTTATAGCTACTCTGGTATATATACACATTATATTACATACTTATAGCTACTCTGATATATATACATAATACAATTTATAGCTACTCTGATATATATACATAATACAATTCATAGCTACTCTGGTATATATACATAACACAATTTATAGGTACCCTGAGTGCTGACAATCGCAGGCTATCAATTAAAAACACAATGGTTCAGGGTTTCAATTGTATCAGGGCAGATGCTGGGGTTAGAATTAATATGAAATTAAACTTAAAACATGGCAATTGTCAACAACACAGGATAGTTAAGGGCATCCTCACTGAGAATATCATGAATTTCTCTCGAAATGTAGTTTAGGTTCTTGAATAATATTGCTCTGCGGGTGGCATGCGTGTTGCCTACTTGCAATTGTTTAGCCTAAGATCAAACTACAACCAAAAAATAAAGCATTTTCAGTGTATAAATTACCAATTTACGTGCAATCTAGCAGAGTTATTGGAAAAAGAAAAAAATTACACTGGAGAAATATCTCAGGATTCCAGCAGTGCAATTTTTATTCAGATATCATGTTTTCCTGCTGAGATATTTTACTGGTACTGAAAAGTCAGCTTTTCTGGCAAAATTGGCCAAAATTGGGCAGTTTTTTGTCTATAACTTTGCAAAAAAAATGAAAATTGAAATTTCCAAAAAAAACAACTGCACTGGGGAAAAAAAAGATCTACAACATAGTTTTTAAATTTTGACTCTAGCACAATTAGGTGAGATTTTATTTTACTGGTACTGAATTCTTATATGATTACAATGCAAATCTCAGCAAGGCAGTTGCAGCTAAAAGGTTGCCCTTAACTATCCTGTGGATATTATATTTCCCATTTCATAAAATCTGAAATCTAAAACACTGATGTTTTCAAAAAGTTATTTAACATATCTTATAATGAATTGAAGATAGTATTATCTCACACAAGTTTAGATAAATACCAAACAATAGGAAATCTCCAAATGCTTGATAGGCCATCAGTTGTGGGGTACAAGTATAATTATATGTATCAAAAAACACAATCAGTAAAGTAGAGCTTACACAATAAACAGTGACTTAGAAAAATGCTTTTAGACATAACTTATGTCCCCGGCTATTATCTTTCAGTCTCTGATATATAAAACTATTGTTAGTGACTATATAGAAACTTTATACTGCTCCACCTATTTAGTCCCATTGTAGAGACTACAGCACCTTTACACTTGTTATCTTCTCAACCTATCAATGCTATGCTAATAAATCAGGGCTATGAGATATTCCAAATACTACTTTTATACACACTATGTTAATCAACCTTAACCGTTCTAGATATCATGAAAAATTTATCCTCTCAAGAAAGAGAGGTCAATATTTCTGCCAACTATAAACACAATCAGTGTTGCTGCATTATTATGTAAACAAGCATGACCAATCATAATTCAGTTTGAGTTAATGCTTAGTTTTATACATTACTTACTCTTCCATGTTTTGCTATATTAAATTATTTGTTAGCCTAAAAGCTCCTGCCTGTACATTTTTCACAGAGAATAATTAAAGAAGAAAGAATAAATATATTCAATAGTTTCATCATGTTTAAATGTAAAGGCTTAAAGTTGTGAGTAATTTTCAAAGTGAAAATAGCTTATTTTAGGTGGCACAGTAGCTTGTCGAAAACTGTACAGATTTAGGAGACTTGGTTATTCGCCGAAATAGTAGCGGATAGAATAATAAAAATAATGAAATTAAATTTGTTATATATTCAACTACACTTGTTGCCAAAAATTTAAATTTTACTATACATGATTGAATGACCGGTCCCACAGGTCGAATCAGTTCGAATAGCTATTTAATTGAAACGGATTGCCTTTTCAGGAATGAATTCGCACAGAACATTAAAAACTAGCACATAAAAAAAGGCACGCAACCCAGTGTATTCAGTATTCTGCCTACGCCGGACAGAAAGACATTGAAGAGCTACTGGGATAAAGACCACCTAATTATATATATGTATACCTATACTATATTTACTCGAATTATTATTTTTCCTACCCATGTAAAGAGTTATCCACCCGGACTCTCTTTTCTTTTATTTATTCGAATACATGCAGAGGTGGCAGCTATAGACAGTCTTGTTTATTAATTACAAGTAGTCCTGTTTAACAAACAGTCACTGTGTATTCACATCAGCAAAAAAAACCACAGATAACTTCAGGCAGCAGATGCTAGCTAGCATTCATCGCTTACTCTCTTTGCTTTGATCGAATGACTAATTTATTTGCGTACTAGAAACTTGGAAAAAATATTGTGGTGCTAATGATACGTAAAACAAAAGACAATCTGATAACATGCCCTATTTATTGCATCAACAAACATCTAGAGAAAACAACACAAACCAGATACCAGCTGACATGTTAGAATTGTACATAAAAAAATTTCTACTTGATTCTACTCAGTTTGCACTTGAAAAGCATTTTCAGGCTATAAAGTATTTAAAAAATCAATTGCCCGGAATGAAAACATTTCAGATTGTGTTGTATCTAAAAGGCGATGAGCTTGGTTTGCAAAGGATTGGCAAAACCCAGTTATACCATAGTGATAGTTGACTTAGAAACGCTTATTAAGTCAGCTCACCTATATAGTAAGGCTTAAAGGTCTCTCAAGTTAAACAGTGCTTGTGAATACAGTTTATATAACTAACTACTGTTTTAAATGCACCCTCCATGGTTTAAGACTTATACAAGTTTAAGCTTTGGTGAGACATTATTTACTATTATACAACTGCTTCCGTCCTTACAAAATACAAAAGCACAAGTTATTTATATTCTGTTGTATTTGTGTACATCAGCCAAATTAAGCAAATTTCAAACTTCTTGGTTTAGTATGTAACAGTTTCCAAGAAGGAGAAAAAATTGCAATATATTTTTTATTTTCAGTGCATTTTGACTGAGGTTAACTTATTGAGAATATTGTGAATAATAATATATAAAGCTACAACAGATAGATCTTTAAAATATTTAAATATCAACTATAACAGTCTGTAGATTACTATTACCTATAAAGCCAATTGTGCTGTAGAATACACCTTGTACCCAAAACATCATTTGGAAAACTTTTTCTAGTTCTATTTGACTCATCGTTCTGCTATCCAATAGAAGGGCTTCGGCAGCTGGGAAATATTATAGTTAAGTAAAATATCAAGTGTGTTCATGCAATGCTATGGCCAGCTCTGTATAATATTACACAGTTCATAGCACGCAGTACTAATATAATATGAGTAGTTATACTACATCACATGACACTAACACCATACCGTCTTGCTAAGAAATAGAGTCTCTTTTACCACCTATAATGGTGATATACTCATACACTTAAAGTATGCTGCAACATGGAGCTTAAACACTGAGCTAGCTGGCTTGAAAGTTCCATAAATTAAACTTTCAGTTAAGTGATTAATATATATGTTGCAGCAGCTGAGAATAGCATGCAATGAAAGTCAGCAATAATTAATATTAGTTTTATGATACGTGGACTTTAGAGCCACTGTAAACGTCATTAGCGAAATCAGAAATCCCAAATCAATCCAAGCAATGTTTGCACAAAATTTGTTATAAAACAAAGTTGTTTGAGTATACAGCTTTTAAACAGTCTGTAGACGATAGCTAAGATATATATGCAGATATTTTAATACTCTATTAATAAAAAGCGTCAGGGATTCCTTAATGAATAAGATAATAGACAGTTTGCTATTTTGTCAGATATAGAGAAAATACGGTCACTATAGAGCCCCACTAACACTATAACTTAGTACTTACCAGATGTGGTGGAGAGCGCAGTTGTTCCCTCCATAACTGAAGAGTTCAAGGTTAATGAAAGTACATGTTATGAAAACTCACTGCCCGGCATGCTGTATTCCCTCACTATGCTATTATTAGAGTGAATTTGATTGGCTGTAATAGTTATGATGTCATATACTATTACACAGAGATTTACTACAGGGTGAATATTATGAACAGTATTGTAATGTCCTCCAGTTATCTATAGTCTGAGAGATGTTTTAGTAGATAATTATTGCACAACTTACCTGCTCATTGCCTATATGTTTGATACATACTTATAGATACTCTTACAATTACATAACCTGACTAGCAGCTTAGTTCTGTAATATATTTGTTTACCATTATATACACATAGTCTTAAACTCAAATTCTTATATATATGTATATATATATATATACATATATATATATATATATATATATATATATATATATATATATATATATATATATATATATATATATATATATATATATATATATATATATATATTTCTATGCACTAAAATATTACGTCATGCAGGGTATTAATTACATATGCTTCAATAAGAAATTCTCAGAAATTGTATTCTCAATTCCTTCATATAACTAGAGGTGGTATGGGTGTTGCTTATTTAACTAAAATTTGAACAACAAAAGTCTTTCTAACTAGGGTGGTACTTTGCAATACAACCATTTTGAGAATGTTTGTGACTCAATGCCTTTTCTAGTGTGCATGTGTAACAATGCAGTATTATTCAACATTATTTAGCCTACTCATTTAATGCTTAAGCACTATATTGTACTCATAATATGAAAGGGAATCAACAAAAATTATACAGCTATTTGCAACATCATTGCCATCTTAAGTTAAATTGTGATGGTTGCGAATTTCAAATACTTGCATATAGCTACGGATATAATAGTCAGTTTTAATGAGAAAAATTTCATTCAATTTATCATAACACATAGCAATTAGGGCAACTTGCTGTAAAACTCAGCCAATCACGGGTGTGTAAAACTCTAAAATCTCATCATTATAGCTTATATAAAATTATGCAAGCTCAGCTGCAAAATACACGCATCTAAAAATACTTGTGCAACTTTTGCTATGTGCACTGTCCCATTGCATATGCTTAGAGTAATGAGATTATTTTGCTATATTTCTAAATTTAAATGTGCAAAAACTGCAATTAAAAATTACATGTCTGAAAATATACCCTGGACAGGCTGTACCGCGACTTGCTGCATCCAGCTTCGTTATTATAAATTGAGTTTAGTAGTACACAACTTGAGGGGCAGTTGAGCAGCAAGTAAACTTGTTTGCACTGTACAACTTCACTTAATTGTCGCCAATTCTGACATTTTTACTCAAAGATTTAAAATAAATAACTCTCTAGACGGTTCCGGCAGCAAATAAACAGATAAAGAATATACTATTAAGACAAGCTTGTCATGTGATTGGCTTATCTTCTGTGAAGTTGCTTTTTCACTGTAATAATTTGTCGAAGTGAATAGTATTTTTGGCACAAGTTATACCCTACATTAGGCTTATGACATATAAACTTTAATGCATGTAAGTGAATGTAATTTTATAATACAAGTTAACATGTATACTTCCTCACAATAATTATGATATGAATGATATCAAGAAAACGAATCAAACAATGAACAAATATTACAACTAAAACCGCTGCTTTACAAGGTTGCAAGTGTACAGCTTACAAACTTGCGCTCGCACACACACACACACACACACACGCACACACGCACGCACGCATGCACATATAGAAAACATATATAACATACAATATATAGAAAAGTAAGTTTCACACTAAGACAATACATTGACAAAAGACATTAAACAAGAAGAAAACAACCAAGAAAATTTTTACCTTTTGAGGTAGTATTAACTCATCATTTCAGTTTTCTTACAGCTTTGTTTTATGCAAAATAAATTATCCAAATCTAATGACAAGAGTTGGCTGCAGTGGCCAGAAAAACAAAATTTATATTAACAAGCACAAAAATAGGTGAGATAACTCCTATTGTTTAGACAAATCCAGGGTCTTTTGCTGCTCCACATTTTCATCTGGCTCATACAAACTCTTGAAACTAGTTTTGTCTTCATTGATTCGATAGACAGCGGTTTTGAAATCTGAGAAGCTGAATTCCCTGCGATCCACGACATGCCAGTAGAGCTTCTCTAGCCCTTGGTCTAAGTTCGGCACACGACTCTCGGTGGAGAGCTGCTCGTGGTAGTCCCACTGATACAGGTCCAGACAGTGGTAAAACATGGCTTCTCTCTTCTTATCTGTCACTAGCTTCTTGTACATTGCGTCATACTCGTTTAGCATTTCCTGAAATGAATCCAACTTCTCATTTTATTGTAGCTTTTTTTAGTAAACTGCTTTGCGCCACAAAATGTTGGAGTTGTAGTTGAATAATGTTTTAATATGTTAATTATTAATTAAAATACACACTTTTGAGTAAGTAAAGCAATGAAGAGTTTCAAACTCAACGCTATGCAACTTGATATAATTACTAATCAAGGAAGTTACAGTTCTTACCTCTCTACTTTTCTGTTTAAATACACCCGCGATACATGCAGCTGCATATTCGGCTTGCAAATGATACTGTGGAAAAGAGAGGCCATCTTTGTTTAGTCCAATAAAATAGAGACTGGGATGTCGGATGTCAACTATGAAATTGTGCAGGTGCTCAATGTGCTCTTTCCGTACCACAGGGTGGCATTTCTTATTCAGAAACGGGAACGAGTACCTGAGATATAGTTGAAATCTTTAACATCATATGTAAACTTAAATTATATCAATAAAATAAAAAAGGATATTGTTTATATTGGTTGAAAACATTTTAGAAAATGTTAAAGTGAGGCAAAGTAGAACTATAAAGAGTACAGAGTTTGTGTTGGTTTGGATGCAAAGCAGAGCAAGAGGTGAGACCAACCAGGAAAGCGTTATCTTGCAGGACTGCAGCAAATCTGCATAATCTACGTTATTAAACATAATCCTCGCCAGTGAACATTGCATATAGTATACATTACACAGAGTATATATAATACAGACCATGTATAACACAGAGTATATATAATACAGACCATGTATAACACAGACTATACATTACACAGAGTATATATAATACAGAGTATACATAACACAGAGTATATATAATACAGACCATGTATAACACAGAGTATATATAACACAGAGCATGTTACACAGGGTATATAACACTTAGAGTACACTGGAAGAGGGTAGTTGATAGAGGAGGTACCTGTAACCTGTGGCCATAAGTATGACGTCAGGTTCCACTCTCCTGCCATCCAAGAGTTCAGCAAAACCTCCATATAGCTGCCGGATGCCTGGCACTTCCTCTACTATGTCGGGAGTCTCGTAGGCTATCGGGTCATTGTTGTGACTCAGATATACCTTAAACAACAAGTACATACAGCAAGTGCTCAAGTATACCTTAAACAGCAAGTAAGTACAGCAAGTGCTCAAGTATACCTTAAACAACAAGTAGATAGAGCAAGTACTGAAGTCAGTTTTCAAGGTTACAAGCAACAGCATCACCTACTACAATACGATGAGCTAACAATTGTGAATTTTCACAGAAACTGATCAATAACCTCCTACACTTTCTGTATATTACTCTATACTTTAAGTATATTACTCTACACTTTCTGTATATTACTCTATACTTTAAGTATATTACTCTACACTCTCTGTATATTACTCTACACTTTAAGTATATTACTCTACACTCTCTGTATATTACTCTACACTTTCTGTATATTCTCTACACTTTCTGTATATTACTCTACACTTTCAGTATCTTACTCTACACTTTAAGTATATTACTCTACACTTTCTGTATATTACTCTACACTTTCTGTATATTACTCTACACTTTCAGTATATTACTCTACACTTTCTGTATATTACTCTACACTTTCAGTATATTACTCTACACTTTAAGTATATTACTCTACACTTTCTGTATATTACTCTACACTTTCAGTATATTACTCTACATTTTAAGTATATTACTCTACACTTTCAGTATATTACTCTACACTTTCAGTATATTACTCTACACTTTCAGTATATTACTCTACACTTTCTGTATACTACTCTACACTTTCAGTATATTACTCTAACCTTTCTGTATATTACTCTCTACACTTTCTGTATATTACTCTACACTTTCAGTATACTACTCTACACTTTCTGTATATTACTCTCTACACTTTCTGTATATTACTCTACACTTTCAGTATACTACTCTACACTTTCTGTATATTACTCTATACTTTCTGTATATTACTCTACACCTCAGATATATTCAGTGATTACCTTCTTAGCCTCAGGCACAAGGTCTGCAGCTATGTCTTTGCCGGAGGGGCCTGCACCCAGCACCAGCACAGTCTGGTCCCTAAAAGCCGACGGTGTTCTGTAGCTATGCGAGTGTAGCAGACGTCCAAGGTAAGTCTCTATGCCAGGCAGGTCTGGAATGTAAGGGTCCGAGTAGTGCCTACAAGTGGTTGAGTAATGTATAAACATGTTCAAATATTCTTACCTGTCAAACTTTGTTGTGAATATTTAGTTTGTTTTGATGGTTACAATAATTAGAATACAAGCTTTTCCTTTTTATAAAAAGGTGCTGCCAGCATGCATGGCGTTTACACCTTGCGGCGTAACCTTGTCTAATCTAACAGCCAGCACAATGCTAGGCCCCACCTAGAACTTCATCATAATATATATTGTATCTTCTACCATTATTTTGTTCATCTTATAGTGAAATACTAAACTTAAAATACCAAAGTTCCTGGTTGAACATTGGAATTCCAGCAGATAAATGACTAATGAAAAGAGTAAAATTATGGTAAATAAATAATATGATGTTTAATGAAGTACCATTCACTGTATTTAAAACAGTTTCGACATGTTACAAAAGTATGACAATGAAAGTCTAACTATTAGATAATGTATATCTACAGTATACAATTTCCATTAATGAAACTATTAGTGTAATGATTACCCAAGCTTAGTAAGTACAGATAAAGGTAATTCCTACTAAATATGCTGTTTGGCAGCCTTTTGACAGACTGATAATTTCCTAATTTATTTAAAGTTGTTTTATGTACAATTATTATAATTATGGTGGATTATTCGGTTACATAGCATTATGATCTTATATTCTAAATTTCTTTGCATAAACTAATTAAATCAATTTATGTGCAGTCACAGGTGCGACTTTTGTGCAACTGAAGTGCAGTGAAAGCTTTTTAGTGTAATGTTGATGATCCTGCAAATTCTCTTGAATCTAATGTGAATAAAAATGATAGCTAATAAGCTAATATAGTTACTAATAGTTAGTATATAGCCTAATCAATAGTTTAACATGTTATGGTTGCTTGTTAGTTCAGCCAACTTGGTTTGACTGGGTCAATGCCATTGATTTACCCATTGCAAACTATGACTGAGTCAAAAGGCTGCATGCTTAGCTTGTCACTAGTTTTTTCATTTCTGACGTCGACGTTCCAGCCAGAGGCACTGCCATTCCTTGAGAAGGAGATGGGGTCAACTTCCTGGACCGAGTGCCGGAACTGATGAATGCAGAAGCAAGAACACGAATAACATGTACATAGTTGTACACGCAGGCATGAAAGCACTGCGTGTACAATCACAGCAGACGTATGCAACTTGAATGATTTTAAGAAATTTCCTTTTTAAAACTTTTCAGTGTGACACTTTGAAAAATACCCAACCAACTGTAAAGTTCCTAGGTAACGCAGTCTTGTGCAAGACTTTAACTCTAATGATAGTATAAGCTCAGTATGATAACACAACTTCCTTTACAGTACTAGGATGGGCTTTCCAGTAAAACAAACACAGCAAACGTAGATTGCAGACTATAGAAAGTTCAATAACTGGGCTAGACATGCTTGTCATGCATGGTAGAAAGAGCCAAAGTTTGGTAAAATTTCCATTCGAATGTCTGGCTACGTCTGTTGCTTAGAGGTTATTTAAATACAAGTTTGAGATAATGAGAGAGGAAACTAATCAAATGCTAGACAAATTAGGGGTTATACTCATACTATTGAATATTATAAAAACTGCAAATGCAACCAATAAAAAGCATTAATTTCCATCACAATGAAAGTAGTTGCAACTATCCATTAGTCTTTTAAAGCTGTAAAAGTAGTTTTCGATTAATTCTGGGATAAAAAAGCAATGCTGTTGATAAATGGGTTAAAACTATCATATCAGTCAATTATAATGTTACAAATAATGTTAAAATTATTTTCGATACATAAAGCTATATAATATTATATCTATTACTTAGGAATGTTGCTCTATATTGGGCGACTTATAACACTGAGATTTATAAAGTCGAAAAACATAAAATAATAATTTAAAAAGCTGCTAAAGCTTAATACTTTTATAGTGTTTTAGTGTAAGTGACTAGATACATAATATAGAAAATATTGTATACTTACCCTGCAGATGGAAGTTTTATTATAAGTTAGCTAATATATTTTAATAATATAATGATTTTCTAATAAACATAATATACACATTAAATTATCTACTGTGTCTGTAAATGTTATATATCTCTTATTAGTAGGTAGAGGCTATAAGAATATTACTTACTTTGATTTTCTCATGCAGATTGTTTTGTTTTGCAAAGCTCTCAAGGTAACCTAGCACTTCTTGGTGGTTGAGGAAGGAGTGTTGAATAGCTGAAGGAAATGGTGATCCGGGGAATGCCATCGCCTCTTTTGGTAGGTTGGTTCTATACATAGAAAGTTATCCCCTTTTATAGATAATGCAGATATATCAATTGCTACTGTATGCAACATTAGACCAAAACATTTTATTAGCTATATAAAACTAAACAGTTACAGGGGATTATATATGTGTGTGTGTGTGTGTGTGTGTGTGTGTGTGCGTGTGCGTGTGCGTGTGCGTGTGCGTGCGTGTGTGTGTGTGTGTGTGTGTGGTACAAAATTTCACAATGAAACATCCGGAGCTGACAATGTGAAGCCATCATACGACAAGTAAAAGTATTCTGATTAATACTAAAATGTGACAACTCTAAGTTTAAAACATTTTTCTTTTGGAACATTTCCAGATATATTATGCTTGTCTTTACCAAATAACGTTTTTGAATAATTTGTATTTAATTACTGCTCGGTTAGAAAAATATTTAATCATTTATACCGGTAGCTTCACTCATATTTTACTTCTGAGTATATTTATTTTAACCAAGGCTCCACTCTGTATCTAATTCATGATTATATATGGTTCATTTTACTTAAATTAGTACACACTGAAAATCTCAAGTTTTTAGTTATTTTTTACAATTTAGCTGCTAATGAACATGGATTTTTGCCCAAAACTAGCAAAATATCAATAATTAATACACCTAAATAATCAAAGTTATTTTTAATTTTGCCTGATTTCCCATGTTTTTTCCCAATTACAGCTACTTTTGATTGCGGACCGTTATGGTTATTTAGTAACGGTCCGAAATTCAAATAAGCTAAATAAAAAAGAAAAAAACATGGAAAATCATGCAAAATTAAGAAGAACCTTGATTAATCAGGTGTGTTTCTTAATGTTTCACTAATTTTGGGCAAAATGTTCATTAGCGGCTAAAATCTAAATTGTGAAAAATAGCTAAAACCGGGAGGTTTCCAGTGTTTACTAAATTAAGTAGAATGACCCATATACTATTACTGAATCTTTACCCTGTATCTAACTGATGATTTTATATTATGACTGAATCTTCACTCTATATTTAATTTTAATTATTAGCATATTTACTTGTTGTCGAAGCTAATAATGAATTAAATAATCAGAAGTTACATTTTTGCTATGAAACTAGGAAGATATCAGAAATGAAATGTAAGAAAATAAAAGCAACCACGTATTTGTTAGCGCAAGATAATATGCTTGATCGGTGTTCATGTTTTTACTCAATCGATGAATTAACAAAATGTTAAAATTAATTAAAAAGGTAGAAAAAGTAACAACCGTCAAGGATGTTTGAATGTCATAAAACCAAACCCATAATTTAGTAGACTAGCTTAAAGCTTTAATAAACGAGAGTTAAGTATTTCATTATTAAATATAATGAAAAATAACAACAAAAATGAAATTTTTAGTAATTGGAATTATATAAAGTTGAGAATTCACCAAAATAGACTGAAAACTAATCCACTTACGTCAGGTTATCGTACATGCTCGTTGGTTTAAAGGGGTCGTTGTGCACCCAGGTACCTCCTACTCGATTGCTTCTCTCAAATGCCACGACCTCTATCTTGTGCTGAAACCTACTAAGAGACCTCAGTGCGGCCAGGCCAGCAGCCCCGGCCCCTATTACTGCTACTCTCTTCATGGTGAATAATCTTTAGCCTCTGTCTATTATATTACACTCTGTCACTGTGTAGAAATAAATATCACCGCTATTTTTTTCTGTTAATTGATTGACGTTACCAGCTATAATCTTTAATTACAGTAATAAAAATAGCATGAAGATAAACTAAAGTAACAAGCATTATTTAGAATTTATGGTATATAAATAATCAAATAGCAATACGAAATACATGTAGCAATATTAACAATGAATTAGAAACTATATAATAAATAATTACAAGTGATACATTACATCAACAGATAATTACCAAAATAGTAGCAGTATGGAGTACAAATGATATACTAATAAAAGCTGAATAAAATTGAAATAAATTTACACCTTAATCAACGCTGTCGCCTACTTTGCTGCTACTGAATTCTAAAGAAACTGTATAGCCACTCTAATCAATCAATAATCAAATGATTAGTATATTGTGTGAGATTATGTTTTATGGAATAATACAATAAAGCAACACCTCCAGTTGAAAAGACTTTTGCAGTTTATGTATGTCTAGAACAAAACACAACACGGGCATTAAACTTATGACACGTTGAGATAGCCGCACATGCTGGTAATGCATGCATGTTAGCATGAGCATAGCACGTGTGCAGCTTAGCACGTGTTACGAACATAACCTCAGTTAATGGAAAGACTGCAAGAGCAAAGGTCAATGTCAAATGTAAGGTAATTATTGAGGCGAAATCATTGACCATTGACTATTGAATATTGACCATTGAACATTGAACATTGAACATTGAACCATCAATTTAAAGTATTTCAGGCAGACCCTGCAAAAATATGAGTAAATCTGAGAGATGGTGTATTATCATACAGTACAATATGTAAGGACATGCTAATGATGTAGTTCGCATATGTTGCTATGATGGCCACACTTCAAACTTGAAAGTTACTACTTCAAGGTGCATATATGGTAGAATATATGCCTGAGCAGCTACGAATAGTTAAAATAATGATATCTAAAAGATGAATGGTGAACATAATGATAGTTGTGATGTAGAAGTTTCAACCTGGCTACATATGCGTAGGTCGATACATTTACACCTACGAGCGTTGGTATATCCGTGGCTTAATTTCTGACTAATAAAGTACCCCCTACTCCCTTGCCTCCCCCCTAGCCAATTTGCCAATGACTATTTGCAGTAAACTCTCTAATATCAGCTTTATTATAGTTGTATGGGATTCTTTATTTTGCCACCAGATTACGAAAACAAACTGCTAATGGCCAATGTGTGACCTAAGTTATTAAATGTATATTTAAATAATATTATAAAAATGAAAACATGGGCAATAGAAGTTTATAAGTGCAGCTCCAGTACACATCAATATTATATACTGTCTAAATCTAAATTTAAATGTAGCCTGAAATATGAACAATAAAAGCTCACCAAATTTATTCCTGTTCTGAGAATGAGAGAACTGATTCTAAATGCCTCAAAGGAAAACTGTTAGATGTTTCAAAACCAGTAATACAAGTGTCTTGTAGGTTTACTGTGTAGCCTTTAAATACATTCTGTCTGCAAAGTGCAGTAGTCCGTAGACATGTGACCTTACCTTTCATGAGCAGTGAGGTTGGGGTACGGCAACACCTGACCCCCTCCCTCCCACCAGGGCTTGTCAGGGAAATGGTTATATATGGACAACTAATGACTATTATTAGGTCAATACTATTCAAGTATACCCCAGCTTACAGTTGCTATGACAACATCAATAACTAATATTGATTTTGAAACTAACTTACATCAAAAGAATAATCAGGACTCTGTGCTAACACAAGCTGTCTGCATGTTCATTAATCTCATGAGAATATATATGCAATGTTTATGTTAGATAAGTACTTTTAGAGTAATAATATGCTTCATTCTGTTTCTGATCTACACCGTAGATCAATTCAGTTTGATATTGGTCAGTTTAATCTATAGACAGTCGCTCTGCTCCAACTTAGTTCCAACGCAAGTCAATAAGGCCATGGAAAGACACCAGATGAGCAGTGAGCAGTTACTACAGTAACTAAGTAGTGATGTTGACAATTTCTTAGAAATAATTTATCACCATATTCAGAGGCCACTAAATAATAACTTTAGCTCTGAATTAAATTCAAATGAATAGCAAAACTTGTTTTCATTAGTTATTTGTTACATAATTTTAGGCTTAACAAACCTGTAAGTTTATAAATAATCTGCTAGACAACTATCAATTTTATATATGTCTAAAAAATTAAAAGTAATTATGTTAAATTAGTTTGCTAATTTTGTCATATTGAAATACACTAAAAACTTTGCTGTGTGCAGTTTATAACTGCTGAGAACGTTTTTAAACCGCAATAATCTTGCTTTTACGTTGGCAGCAGAAGAGAGGTAGACTAAATGTGCAACCAAACTTATTCAAGTACCGGTGACATAAGAGAAGGCAACTATGCAAGATTGAACTGACGATGCAATGGAAAGACCAGATATAGCTCTGCACACATATGAACATTAAACTGGCTGAGATAAAAAAAACCTGCCTATGAGACACCAGTGATTATTTCAAAGGTATAACTTAGTTACCACAACACAGAATGTTTATGCATTGGATACCATTTTATTATCATTATAATTATTATCTAATTGTATTGCAACTGCCTTATACCATAATTATTATATTATATTATATTACGTTATATTACGTTATATTACACTATAGGAACTCTACCATATAATCACACAATATAATATTTTACCATATGCAGAGAATATTATCTTTTCATACTCTGATATTGAAGTCAGGGAATATAAATGACAAGCTTTGCTTCAAAGCCATGTTGGCAGCCTGACTCTGAGAGCTGTTAGAGTGTCAACTATGATCAGGTGCTCTTCTTGACATCACAACTTGATGGCTCCATCTTTCTGGTTTGATTCTTTAGCACAGTACAATAATGTCATCTTCATGGTATATATTATAGTTTTCACATAAATATATCTTCATGATCTTCCTGATATATCATATGATAGTAACTGTATTATAATAATGTTATTTTTAGGTACCTATTGCACTTATAATACAAAGGCAAAGTAATTTTTAGTACTAAAGTATGTACAGTACATTATTTAACTGATATAATAATTTAGGTAATAGATTTTTAAGCAACATAATAACATAATGTAATAGCCTATATGGTGTAATTATTGCAGATTGAGTTTATATACCATTTTAGTCTGTTGGACTCAGACTTGTCCAATACAAAATGTGTGCATTGTTTATTGACATTTATTTGTAATAGTTAGGTAATTTCAGCATAAAGATATTCCAGGATAGGGTGTCTAGGATAGATTACAAGGAAACCAGTAACTTCAATTTCATACATTTACAAAAGTCTCATATCCAAAAGAAGAAAACAACACAATCTGATCAAACAACAGCAATTTTTATCAGTACTTGTATTAGCTATTGAGGTGCCTGAAGTTTAAACAAAGAGAAGGCATGCAGCTTAAGTTACAGCAGGTTAGAATTGCCTGTATTAACCATACCTTGTATTTCTATAGTCATAGTATTATTTTAATGGGACAAGTTAAATGCATACAATACAGTGTTAAATAGCTGGCACTATATTTATACTACTTGTAGGTTGTTTTCAGATTGACTATAAGACTGTCATTGGCATGGAATGATAAATCCTGTAACTTATCAAAGATATAATAGGTGCAGTCATACATGTTGCATGTGTATAACTTATCCTCTAATTTTTTTACATAAAAATAGACCATGTACAACTCAGCCAATCAGCAAAGTGTACCAACCAAATATCCCACCATTATAACTTATATAGAATTCAGCAAGTTTAATTGCAAAATGCATGTTTCTAAAAATAGTTGTGCAACTTTTAATGTTAAGTGCATTATTTTATTTCATGTCTTAAATTTATGAATTTTCAATTTATTTTTCAAAATTTTATATGAAGCATTTATAAAATGCAATTAAAAATTGCATGTCTACAAAATACCACCTGTGTCGTGTGTCATTCTAATGTTGTATACTGTATATTCACTTACACTATGTGTCACTCTCTCTCTCTCTCTCTCTCTCTCTCTCTCTCTCTCTCTCTCTCTCTCTCTCTCTCTCTCTCTCTCTCTCTCTCTCTCTCTCTCTCTCTCTCTCTCTCTCTCTCTCTCTCTCTCTCTCTCTCTCTCTCTCTCTCTCTCTCTCTCTCTCTCTCTCTCTCTCTCTCTCTCTCTCTCTCTCTCTCTCTCTCTCTCTCTCTCTCTCTCTCTCTCTCTCTCTCTCTCTCTCTCTCTCTCTCTCTCTCTCTCTCTCTCTCTCTCTCTCTCTCTCTCTCTCTCTCTCTCTCTCTCTCTCTCTCTCTCTCTCTCTCTCTCTCTCTCTCTCTCTCTCTCTCTCTCCTCTCTCTCTCTGTCTACTGTGTCCTTTAGTGTTTTGAAAAAGTTCTGGCTTACAAATATTTACAATAGTTAGTTTTGTAATGTTTTCAATTTGTTTTATTAGCTTAAATAGTTATTTTTAAAAAATATTTTGTGTCTCTTTAGTTTTTACACAATTTGCATAGTATTATTTTTAGTGTGAAGCCTATTCTAGCTTTTGTTTTTGAAGTTGTCCGCTTTTCAATATCCAATCTCTATGAGGACACAAATCTATATGATGTTAGTTATGCAGCACTGTTATAGCTGGCACATGTCTGCTTTAGGAAGGTAGCGCAGCAAATTTAATAAAACATGTTGTTCCCCCTGAAAACCTTGCCACTTGATGAGGTCACCAGAGACCTATAGAGTGGTCTATTAGAGTAACATGAATTATAACTTGATGTAACTATTATTTTTGTTCGCCATAGCTTTTATCTTTTGCCAAGACCTCAACAATTAGTTTTACACAGAAGTTAACTATCCGGAGATATTTAAGATATAACCTGTTAAGTGTTGGATACACTATTCTTAGAAAAGGTTGCAGATATTCTCTCATACATCTCATTCCTCTTGTTTATGTTCGCATCATCGTAGTGTCTGTGGAGAGAGAATGGATAGTGAAAATGTGATGCTATAAGATTCAGCTCTCAAATATTAAAACTTAGCCTGTGAATCATTGTACGGTTTTAAATCCGTTTTCATGCACTTTTTGATTCTTATATTTACAGCCTCTGTATTGCTTCAGTGTGAAGCAGATTTTACTCAATGAGGATAATGCAATTTGCCAGGCCTGTTACTAAATCTACTTTTTATTGAGAACAGAACTTAAGAATCCCTGACACACTTTACTTATGCAGTATTTAAATAATATTCTTATATATATTAGTTTTCATTTGCATACTGTTTTAAGGTTGTATGCATAAACAATTTTGTTTTATAATAAATTTTGTGCAAATACTGTATGTACTGAAATGAGTTGGGATTTCTGATTGCTTTCGAACTACATTTCAGGCAGGCTTTTATACTTTATTGCTACTATAAAACTAATACTAGTTATAACTATTGCATGCTATGCTATTGCGTGCAATTCTTAGTTGCTGCACTGAGCAGCCTAAAGGCCTGAAAGGTTAACAGCTCTAAACAGAATGGTGACATCCAGCAAAACAAATGATAATGACAGCTGCCAGCTTCAGATTTGCTTAATAACCAAAACCACAAATATGCTTTGGAATTTTGTTTTTGTGACATTTAGCAATAACAAAATTTAAAAAAAAATATATATGTACGTATATATATATACACAGATTTTCTATAGCAAACTGCATGTACTGATATGCCTATTTGAAATTCTTCTTGGAAACAATCTCCTATTGTTAACTCATGGAATGAGCTCAATTTGCTGGTTAGCTAGGGAAAGTGGATAAATAGAAGATATACAGTAGTAGTTGATTTATAAGTTGGGGAATTCCGATAAAGCATTATTTGATCGCAGATCACAGAACTCAAAACATTTCCACCCTTTAAATTAGTTAGCCTGCTTGAACAATGTCATCTTATAGAGACAGTTACACTGCCGATGACCTAGCTGACTATTATGGTGGCCTAGCTGATTGCTACGATGACCTAGCTGAATATGACGATGACCTAGCTGAATATGACGATGACCCAGTTGACTATTATGATGACCCAGCTGACCACCAGGATTACCCAGCTGACCACCAGGACGATTCTGACGAAGTTGATGATCTTGCCAATTACCTTGAGAGTCTGACTGTAGGCAATGAATACAGAAGGTTTGGCTCTTTTAAGTGCTCCAAGTGCGAGAAGACCTGGCAGAGTGCAAATGTGTTTTGTGAATATAAAGGTGATGGAGAATTTGAGGTAAGAACTTGACTCTTCTTTCTTAGCACCACCACAGCATTTATTGAGTAGGTACTTTGTCTACACTGATCTGACTGTCCTTGACCAACTGTGTGCTGCAGCCGTTTGTAACTCAGAAGCATTACTTGTGTTGCTTAGATGTCACGCTTCACAATGACTAAATCAGTTTTGGCGATTTGCAGCCGAAATGGGAGCAAAAATGTAAAGACTGCAAGGTCAGCATGCTGCCGTATGAAAACGAGCGACTCGAGGGAAGTGGCGAGACAAGGTCCGATGTGCCTGCTCACAGAAGTGACTTGTGCGAGAGATGTAAGAGCGGCAAACTCTGTCGCCCATGATTCTCCTGCGTTATTACAAGACAGCTAGGGCTGTCGCAAGACGTACAAACTCGATTCCTTAACTTGGTTATTCGTATTTATAAAGCGCATTCTTTTAGTTATATTGAAACAAAGAGAACATTTCAATTAGCAGAAAATTACTGTATGGTCACATTGCATCGCATTTGTCATGCTTGAGTAACACAATGTTTATGCTGGTATCAAATATTTCCATATTGATAGGTTTTTCGACATTATTTTATTTCATTTGAAATTGAATAATAAACATGGCAATATATACAAATAATGAGTCAAATATAAAAAAGAAAAGGTATGATAGAATGAATGCAGTAATTTAGTAAATCAGCTTAGCATGCACTGAATTATGGATGCCGTCAATTCTTCTGAACTTTACAAGTTCTCTTCATAGCCTTGAGCCCCTGTAGACCAGGAGATGTCTGTGTGCTGGCAGTAGTGGTGCTCAGTTGAGTCACTCTCGCACTCCTTCTTGCTGGCTTACTTGTACTAGCCACTGACTTCTACAACACGTGTATAATCACTTCTCAGATACGTGACACACATCTCAGGGCAAAGCAGTCTAAATACTAAACACACGTCAGACAGAACCCCTCCATTTTCCAGGTCACCTAGCAACACCACAACAGAACTAGTTCTCTGTAACTACCAACACCGTAGAGTTGCTTGGAAGTACCTGAGTGTCCCGCTGTCGTCTCAAAGTAGTCGCTGCCTGGGGGGTTATACAGTGCTGTAGGGCCAAGTTGCCTTTACGACCAGTTGGGGCAGTTGCTGAGGCCCCCTTCCCTCCGCCTGAAAGGAATGTGTAGATCAGCTATGACTTGCTAATTTATTATCAGATCATTGAAACCTTCTTTGATTAACATATATACTTTTATGGAATATTATTACAACATGTAGTGACTCTATTTTTATATGACGGACATGTTATTTACCTTAAACATCCTATGTAACATGTCATATGTTAGGTACACAGGCTAAACTAATACACATACTATGTAACATGTCATATGTTAGATACACAGGCTAAACTAATACACACCTCAGGTAACTTGTCATATGTTAGGTACACAGGCTAGACTAATACACACCTCAGGTAACATGTCATATGTTAGATACACAGGCTAAACTAATACACACCCATGTAACTTGTCATAAGCAACTCACCTTTGACCGTAATCGCCTTTTTCAACGCTTTAACAGCTCTCGGGTCGAGGGACTTCCTGTGAGACGAGTTGTTCTTGTTCAGCGACAAAGAGGTACTGCTGCTATCTACAGTGTTGGCACACAGAATAATGTTTGTCTAATCATCATATAAACAGCAAACAGTTGCATTGAATTAAAATTGAACATTTTTAGGGCAAATAATTTCACAACTAAAACTAAAATAATTTGAAATGAAGACTATTCTCACAAAAAGACTTTAAAACTATCTTTAGAAAACCAAACAAACCTTCAACTGCATCAGCAGGTTTAGTGGTAGACTTCTTAGCTTGTGCGGTTGCCGTCACCTTTCTTCTGGTAGCCGCCTTTTTCTCTGCTGCCGTTTCTTTGCTCGTGGAAGGAGTTGCTGCTCCTTTCTTTCTCTTCGCTCCTTCTGCAGGTGATGTGGATTTCCTCTTTCTCGAGGGTGTGGGCTGCAGCCAAACAGTGAAAATAGCAGAATATACAAGCCGAGACTGGGAAATGGTTATGAACTTTTTACTGAGAATACTAACTCATTCAGCTATGCCAACAATATCGATGGCTTTGAAAAAATGTTAGCTAGGGAGAGTTGTTATGGTCACATACACTGTTGCTATAAATACTACGCTGTTGCTATGAACACATACGCTGTTGCTATGAATACATATACACTGTTGCTATGGATACTATGCTGTTGCTATAAATACTACACTGTTGCTATGAACACATATCTTGTTGCTATAAATAGTATTATAAAAAAACTCACGCAAGTTTATAGTCGCTATCCCTGTGAGAAACCCCTGATAGAAAGGGTTTTTGTTAGAACGGGCTAAGGACATGTTCAAATGAGGCACAGGAGCAATTATGACTGGATGCTCTTCCTAACATCACTAATGGCCTTTGTCGGGGTTTGAACCCACAACTTCGTGTTCACAAAGCGAACGCTCTAACCTCTACACCACGGCTGTGGTATAGTATTATAATCGTACATAAAAGCTGCTACTAAGAGAAAGTAGAGAAAATAACACAGAATATCACTTTATGTAGGAATGACATAAGTATAACCGGTTTGATCTCAAGTTCAGTATAAGGTCCTACAGTCCTAGTATTGCATGTATTGGATATAGTAAATGGATGTAGTGTATGTATGTAGTGTGTAGTGTATATTGTATAGTATGTAGTGTATATAGTGTAAAGTATATAGTGAATAGTATATAGTGTATAGTATGTAGTGTATAGTATATAGTGTATAGTGAATAGTATATAGTGTATAGTGAATAGTATATAGTGTATAGTATTAGGTATATATTGTATAGTATGTAGTGTATATAGTGTAAAGTATATAGTGAATAGTATATAGTGTATAGTATGTAGTGTATAGTATATAGTGTATAGTGAATAGTATATAGTATATAGTGTATAGTGAATAGTATATAGTGTATAGTGTATAGTATTAGGTATATAGTGTATAGTATGTAGTGTATAGTATATAGTGTATAGTATATAGTGTATAGTATGTAGTGTATAGTATGTAGTGTATAGTGTACAGTGTATAGTATGTAGTGTATAGTATGTAGTGTACAGTATATAGTAGTATAGTATATAGTAGTATAGTATATAGTGTATAGTATGTAGTGTATAGTATGTAGTGTAGAGTATATAGTGTATAGTATGTAGTATATAGTGTATAGTATGTAGTATATAGTGTATAGTATGTAGTATATAGTGTATAGTATGTAGTGTATAGTGTATAGGGTGTAGTGTATAGTATGTAGTGTATAGTATATAGTGTATAGTATATACTGTATAGTATGTAGTGTAGAGTATGTAGTGAATAGTGTATAGTATGTAGTGTATAGTATGTAGTGTAGAGTATGTTGGTATAAAAAGAGTTGATTCTACAGGTTATTAGCTATTTACCTGGCCCTAAGTTAAAGTCTCATTGCCCAATTAGGTGACTACCCTTTCCATTAATAAGGGGATTACCCTTTCTATTAAGGTGATTACCCTTTTATTAAGGGGATTCCCTCAACAAATCCCTTATCATAATATTATGTCAACAAGAGATATAACCATATTATATTAAAACATTTAACCAACCTGATCGGCTCTGTTTTAAGAAGAGTTCTAACGGCAACTCTGGGTTAGAAGTGACTGAGTGCAGTAGTTTACAGTTCCTGAGTTTGGAGTTTCAACAAACCCCAAATCCAAACTCGAGAACTGCAAATTAGTGCACTCAGTCACTTCTAACTCAGAGCTGTTTTTAGAACCATTCTTATTTCATAGCCAAACATCCTTAGTTCAAAATAGTATATATGGTATATATATATATATATACAATAGATATATACTATATAGATATATATTATATAGTATATATATCATATAGATATATATTATATATTATATAGTATATATATTATATAGATATGTATGTACCAGCAAATACATCTCATGTTTTCTCTCAACTCACAGATACACTACTCATAACAAACTATACTGATATGCCTGCTTGGAATTCCTACAGCAACTTCCCACTCATTTCGTGTTGAGTAAAAATAGCAAGGGGAACATTCTAGAATGCTTATACTAAATAATAGCTTTTTAGCCAGAGGACCTGAGCGTATAGCTTGAGATAAGGAAGGGCTACTCTACCTAACCTAATGATACCAACTATTTATTCCAGAAACTATGCTTGGCTTGGTGCTACAAGTAGTGTAGAAAAATACTTGAGAAATATTTACTGATGAAACATGCTACTGAATATCTACTATACTAATTAACAAATACAGCTTCATGAATACACAAATCAAATACCAAACAATTTTTATTCTGTTTATTCAAGCCACTGCTCTCAATCTATCCCCCTTCTTGCTAATCACAACAGCTCTACACTCCTTTCATTATTACCAAACTGATGAAATCTACATCCTAGGAAATCAAGTGAGTAAAATCCAATCCAGTCTGGAATTTCCAAAGCAGGGAAATATAAAAGCAGAAGTATTTGATGACTAAGTCATTTAGGAGAGTATCAAAGAGAGACTAGCAGCTGAAACATGGCGTTCTTGCTCTACCGCCCTACCAAGCCGCTGACAACCTGTCAGCTAGGCAGCAGACTTCCCCCACAATTCCACGAGGAAGATGACTACAACAGCCCAGCTTCCGAGACGAGAACGAATGAGTTAGTGAGACACATGACCAGATTGAAGGTGGGTGACGAGAAGAAGAGATACGGTTACTTCAAGTGTCCGTCTTGCCACAAGAGATGGGAGAGTGCTCGTACCTGGTGCGTGTACAAAGGGAAGAAAAATGGGGAAAAGGTGTTTAAGGTACGTAGGTGTTTCATAATATTATAATCATAGAGTGACACGTGCTTAGCTTGAGAAAATAGCCTCTTGAACATCTTTTGTAAATTTCAAACAATCTGCTTCTAGTCATACATGCTTTGCTTGTGAAGACTAAGTCCATCTTATGAAATATTGAACCATAAAATCAGATATATTATAATTATCAAAAAGCTAACATATTTTCGGCATTTCTTTGCAGCCGACCTCAGAGCAAGCGTGCAAGAAGTGTGAGATCATGACTCTGCCAGAAGAGACGAAACCCCTGAGGAGACCGGAGTCGGGGGAGGTGAGGCACGTTGACCCACGGAGAGCACATAAACGGGAGTTGTGCTCCCGGTGCATAGACGGTTTACCCTGCAGCGATGATGACAGTGACGAAGACTAACACAGCACGTCTGAGTACCAGTAACTGCGTTGTCAGAGATTGCAGACTATGTATGAATACTATAGGCGACAAGAAGGTTCCAAGATATAATGATAAAACAGCAGAAAGGGAAAGATATATTTTGTTACATTTGAGCTAATTCAGCGTGTTTATACAGTGTACTTTTGCTGTAATCCGTTGGTAGACTTGCTCAAAACTGGACACATTCTATTTATCTTTTAATTTATTGTCATACCTAAACTTACGAATATTTGTGAAATTTTTCTAAAGCTTTGCATGAAACTACATTGCAACTTGCTGTAATTTACTAGTGAGTTTACTTAGAATTGCGCACAGTTTCTTACAACTTGCTCCAAGGAAGGCACAATAAAACTGCTAAACGTCACATGCATTATTACCAGTTTTCTATATTTGTTACATAAACAACCATAGCTTTCAATAGAAACATGAAAAAGTGCTATGGAACGTTCCACTTGTATTGATTGATGCTGATTGGTGGCCTGACCTAAGTAAAAGAGTGCTAACCTGTGATGATATAGCACACTACAACACGGTCGTTACCTCCATTATTACACCACACTGCACAAAACATATAGCCTATTGAGTTCTATCTTTCCAACATTGACTAAAAATCCCACACCTAATATTGAAGGAATTTCCAAACTTGAGGGGAATTTTTTTACTGTATAACCTCAACAGTAGCCAGGGCATACCTTATAAGGCTGACATAAATTGAAGCTGTAGATTGTTATGACTGAGTGAAAACCTTCTAATTGACTAGGAGGTGTTGAATATAGCAAGACAAACAGCTGTGAACAAGGGCTATGAATGTAATACTTATACTAACATAAGCATCTGCAGAACTGAGGTGTACTTTTGGAGACCTGAGGTTTCGTGACACTACGTACAGCCTAAGCACACTTTGCCGTAACGTAAAATGACAGCCATTTTTAAAAATGCCTGAGGATCAAATGCTGCTTGATTAAAAAATTACGTTGGGGTCCTATTGGACAGGGAGACTCATTGGATATAAATGTTCAATGAGGTGCCATAGATAATAGTACATAAATAGCCGACTTTGAGAATTTCAGCAAAGGACATTTTAACAATGGCTGTTATTTTATATTACATCTTACGTTAAGTCAAAGTGTACCTAGGCTGATACGCTCGAACCTGATAGTAGGCGGAGCTACTGGGATAGTAGGCGGAGCTACTGGAAGACCTGCCTGCTAGTGGGCGGAGTTAGTGAGAGACCTGCCTGCTAGTGGGTGGAGTTAGTGAGAGACCTGCCTGCTAGTGGGTGGAGTTACTGAACTCACCTTACTCTCTACAGGAAACTCCAAAATTCCATCACATTTAAGTTTTGATTTTTTAAACTCTTCTTTAAAATATTTCCGAAGTTCAGAATAATCAGGTTGGTCTTGGTAGTTTAGCTGTCCGACATATTTCATGTACTGGTGAAGGCATTTGGGTATATCTACACAAAAATCATGAAATATTACCATTACACAATACATATACCATTACACAATATATATATCATTACACAATATTATATATATATATATATATATATATATATATATATATATATATATATATATATATATATATATATATATATATATATATATATATATATATATATATATATATATATATATATATATATATATATATATATATATACCATTACACAATGTATATATATATATATCATTACACAATATATATATCATTACACAATATATATACCATTACACAATATAGGAACATACAATAGAATAATAGTATATACAAGGCAAATGGAATGTGATAAATATTGATGTTCATGAGAGAACATGGCGATGGATAATATAACATATATAATACGATATAAATGATGATATATAATATAACACATATAATACGATATAAATGATGATATATAATATAACACATATAATACGATATAAATGATGATATATAATATAACACATATAATACGATATAAATGATGATATATAGTGCATGGTAAAGAATTATCTATCTATCCACACACACGCGCGCGCGAGCACACGCACATTATACATGTTGTGAAGTAGGGAGAGAAGACAACTAACCTTGTGACAGCTTTTCCAAAGAGTTAGGAAGATCATCCATGAATCTACAAACACCAAGGAAAGTAGACTTGCAATATAAATTGTCAGATGTGACAAACAACTGGGGTGGCTGACAAAGATGGCTACCACCGCATGCTGGTCAGATTTTATTATTTTATTATCACACAAATTATAAGTCAACAGATTTACGAGCATATATTAAAAAGTTGAAACACTAATTGGAGTTGTCTAATCATCTGAACAGTGTATAACATACAGGAGGAGAGGACAACTCACTCTTCTTTCCAAGATTTAACTTTTTCTGGTTGATTCAGACACGTCTCCCAGGGCAACTCCGAACACAGCCACTGAATACAGCAATAACCTAAGATCTCGAGGTCTCCTCTGCGAGACGGTTCTACATACACACGCATAACCTAAGGCTCTGAGGCTCAACAAAGGCTAACGTAGACACTCTGCTAAGCGAACACCAACACATGGCTGATGAAATCACAGGAACAACTATAAATTATTGTAATACTCTTATAACACGTGTAAAGAATCTCCGCTGTCCAGTGCACTGCACACACCTGTATGTTGTCATATTGATTGTAGAGATCAGGGGAACTTACCACAACCTCTATGGGCATCTCTACTCGTGAACTCAATTGTACCGTTGTGAGCTTTCCTAGGGTCTGCTTTTTCCTCTTTGTGAGTTCCCTCATTCCTACGAACCAAATTCAACTGAATATATAAGTATCACGTAGAAATTGCATCAAATGTCATAATACCAAACAAACATATTTACAGCTTGATATGGAGACATAAAATGTTTCAGCGGCATTTTATTTATCATCTGAGAACAAAAAATAAGAAATCTATATTTGAGTAAAATGGTATCAGCATTGTATTGACACTACTCAATAAATTACGCAATTCATTGTAGTATCAATCAACCCGCTACCCGGACAGGACAGAGCGGAGATAGGTGGGATGAGAATATACTATCAGCCAATTACTATCTTCTACACAAACAGCAACAAGTTCACAAAGCATCAACAAATATGTTGTCTCAGTGCTGTTGCACCTAATATCACTCTTAGTCAGTGCCTCATCATATAGAATACACAAAACCACTTGTTTCACTGCAGCAATTCGCCACAACTGTATTCTGAACAGGGAATTAGTTTGCTTAAATCAGGATCAATGGTTATTGATGTACGCAAATTATTACTAATTTACAGGAGACTGAGAATTATGTGCAAAAGGAAGTAAACTGGGAGATATAGATATAGACTGGGAGACATAGACTGAGAGACATACTGCAGGTACACATACTCATATTTTGCAGCGAGGCCAAAGTCCACCAGGTACACCTGGTTTGGGTCGTGAAGACCAAGCAGCAGGTTGGCAGCTTTAATATCCGTGTGCACATACGCCTCAGTCCCACTGTGGATATATTCTAGCGAGTCCAACTGAAAATAAGACACATTTCCTAATTGCATGCTATTCGGTTTTTCAGACTATCGGCTCAAGTTCTAGGTCTGCAGCTACTGAGAGCGGAGTTGAAATATAAATAACAGATAACGTTTCTAACAAAAGACACAAGAGTAAAAGCAATGCTTGTACTAAGTTTGTTAGTTCACCAGATACAAAGTTCTTTGCCTGTACAGCAAGTCTTCTTATTTATTTATTTATCATTCGATTAGTGCGATTCAGGAAATACCACAACCTCCAACCTTCATGATACCATAAAAATCTTTGCTTTAAAACAGTTGCAAGAGCTGAACAACACTTGAAGAGTGAATGGAGCTGAGTCAGTAGACACATACCACTTGTAGAGCAATGGTAAGCACTGTCTTCAAGGGGAACTTCTTGCCACACTGCATGAACAGCTTCTGCAGGTCGGTGCTGTACCTCGGAATGACCATGAATCTCAACTTAGTTTTGTCAATGTCGTGTTGCCCTGATGAGATGTACCACGGAACTCCCAACTTTTTCAACTTGTTTTTAGACATGTACTCTTTTACTGTAAAGTGAGTTACAGACGGAACATTACCTGACATGTTTATAAGCAAATTTCTCAATCACAAGACGGAGTGTGTGTGTTACTAGCTCATGAGAAAACTCATTCGATACGATTGCAGAGAAAATTTTATGAGCTCAATGAAAATAATATATTGAATCAAACGTGACAAAGGCCAAAGCATACATAAACTGACAAGTTTGATTTAGAGATTGATATTAATCTTAAAGAAATCAATTGGTTATTAACTATTATTCATCAATGAAAATAAATTAGAGTAAATGTTATTCTGCTAAGGACCCCACAAAACTAGAGAAACTAATTTCCTAAACCTCTTTGTAAGCTTATTTGAAGAGTCTACTCTGTAACAGCTCTCTGCAGTCATTGCAAAACTGCGAGAGTAGAACAGCTTGTCTGCTGTTCAACACAGAGAAATTAATTTTAGTTATATTGACTGAAAAAAACCAACAAAATCCTAAAAATTGACCCATCCATTAAAATATTGCAGACAAAAGCTGTGTGACTGCTGCAGATGTTTACAGATGAGATGGAAGTGAACTCCGTGACTAGTTTGATTACCCATGGACTCTTTAGCCTTTCTCTGATAGAACTTAAGTTCAGAGAAGAGTGGGCCGTTGTCATTCGGTTCGATCTTGATGACATAATCCGAGCCTGTGTTACCTGACAAGTCCGCAGCCTAAAACAGGAGGAAACTTCTTAACTTAACTTCTACATGAGAACATATTTATCTTACAATACAAAATACGATTAAACCTCAGAACAGGCACATAACTACCAATATTAGTACAAACCAACAGACTAATACCACTACAATTGAATTCCTGTTAGACACCAGTAATGGCGCTAGATAGGATACAGAAGCTGTCTGGCCATGCAAGTTTACACAATAATAAAAAAAGATGTTTAAATATGAAACTCAGTTAATGAGTCAAAAAAACATCATTAGTCAAAGTTCATAGGAGCAAAGACTATCAACATTTACATGCTCAACACTACTCTCAATCCATGTTTCTTACTAAAATTATATTCTTAAATATGAACAAAAACTGAAAACGAGTTGAACAATCCCACCTGGATGAATCAATAGCACCAACCTGGTACAGTCTGCCAAAGCCACCAGTGCCTATAGGTTTACCAATCTTCCATTCTTTCTTAAAAATATCAGTCAACTTTGAGCCTTCCGTGATGGTGTCACATAACTGGTAGGGTTTAGCCTTTGACTTCACTCCATCTTTAAGTATAGTTCATGTTATAAGTGTCTAAATATTATACACTTCATAGTCTACTAGCTGAACCAAATTAGCTGCTGGTTAAATATTGTTCCTTTGATGAGTGGTAATAAAATTATGAGCAATTTTTGTATTTACTGTCTAAAAATTTGTCTCAGAATTACAAGATATATGGTAAAAATTTTCTAATCAAATCAAAAGTTTAGGCCTAAGTTACAATGATTTTTTCTATTTTAGTATAACTTAAACTTTCTAAATGTTGCATAAGGAATGATTGAGCAACTTATATTTAACTTAATTATAAACTAATTAAAATAAAAACACATCATACAAAGTATAGTATGGCTGTGACCAAGTCATATATTTATATCAAATTAAATTGAGAATGAATATAAAGCTAATAAACTTCAATTTTGATGACGTCTAAAAACTTTCTTTTTAAATTTTAAAATAAAAATATTGCTGATTTTTCATTAAATACTACATTATTATATTACTTCATAAAAGTACTAATGCGTAAATTATTCATCACTTAAATTAATATATCACATACTTTAAAGTATTAAATTTACATAAATTTCCTCTAATTCCAAATACATGAACTAGTAGAAATATAATTGAATATTTAATATTAAACAGCTTACGGTGATAACCAATAATAATATGGGTAGCATTAGTAGAGAATCACCATGTGCAGATATTCACATTCTAATTCTTATTACTGCATTTACTGTTAGTAGTGCCAATGCATAACCAGTAATAGCCAATAGGTTAATATAACTACAAGTCTAATCACTAATAACTTAGTCACTAATGCATTATGCCTGCCTACTACTACTAGATCTAGTACTAATCCCAATACTTACACTAAGATTAAGAGTAATAGTAATTAGTAGTACACCTATGTCTTACAGTAATACTCTAACAGTATTACTATTACTATTAGTATTAGTAATAATAGTAGAACTATAAGTATAAGAAATGGCTAATATTAATATTACTATTAGTCTTAGAATTAGTGATTAGTCTTCTAGTGTATTTTAATAGTTGAGTAATAGTATGGTAATTGACATTACTTTTTGCTTTTCCTTTGGGTGGCATCACTAGTATTAGTACTAGTAGTTCAAGTTGTACTTGTAACTTGAAATTGTCTCCCGCCTCAGTCAGAGTTTAATAGTAATCCCAAGCTAATGCAAATTTCACCAAGATCAATATGAATATGTACAACTATAACTATATGAGTATATCATATGGTAGAATCAGAATGACGATTACACAAGCCCAAGATCACTAAGATTAAGACGTACTCTTTGGATTATTAATACTAATAGACTGTTAGTACTAGCCACTAAGTCTAGAACTAGTAGTTGTTAAAAGTACAAGTGCACAGCAAGAGTTTAATTTCAAAATCAATCTTCAACTTTGAGTTTATCCAAAATGCCAATGATCAATCACATTCTGATTGAGTTTCACAATGAATAGTCAACATGAATATGCGTGACAATAAAAATACCAATAACAAAATTATAATTATTGTCAATGTGAACACGAAACTAAAAAGAATATCAGTGTCAAAATGTCATTCAAAATTGTTAAATAACTATAAGTGAATAGTCACCACAGCGCGATTCCTAGCGATTCCAAAGCTAAAATCAATTAACGAATTATGAAGTGAAATTTTACAAGTTGGTTAGCTATTCAAAAATAATTGTCTTATAGACAGCTCCGAATTGAGAATGACCATTGACTGAGTGCAATAATTTGCCGTTCTTGAGTTTAAAGTTGGGGAGGTCTTGATTTACATTAACTTTGAACTTGAGAATCTTAAACTATTAAACTCCATCACCCCTAGCTCGAAGCTGTTTATAAAATTATTCTTTCATAAAGATAATAAATTTATTCAATGTGAATTTTGAATTGGCGCTCAACCATGTTTTTGCATAATCGGAACGAAAAGCCAAACCGTCCCCATTGTAAAGTAAATAACTGGCGGAGCTTGTACTATGTGTCTGACCAATTATAATGCGAGCATTCACGTGTTATTTGTTTCTTCGAATAGCATATTTCCCATTTACCACGCTACATGTCATTCCACCCTGCTCAATCATTCAGAAAGTGTTGAAACAGCACTAACATCAAAACGTGAGTACAACACTATACATTCTTACAGTTGACACCCTTGCCTGCTTTTTTGGCTGCCCGTAAAATTCTGAATTAGACTAATAATCTGTTACCATATAGTATGTTTTCAAGAAATTGTAAACACAATTATTAACTGTATCAAATAAATATGAATATCATATTGATATAATTATATGTAATTAATTCACTCCCAGTTAAATATAATGTAATACTCATACCAGTAGACGTAGTACTAGTAGTACCATTAGCTTTAGGCGATTGGCATTACCCGTTGACGTGTCTTGTAGTAGCGGCATCTGCAGACTAAAATTTCCAGTTTTGGTTCAACTCCTGGAATATATTTTAGTTTTAATATACTTTAAGTTAAACCATATAATTATAAATAAGTATTGATCTCACACAGATTAAGATTGTCATTGTGACAAGAAGAATCGATATCTTTATTTAATAATTTATTCTGGCTGAAGTACTTCACATTGACAATTTTTAAAAGCAGCCTACTAACATGAAACAGAAATCTCTGTGTAAAGTCATTGTCGCTCTCAGAGTGCCAATTTCTTTGATTATCTGCATGGCAGTTGGTGTGAATGTATTTTACCATTTCACTAACCCATCCTCTAAAATTAAGCAAGGCACTTATAAACCAAATACAGGTTCGTAAGATTCTCTATGAATAACATATTTAAAACTTCTATTACTGTTAATCACTACTGTTGAATTTTTTTTTAATAGTTGCATAGTTTATGTAAAATTAGTTGTTTTTAATATTTAAAAATATTATGCTTATATATCTACAACATAACATAACTCTCAAGAAACTTATCTTCAATTTATAATTTTAGTAATTTACTGAAATTTAAATGGTTGTTATTGGGTCACTTTTCAACTAACGGCCTAATTTAAGGTACGTGGTGCAATCTGCAAAGAAATACAATATATTTTTATATTTGAGTTTAGGTCAGACATTTCCCAAAATGGGAACTCGAGGACTGGAAGCTAGAGATCACTGGTTCTGGATAGATGGAAAGAAGACTCGTCTATTCAGTGGTGCTATGCATTACTTTAGAATTCCTAGAGAATACTGGAGAGATCGTTTAATAAAGTTGAGATCAAGTGGCTGTAATGTTCTGGAAACGTATGTACTACTATATTAGTATTTACTTTGTTATGTCAAGTCCAACACATTCTCCTTTGTATAAGTTTAAATATATAAGGTGTATGTCTTAATTAATCTAAATAATTATATATCAATATTCTCCAGATATGTGCCATGGAATCTGCATGAACCACGTCGTGGAGAATACAACTTCAAAGATATGCTGGATTTAAGGTAAGCACACCATAGTACCTTCCCGCCACTCGAGCAGAACCACTGCACTGAAAGGTGACCAGCATATAGTACCTACTGTTAGCCAGTATTAATAATCGTATTGCAGTTATATATAAGTATATCTACTAACCAAACTATTACATTGTATATTTTACTGTAGAGCCTATGTGAAGTTGGCAGAGGAATGTGGACTCTTTGTAATTCTTAGACCAGGGCCCTACATCTGTTCAGAGTGGGATTTAGGGGGCCTCCCTAGGTGGGTTTGATTAAATTTGCATTAAACAAGTGTAGGCAGTGAAAAACTCGCTCACACAAGTTTATAGTCGCTATCCCTGTACGGAAACCCCTGATGGAAAAGGTTTTGTTAAATCGGCTAAGGACTTATTCAGATAGAGCACAGGAGCATTTATGACTGGATGCTCTTCCTAACATCACCAATGGCCTTTACTGAGGTTTGAACCCATGACTTCGTGCTTATGAAGCAAACACTCTAACCCCTAGACTACAGCTGCTTCCTATGTGCAGACACTAATGCTTATATAAAATACATTATATTATATTACTGTGTCATTTTACTTTGTTCTATGAACATATATTCCAAACACAGCCTGTTACGTAATAAGTCACAATTGAAACAAACATGACTGTAAGTTACAGCTGTGCAAAATTTAGTTATTCAGAAATATTTTGGTGACAACTCATGTAGCTTTAGAGTTGAATACGCAATCACATTGAGTTTATATTGCATTTTGATGAGAATTGTTGGTTTCCAGAAGCTATGATCTATTTTTGTTACTTAATAGGCTATCTGCTATACTATGTAATAGTCTACCTACTATACTATACTATATTATACTATACTACATACTATACTACACCATACTATATACTATACACTATATTATACTATATACTATACTAGACTGAGAACACGCTGTAGGGAAGGGGGGGATGTGGGCCACAAGTATAGAGAACATACTTGCCCTTCTCATTGCTGGATAATAAACTGCACACACCTCATTGTTCACACACTGATTTATTGTCCTTTCACCAGGCATGTGTTTGAAGTTATGCTTTGATCTGCATACCATATACAATGACATCCTCAATCATCACCAGCCTTGTATAAACACCTTGCAGATCATGTTACACTGTCACTTGCACTCTGTCTGCACATGTATAGTGATAATCTGCTATTCTGCTCTAAGTGTGAACTAATACTACCTGTGACACCCCCCCCCCCCCCCTGTTACCATCTTTAAGGGTTTAAAAGTAAATAGACACTCTCTGGTAGATGTTACTTGTCAGGTGTGGTGGGCAGCTCGCCCAGAACAAGTTATAAATAGACACACCAACTACACTCTGGTTGCCTTTGGTCACACTGTCCCAGTTGGCTAGGCTACAGCACAGTGACTCATATCAAATAAGTTCTTAACAGGCTGTTTTCTAATTAAAAACCCTTATGTGCAGGCCTAGGGAATACCTGGTACTAAGACTTCACACCTAGCCAGGGATGTAGTGGTACCCATACGGTCCCATACGCCGTATGGCCTAGAAGAAAATAGACTGTTCTAGGCCATATGCCCGTATGGGCATATTTTTGAAAGATGATTAGTGTACTAGCTTATTCACACACGACGTTTTTTGTTCGCTAACTGCAGTAGCAGTGTATAGTTGCTTAGCAACAGTGCTTTTACTAGCAAAGTTGTGACTAGTTAAATTTAGCGATAACTAAGTAAAAATAATTATAATTAAATATGAAACATTTAAATCATGACAAATTTATTAGCTAAACAAAACCTAAGGATATAGTAGATTTATGTTTAACAACAGTTGGACTGTGAAAAGGAAATGAAAATGACACGTAAAACTGCAATGCCGTAGTCGTGCTTTTATATCAAACTCAAACTGATTATTTATTTTTTCGTAGCCCTTCATGACTTATTCTACTTATATTTTTTATTGTTGCTAAATAAAAAATTAAATGACCTGTTTTATAGTAGTTTTTCTATGAAAGAACTATAGCTAATATGTTTCAGCTGGAACAATTATAAAATAAAATAGAAGTTGGTAGTGTCTACTATAGGTGAAATGATTCAGTTGCATCAGTTTCAATTTAACTACATTTTAACTTTTTTTCAAGTCACTGCTACTCATTGTGCACATCAACTCAGTTATTTACGTGCATCTTTGTATTCAGGATCACAAGGATCATACTGATACAGTGCAGGTGGTCAAGCTATGATGATTTCTATAAAAAAACGTACTTCCGTCATAAAAACTGCTTGAAATAATTCTAAAATGCTGCTGACTAGCAAAATAATGTGCTTCCTACAAATTTGCTCGTTTTAATTAATTAGCAATTATTATTATTAATATTACTAAAATATTAATTATTTAGTTTAGTTACAATGCCGCAATGTTTGCCATGTGAATTATGCCCGCGCTTTTTGCTTTTTGAAATAAGCCAATGATGTGCGATCAGATAAAATTCGTCAGCTGAAACCTAGCTGGGTCAGGTTCCGACGAAACTGTGAAAAGTCGATCACGTGATTCAAAACGAACAAACTTTTCTGCTGTCAGACCAATCAAAGAACGCTAGTTTGGCGCAATTGACGCAATTGCTCTGTCACAAATTCTGAGTGTACATATACCTATAAATAAACTTACCGGGTTTTTCCTAATGATTATACAGGAATGTTCATAAATATTCTAGACTAATCAAAGAGATGGGTCATTGTTCATTGTTACTGTTTTGGTTAGTCATGTTAACTACTGCCCAGCAATGTAAACAAGGTATTGCGCAATAATTGCGAAATAACCATGGAAATTCCAATGTTTTGTTTTGTTTTGATTTTCTATAAATAGTATTGGCATGTGGAGAATGTTTTCTACTAGAATCTTCTATACTGGAATGCTTGAGAATGTTCTAGAGTGTTTTGTTTACTATAAATACTGAGGCAGTTGTGTTTACGAATCAGTTCATTTTTATTAATTCATCTGTGCATATCTTACTAAAGGAATAAAGTCTACTTATATTCACAACTCTATTTACTCACAACTGGATTAGCAAGCTGTATGCTACTTGTCTATACACTTCTGACTACCAGACTTTTCGAACTCGTCACACTGCTATCAACAGTTTTGTGACAATTGGGGGCTGCTCCGGGAAGTCTCAGTCGCACACAGGGAAGTTATTAGTTACAACGTGAGTATACACAGGATTAATTAACAGTTGTTGAGACATTATGGCATTGTTGGAGAGAGTGACACAGATGGGTAAAGACCTCGGATTGGTGGAGGATAAGCTCGTAGCTTTTGTTGAAAAGAACCTACCTATTGTTGCTGCACAAGAAGAAAAAGAAAAGGACCGAGAGGAAAAAGAAAAAGACCGAGAGGAACGTAGATTAGAGCGTGAGGCAGAAAAGATCAGGCAAGAAAATGAGAAAGCCCTAATGGCGATGAAGATAAAAGCTGATCAGGAGGCAACGGCATTCAAGGTTAAAGCTGATCAGGAGGCAATGGCACTCAAGGTTCAAGCTGACCAGGAGGCAGAAGAGAGAAGACAACGACATGAATTAGATATGGAAAAGCTGAAAGCTGACACAAGTTTGGAGCACTCAAGACATGAGAGCACCAGGTTAGAAATAACTAACAAACCAAAACCAAAAATACCATTCTTTGATGAGAAGGTGGATGAAATGGATAGCTATTTAGAGCGGTTCGAGTGGGTTGCCGAAGGATGTAACTGGGACAAGGGAGATTGGCCCTACCATCTCAGTCAGTACCTAAGGGGTACGGCAACAGAAGCTTACATCCGGTTGTCACCTACCGATCGTAGAGATTATAAAAAAGTCAAAGAAGCCCTATTGGAGCGCTTTAACTTGACTCAAGAGGGCTACAGAAAAAAGCTCAGAGAGGCAGAAGCTTACGAGGATGAAACTCCTGCCCAACTGTTCACTAGGATAGAAAGTTATGTGCACAAGTGGGTGGAGCTTTCAGGGGGCATGGACATAGCCAAACTAGTGGCAACTGAACTGAACAACTGAACATCATGCCCAGACGACCTAGCCGTGCATTTAAAGCAAAGTTCCTACAACAGCAGTGAGGATATGTGTGATGCAGCGTCACTGTTTTTGCACGCCCGTGGAAGAAAACTAGCAAAGACTAAGAAAACTAATACAAAAAGGATGGAAAACACACCTGCCGCTAGCATGAATGCTGAACAAGGAAGTAAAAGCGATGGTGCATGCTTCATCTGCAAGGATAAGTCACACATTGCTCGCAACTGCCCACGGCGAGGGAAGAAGTACTGTTCACATTGCAAGATGAACAATCACAATACTTCAGACTGCAGAAAGTATGGTGGAAGGTCGGTGCGTGCTGCTGCTGCAATAGGGACTACTCAGAATAAGACTATGGTCACAGATCCAGGAATCTCATCTAAAGTGGAAGAACCTACGGAAATCACAGTTAATGGTAAAAAGTTTGTCAACGCTGCTGTCTGCAAGAATGGACCTAAATTCAAAGATGGGGGCACAGCGATATTTGATGCGGAAGTTAATGGCCAACGAGCTACTGTAATGCGCGACACCGGCTGTGGTTGCATTGTAGTCAATGCAAAGTATGTGCAACCTCAACATTTAACTGGAGAATCAGTTTATCTGAATATGGCTGATGCAAGTGTTAGAGAGGCTCAGTGGGCACTTATCTCAGTGCGCTCACCATTTTACAATGGTGTCGTCAAAGCTGCAGTAATGGACAAGACGATTTGTGACCTGCTTATTGGGAATGTGGATGGAGCGAGATCAGCTGACCAGCCACTGGAAAACTGGAAGGACTGCGCCGTAACCACAAGAGCTCAGGCTGTCAAGGAAAAGTCAGGAGACAAACCACTGAAGATTGATTCAAATACTAACCCATTAAGTATAGGGAAAGATGAAATAGCCAGACTGCAGAGGGATGACCCCACATTGGAGCGTTTCTTCGATGCAAAAGAAGTGAAGGAGAAAAAGGGATGCACCACTAGGTTTGTGGTGAGGAATAAGATTCTGTACCGTGAGTACACCGACTCGAAGTCTGCCAGTGTAAAACCTGTTAAACAACTCATGGTACCCAGTTCACTGAGGAAGGAAGTTCTACAAAAAGCTCATGACTGCATAATGAGCGGACACCTAGGAGTAAAGAAAACCACTGATAGAGTGCTTTCCAACTTCTTCTGGCCAGGACTAAACGGAGATGTCGTACGTTTCTGTCAATCATGTGACATTTGCCAGAAGACGGTGAAAAAAGGCTCAGTCATGAAAGTTCCAGTACAGGAAACTCCACTAATTGACACCCCATTCAAGAGATGTGCAATAGACCTAATCGGACCAATTAACCCTCCAAGTGAGAAAGGACACCGTTACATCCTAACTTTAGTTGACTATGCTACAAGATACCCTGAAGCTACACCATTGAAGAACATTGACTCAGCTACTGTAGCTGAAGCGCTGCTTGACATATACAGTCGTGTTGGGATACCAGAGGAGGTGATAAGCGACCAAGGAACTCAATTCATCTCGGACTACATGAAAGAGTTTACCAGATTACTTGACATGCGACAACTTCCTACCTCACCATACCATGCAATGGCCAATGGACTTGTGGAAAAGTTCAACGGAACCCTCAAGAGTATGTTAAAAAAGTTGTGTGCTAAAGAACCAAGACAGTGGCATCGGTTCATCAATGCAGCTCTATTTGCATATAGAGAAGTCCCACAGGAATCAACAGGCTTCGCCCCATTCGAGTTACTCTATGGAAGAACTGTACGTGGACCAATGTACATCCTGCGACAACTTTGGACAAAAGAAGACACTGCCGATGAAGTCAAGACCTGCTATCAACATGTTTTTGAATTGAGAGAGCGTTTAGATGACATGATGGAAATGGCGCTAGCTTCGCTAAAAGACAGTCAAAAAAGATACAAACACTATTTTGACAAGAAAGCTAAGCAGAGAGACTTCAGACCTGGTGACAAAGTGCTCATTCTTCTACCTACGGATGGAAATAAATTGCTGATGCATTGGCAAGGACCATTCAATATTGAGGAGAAAGTCAGACTGAATGACTACATTATCAACATTAGAGGCAAGAGGAGAACATACCATGCCAACATGCTGAAGAAATATTTTGAGCGGGAGACGCCTACCGACCCTATGACTGTTGGAGCTGTGATGACTTTAGATGCTGCTGGTACTGGAATTATTGATCATGATGTGGAAAGAGAAGAAGGCCAAGATGATTTGTTGGACCTGTACAGTAAGAAACAGCAGACAGAAACAACCAAAGATGTCATTCTGGGTGAAGAGCTGGAGAATCAGCAAAGAAGACAGCTGGAGGAGTTACTAAGAAAGTTTGAAGGTATCTTCAGTGACTTGCCAGGAAATGCAACGGGAATAGAACATTCTATCGAGCTCACGACTGATGAGCCAGTGAAATCCAAACCATATGGATTGCCCTACAGGGTAAGAGAAACTCTCAAGGCGGACATCGAGGACATGTTGAAGATGGGTGTTATTCGGCCATCTACCTCTCCCTACGCCTCACCAACGGTGATAGTAAAGAAGCCAGATGGAAGCAACAGGATTTGTATAGACTATCGCAAACTAAACCGAGTCTCAGTATTCGATCCTGAACCAATGGTGAAAACAGATGACGTTTTCCGAAAGCTCAGTAAAGATAAATACTTTACCAAACTTGATTTATCCAAGGGATATTGGCAAATACCAGTGAAGAAAGAAGATATTCCTAAAACTGCATTTGTGACACCAGATGGACATTATGAATTCATCAAGATGCCATTTGGGATGGTTAACTCTGGAGCGACACTGGTGAGAGGGTTGAGAAAACTTTTTGTAAATCTGAAAGGAGTGGACAACTACATTGATGACATTCTAGTGCACACGGAAAGTTGGGAAGAACACGTTAAGATGCTAACAGAAGTTTTCAGCCGACTTGCCACAGCTGGACTTACCGTTAGACCAAGTAAATGTAGAGTAGGAGGAACAAACATGGAGTTCATCGGACATAAACTTTACAGGGGTGAAATTAAACCAATGGATGACAACATTGAGAAAATTAGGGCTGCGCCAAGGCCAACCAATAAGACGCAAGTGAGATCGTTCATTGGACTTACTAGTTACTACAGAGAATATATCCCTCATTATTCAACCATAGCGAGTCCACTAACAGATTTAACAAAGAAGGGAGAACCAAAGAAAGTCAAATGGCAGGAACCACAAGAGAAGGCGTATACCAGCTTAAAAACAATGCTGACAAGTGCACCAATTTTAAAATTGCCAGATGTACACAAACCGTTTGTGCTAAGGACGGATGCATCAGATGTTGGGCTAGGGGCAGTGCTGATGCAGCCTCAGGATGGAAAGCTGTTCCCTGTGAGCTACGCAAGTAGGAAATTACTAGACCGAGAGAGAAACTACTCAGCCATAGAGAAGGAATGCTTAGCTGTGATATGGGCGGTCAAGAAATATCTACAATATTTATATGGTGTGGAGTTCATGCTGCAGACTGATCACCAACCGCTGGTGTACATCAACCAGGCCAAATTTGAGAACAGCAGAGTGATGAGATGGGCTATGTATTTACAGAACTTCAGAATCAAGGTGGAGTCAATCAAAGGAAAGGACAATGTTGGAGCCGATTATCTAAGCCGAATTGACTCAGAATTTTAAGTAGTAAGGAGAAATTATTAAGATAATTTCTCTTAGAATGGGGGGTTGTCACAAATTCTGAGTGTACATATACCTATAAATAGACTTACCGGGTTTTTCCTAATGATTATACAGGAATGTTCATAAATATTCTAGACTAATCAAAGAGATGGGTCATTGTTCATTGTTACTGTTTTGGTTAGTCATGTTAACTACTGCCCAGCAATGTAAACAAGGTATTGCGCAATAATTGCGAAATAACCATGGAAATTCCAATGTTTTGTTTTGTTTTGATTTTCTATAAATAGTATTGGCATGTGGAGAATGTTTTCTACTAGAATCTTCTATACTGGAATGCTTGAGAATGTTCTAGAGTGTTTTGTTTACTATAAATACTGAGGCAGTTGTGTTTACGAATCAGTTCATTTTTATTAATTCATCTGTGCATATCTTACTAAAGGAATAAAGTCTACTTATATTCACAACTCTATTTACTCACAACTGGATTAGCAAGCTGTATGCTACTTGTCTATACACTTCTGACTACCAGACTTTTCGAACTCATCACACTGCTATCAACAGTTTTGTGACATGCTCGATCACGTGATCCAAAACTAACAAAATTTGTATTCGTTGTGCCATTTTGGTCCGCTATTCGTCCAATTCGTTGATCGTGTGAATAAGCTATACTAGCTTATTCACACACGACGTTTTTTTGTTCGTTGGGTCCGACGAATGCCCAACTAACAAACATCGCACCTCTTTGTCGCAATAGTAGTGTATAGTTGCTTAGCAACAGTGCTTTCACTAGTAAAGTTGTTACTAGTTAAATTTAACGATAAATAGGTAAAAATTTTGCGTTAATAAAATAATTATTATCAACTATGAAACATTCAAATGATGACAAATTTAAAATTTACTAGCTAAACAAAAGCTAAAACTTTAGTAGATTTATGTTTAACAAAAGTTGGACTGTTAGAAGGAAATAAAAATGACACGTGAAACTGCAATACCATCACCATGTTCGCGTTTTTATATCAAACTCAAACTGATTATTTATTTTTTCATAGCCTTTCATTAATTATTCTACTTATAATTTTATTGTTGCTAAATAAGAACTTAAAATGACCTGTTTTATAGTAGTTTCTCTATGAAAGAACTATAGCATTAGCTAAGACGTTTTAGCTGGAACAATTATGAAATATAATAGAAGTTGGTAGTGTCTACTTTAGGTGAAATGATTCAGTTGCATCAGTTTCAATTTAACTACATTTTAACTTTTTTTCAAGTCACTGCTACTCATTGTGCACATCAACTCAGTTGCCTACGTGCATCTTTGTATTCAGGATCACAAAGATCATACTGATACAGTGCAGGTGGTCAAGCTATGATGATTTCTATGAAAAAAACGTACTTCCGTCATGAAAACTGCTTGAAATAATTTTAAAATGCTGCTGACTAGCAAAATAATATGCTTCCTACAAATTTGCTCATTTTAATTAATTAGCAATTATTATTATTAATATTACTAAAATATTGATTATTTAGTTTAGTTACAATGCCGCAATGTTTGCCATGTGCATTATGCCCGCGCTTTTTGCTTTTTTAAATAAGCCAATGATGTGCGATCAGATAAAATTCGTCAGCTGAAATCTAGCTGGGTCAGGTTCCAACGAAACTGTGAAAAGTCGATCACGTGATTCAAAA
>OZ037773.1:1060750-1255750 GCA_964035545.1 Bugula neritina | reverse complement strand
AACCCGCGCCCCAAACCACAATCTATAAAGAAATTTAAAGAACATAGGCTATCTCAATTTCTCCACTACTGCACCAAATTTCTGCACTTCTGCTAACATGATAGATCAAATGCCTATGTGGATGAAACGTGGTTTGAGATTACTAAGCATACTTGAATTTTTCAAGGTTAACTTTAACTGTGACAGTTTTTGAAAGCGATTTCACCTTCCATTATGTTTCATATGGCTATAGATTATGATGCACTACTGACTGAAAGAGGTGACACAACTCCTAAATACCACCTCACTGTGGAGTTATTATCTAAATATAAGTCAGAAGTTGTATATCTGAGTGACTGTCCAACTACAATAGTAACTCTACCAGCTCCTCATCGGTATGGTGAGTAGAATAGGCATTACTGGGTAACACCAGCTCTATCTACTTCAATACTATTCTTTCCTCCACCATTTTGTTTAAAAGCATATAATACCAGCCTCTGTTATAAACCGTTAAAAGACATTAAATTAATATTCAAGATTAGCTAACACTGTCTTCATACATCTGCAATTAATATGTTGTGGAGTGTGCAAGATCATGGGGAGTTCTGTGCCCCCATTTTCTCACTGACCTCTAATTTACCTGGCTTCATAACCTGTGTTATATGCTAGATGATGTCGTGTTGAACACTGGACTTACTATGGATGAGGTGCTGAGATCAGCTGTGAGTGTAGACATCAAAGGTACTGCTGTTACCATGGAGATGTTGCCTGTAAACAATGGCAATGGCCAATCATATGGCTGGATACTGTATAGAAAGACTATAGAAAAAGGTGGTAAAGTAAAGGTCAGAGGTCAAGTGAGAGACAGAACTTTGGTAATTTTCTAATTTCTATATTTGAAAGGTTTCAATTTATTTTTACATGTCACTGTTATCATATTTTGTTCTATTTTCTGCCTCAGCTACAATATAATAGATCTTGTTTTTACATGATGCAGTCACATAATACTAATATATTATTATATGATATATACACATAATAGTAATATATTATTATATGATATATACACATAATAGTAATATATTATTATATAATACATACACATAATACTAATATATTATTATATATATACATACACATAATACTAATATATTATTATATATATACATACACATAATACTAATATATTATTATATATATACATACACATAATACTAATATATTATTATATAAATACATATACATAATACTAATATATTATTATTGTTGTTTACACACATTTCAGGTGTTTCTAGATAAGAAATTATTCACTACATTCGACTGCAATACTCCAGACTTTGACTTTGAGTTGGTGAGTTTAGTTGAGTTCTCTCTTTCTCTCTAGTCTGAGAACCTGTAGATTCGGCTGTTCTATATTTCAGCATTTTCTAGTATTCCAGCTGCCCTATTTTCTTGTTTTTTCTACTTAAGTTCTGTTGTGATTTTAGAAGTCTGGCGGGGTTTTTGACTTGTTGATAGAGAATATGGGGCGTACCAACTACCAGCCTATAAATAAGGATGTGATGAATAGTCAGAGAAAAGGTGCTAAGCTATGAACTTGTTGTTACTAGTTACCAGTTATTAGTTATTACTAATAAATTACTAGTTACCAGTTATTAGTTTTAGGTTACTAGTTAGTAGTTACTACTTACTAGTTACCAATCGTTGGTTATTAGTTATAAGTTGCCAGTTACTAGTTGCCAGTTGCCAGTTACTAGTTGCCAGTTGTTAGTTGTTAAATCATTTCAATGCATTAAATATTTGTACTTCAACTTACCTTTCCCACACACTCAATGTACAATAGTCACACTTCTTTCAGGTTTGAACAATACAATAACTGTTGATGGTGTGGAGCTCACGGATTGGTCAACTTATTGTTTGGATTTTAGTGAAGACCATTTAGCTGGGTATGTTGTTGAATCTGTTTTTAAGCTCGCTTATTGGTCAGTGTACTCTATCCCCAACTAATCCACACAATTTCGCGTCATTTCGTATTGTTTTCTGTTGTAGAATAAAGAAAGAAAAGTTTTTGCCAATTGACGAAATAGCTTCCGGCCCAGCTCTATATAGAGGTCACCTAAAGGTCACATCACTTTCCCCGGCAGACACATTTATTGATATGAGTGTAAGTAGGCATAACTTTTTCACACCCGTCTGACATTCTGTGTGACAGGGCAGTGCAGGTGAGTCAGTAGTGAGTATATGACACACTCTATACAAGAGGGCACCTGTCTGACATTCTGTGTGACAGGGCAGTGCAGGTGAGTTAGTAGTGAGGATATGACACACTCTTTACAAGAGGGCACCTGTCTGACATTCTGTGTGACAGGGCAGTGCAGGTGAGTTAGTAGTGAGTATATGACACTCTATACAAGAGGGCACCTGCCAGCTGTGTTGTTTATCTCTTTTTCTTTTTGAGCCGACTACCGAAAAGTTTCTTGATAGAATGAAAAGTAAAGCAAAATCAAAAGAAAACAAGTTCCCAAATGTTCTTTGCAGAAGACAACTGGTTTTTAGTACCTATAGTTAGTGGCTGTTGATGATAACCTATATTTTCTGAATGTCCCTTGAGGGGGGCGCTAGGTCTCAAAACTCTAAGCCGTGTGCTTCTACTTCAACTATATGAAGTTTTTGTGTATTTCAGGGATGGGGAAAGGGGATTGTCATATTGAATGGACATAATCTTGGTAGATACTGGCCTGTGAAAGGCCCTACAAAGACACTATATGTACCTGGGGTTTGGTTGAGTCATGGAGATAATGAGGTTAGTTTGGTGTATTCTCTGATATAATATGTTGTATTCTAGTATATCTTTAGCTTACAGTCTTTAGCACATTGTATGTTCCATCATTACAATGTGTTTTAGTTTACAGTCTTTAGCACATGTTATGTTCTGTCATTACAATGTGTTTTAGTTTACAGTCTTTAGCACATGTTATGTTCTGTCATTACAATGTGTTTTAGTTCATGATCTGGGAGACTGATCAACTGCCGGCTGTAAAGACTTTAAAATTCACGACGACTCCGAATCTGGGCTAGAGACTTTTAACATAATAGACCCGTCACTACCACGCCACATTCTGTAGTTGCATAATGCCAGTATTATAATGTAACAGCAGAAACTAAACTTGTACGCTACTAGACTATATTATACTGAATTATATTATACTGTATTATATTATGTTGTATTATAAAGTATTATGTTGCATTATATTGCTATATAGCATTATATTGCATCATATTATATTACCTCATATTATACTAGATTATGGTGGTTTATATTATATTATGGTGTATGATATTGCATTATATTTTATTATATAGTTATGTTTTACATGGTGTTATATACTACGGTATATTATATTACTTTATATTACACTACATTAACATGTTCTATTGTATTTGCATATATTTTCAATATTAAATTAAAATGCTCATCCTTATATTATATTTTCATGATTCAAAATACACTGTTGGTGCTAGAAAAGGCATAATAGTGTAGTTTTGTGCACTACTAGTTTGGGTATTATTGTGCGCTGGTAATTACTGCATATCCACTGCAAGGTTATGTGAAGAACCGAACCAGTTGATCATTTAACAAGAGAACTATATTGTTAATAAATTCTGCACAATCAAAAATCGGTATAAGTATAAAGAGAATGAGTACAATAGCTGAGACAATTACATATAGTCAACCTATAGTTATCTACTACTGTCCAAGACTGCTGTGGGCGGTGGAAGGCATTGTTTATATACACAGAGTGGATCCTAATTGGATGACACAGATCCCGGCGGTGTCATCCGTAGTTACTAATAGGGCACCGCATAGACATGCGGCAAGGGTTTGCGGAGTTGTCGTCCTTGACGGTAGTTTCACCATAATCTATAGAGTCATATACTGGGAGGTATACTTCCCTAACCATTACAATAGTTCAAATTTCGCTAATTGGAGTTATCTTTCCACAGTATGTACACCTACAATAATAATAGATTATAATAATATAATATTATTGCATACAACTTGTATAATATATAATCATTACCTATTTGACATTTTCTGGTAATTGATTTAAATATTTTACAAATAAAAACTGTATCTACCTATAACCACTTGTTAAATAGACATCTAGTGAATAAGTTGTAGTGTAATATTCTGTGTTCTTTTATTGATTTTCAATTCAACTAAAATTAAACATAATAATATTATTGTAAACATTGAAACCCACATTGTAATATTGCCTTAGAGAACAAAAAAAAATTCTAGTTAAGTTTGAACTTAGTTTATCTGTGAGGAGGTTAGCTGGCAACTTCTTTAAGCTGCCTTGAAAAAACAAACCTTCATATTGAATAACACTTTGCTGCAGTCTAAATTTTGCCTTTTAGTCAAGTTACTCCATACATATATTGGCATAGCCACTTTGTGTGATTTGCAGCCTTCCATTTCGTTGTTAATACTTTTTTCTTTTTTAGTTATATGTATTTCTTTTATAACAAAACAAACGACTAGTGTATTTCATGTGTTTGCCTACCAATATTAGTAGGCAAGCACATATATAAGGTATACACAAAGTATAAACAGGATTGCAAATCAAACACAGTTGGTAACCAAATGCTATTAAGTAATTTAGTTAGTATGACTTGACTTCACCTACTAGAATGAAAGCTATTTTGTCACCCAGTATTTTGGTGCCTGATATCCAGCTATCCAAACAGAACAGAGCGGGAAAGGTGAGGATAGCCGAGGATTTTAGTGACTGGTAGCAGCAGACCTCAGGCTAATTAGCCTGAGCACTATTATTCTGTACCGTCTGCTGTAACGAGTGTCTGCTACTGATCCCATGGTAACCGGTTCTACAGCCAGCCTTCTAGTGATACTCACAGCTCTCACGGTCACCCTACTACTAACTGGTTACATAAGCTCCGCCTCTCTCTCACCATCGGGTACAAAATGGTCACATAATCAGCGGTTTCACAGATACAAGGGGACTTCTTTGGCAGCTCACAGGTAGCTAGATTCATACACAATCTGCAGCTGTGATATTGCTGCCGGCAGCTCACAGGTAGCTAGATTCATACACAATCTGCAGCTGTGATATTGCTGCTTTGGAGAACAAACATATTATGTAATATGCTTATAAATGATCATGTACAAGTGGAAACAGTGAGCATATATTAGCAGCCCAAACATTAGGTTTTTACTAAAATATTTGACATATCATGTTACTACTAATTTATCAATCATGCTCTGAAGTAAAATTTCATGCAGAAATAACAGATAGCTGTTAACAAAAAACAAATATATGTATGCATACTGATATTGCAATGATAAATAACAACGTTCTTTTTTCTTAATAATTGTTGTGTTGAGACTATGCAGTAGTTCCAAGTTTAAACTTTGATCTTTGAAGCCAGCTCCGTGATTAGGCTGTGTGTTGCAGCAGCTGAGAATAGCAGTTTTATACTCACAAATGACAGCTTCTAGGATAACATTCTAGAAGTCGTTGCACCTCCCAGGTGCTGATCTCAGCAGTAAGTATAGGGGCTTTATTTTACTCATTGAAATTTGATAAATGTTTAATTTTATAAATATGGGTTTATGCACATGTTTGGTAACACTTTGTGGGTGATTAATTTCATGTGAATAGTGATATAGAGTTATAATGCATTGTTAAAATTTTACAATACAAGCATACCATAGTAACATGCAAATAATATACAAGACACACAAGGTATATTGTAATACACATAAGATATGCTCTAATAAACATAAGATATATACTGGAATACACACAAGGTATACTCTAATGCACACAAGATATACTGTACTATTCATATACCATACTGTAATGCACGCATGCAATGCATTCCAATTAAACAATGACTCAGTAAGTTGCCTGGTAAGTTTTCTTCAAGTATTTAGACCTCTGACTCTGCAATAAAACAACTTAGCTTTATTTCGTGAGCAGACAACCCCTCAGTTATTTGCTAGAACATAAGCTACATGATTGAACTTCAAGTCCATATGTACCTTTCAGTAATTGAATCGTTCATGAGCTGCTACTTTGGTTTAGAACAGAGTGCATGAGAGATCTCATGTAGAAAGCATTCTTTTTTGTGTTTGATTTCCGTTCTCCCAATATCTCCTGAAATCTCATGAACCGTTGCAGTTTCTGCAAACAAGACTCGCGGACTGGAAGCTAGAAATCACTGGTTCTGGATAGATGGAAAGAAGACTCTTCTATTCAGTGGTGCTATGCATTACTTTAGAATTCCTAGAGAATACTGGAGAGATCATTTAATAAAGTTGAGATCAAGTGGCCATGTAATGTTCTGGAAACTTACGCACTACTATAATATTAGTATTTACTTTGTTATTTCAATCAACACATTCTCCTAATTTGTATAAGTTTAAATATATACGGTGTATGCCTTAATTAATGTAAATAATTATATATCAATATTCTCCAGATATGTGCCATGGAATCTGCATGAACCACGTCGTGGAGAATACAACTTCAAAGATATGCTGGATTTAAGGTAAGCACACCATATACCTAATGTTAGCCAATATTAATAATATTACAGTTATGTATAAAGTACCTCTGTACTCAAGTATTATTATTATAGTATTATATTAATCATAGTATAATATTATAGTAATCTAAGTATATCTACTAACCAAACTACTACATTGCATATTTTACTGTAGAGCCTATGTGAAGTTGGCAGAGGAATGTGGACTCTTTGTAATTCCTAGACCAGGGCCCTAGAGTGGGATTTAGGGGGCCTCCCTAGGTGGGTTTGATTAGATTTCAATTTCACAAATTCTATTTTTGCAATCTATTTCAAACCTGTTTGTTAACGAAGCATAATCTTCTAGCTTCTTATTGAAAGAAGACATACTATTACATTTATTTATTTAGCTATATGCCCAAATGCTACAGTTAGCACAAATTGCAATATGTAATTGTATGCTTTATATGTTATAGTAATTTCGATTTAAATTATATTTAAATTATTATTTCATTTACATCTATTTTCTTTAAAATATATTATTATGCTCTAAATTACACTTGAGTAAAACCTATCATACTCTAATCTTTGGCTATACATTCTTCCAATTACTTATATTAATTATAATATTATATACGGCATTATTTTATATGCATTCAATGCATTTGATTATGTTATACATTATATTATCATATTTAGATGTGTTTTATTATAGACTCTAATTTTTCTATTTATATCGGTTATTTTGAAGCCCAATTTGTTCTATTTACAAATATTGCATGCACTTATCATATCTTTATTATATTATATTAAATTATCTAATATATCTTCATTATATTAGCTGAATAAATTTATTATAGTTTAATTAATTTATATTGTAGTTGGCTTCTCTCAGACAGTGAAATGAAACTGAGGTCAACATATCAGCCATTTATAGAAGCCGTTAAACTTTACTTCCAGGAGTTACTCCCCCTTGTCACTGACCTGCAGGTAAACTATATTGCAACGTTTTATGAATGTCTTTTCTTATACAGGAGCCAGCAACTAAACTTCTCATACACCGGCTTTCCATGTACCGATCTCAGATCGATCTTAGCGAGATCGATCCATGGAAAGACGCCAAAGATCGATCTCAGTCGATCTGAGCTGGTCGGTCTGTGGAGCTCGAACTCAGATCGATCTCATGTCAATAAGACCATGGAAAGACGCCAGATCGATCTGAGAAGTAGAAAAAGACTGTGCGCTACAATGTTGTCTGCTAATAAAAATGATAACTTATTGATAATTACTAAGCAAAGTATTAAATAATTATGATAGCCACCTTTTCAGATGCCAAAACTTTGACTTTCAGTACAATGATTAAGAAAACTCAATTATATGCAGTAAAAGGTAAAAAAAATGCGAGAATTTAAATTGAATTTAAATGACTATTAAAACTTAGTTTCATTAGCTATTTTTTTGCAATTTTAAGCCTAACAGTCCTGTAAGTTTATTAATAATCTGCAAGACAGCCATTAAATTTATATAAGCTGTCAAGCTAAAAACTTAAAATTAATTATTTTAAATTGGCCAAATTACCATACACTGAAAGCTTTGCTGCGTATAGTTTATAGCTGGGATTAAATTTTAGCTTACTACGATCTTGTTTTCAAAAGTAGTAGCTTTAATCACTCAAATAGGTGAACAAATTATACTTTTAAGGTATCCTTCACTTAAGAGGAGGCAACTTCGCAAGATCGATCTGACACTCTCCTGGAAAAACGATCGATCTGAGTACATTTCTCAGATCGATCTCAGCGAGATCGATCTGAGATCGGTACATGGAAAGCCCGTGATTATAACCCCAAACCCCTAACCCCAAACACTCTAGCCCCTAACCCCTAACCCCTAGACCACGGCTGCTACTGCAATGTTTTACTTGAATGGTGAGTAGAATAGCTATTACATCATAACAATACTGCCCTACCTCATTGGCTTCCCTCAATATGCATTCAGGGAAACAACATCAATTATTTATGCTTATTTCAGCCTTAATCATCAGTGAGTAACTTACGAAATGCTTTGTTTTACCATAATATGTTTGTTTTAATAATACTACCTAAAGGTATTTGCACTTATTCATTGAAATCACACGCATTATTTCTTACCAACTATTTCAGTTAGTTTAGCCTATATAATAACTAATACACTAATAAAGGAAACGTGAGGCAGATATCATAGCCTGAAAGGTGGTACCTGGGAGGTGTAATCTATATTTATATAGCATATTAATTATATCAACCTAAATTATCTATATGATCATTTAATCTACTTTTCAAAAATGTGCTTGTGCTGTGTCAACCAACTTGATTAAAAAGAGGAAAGTTCCCCTTTCCCTTTAAGTATAACTGCTAACTTCACATCACGTGATTGATTGTTATACAGGTTTCTCCAATCTTCAAGATTTTAATATGAATTCAAATCTTTAATAATAATTGATCAACTGCAGGTTTGAGTAGTTTGCATTAGCCTTTAAAAATGGCGGTGTTTAACTGTTTGTAGTTTATAGCCTAATTGAAAGCCAATTGTGGACATTCATGTAGAACATTAACATGTGCAAATAAGATCTGTTACAGCTTTTGAGGTTTAACCTTGCATTGTGTATATGCTTCAGATTATGGTCCCTGAAATGAGTTAACTCTCATATACTAACACTTTGTAGTTGAGGCCAACACTGGCTCTTGGCTAGAAGCTGTTGCTAGGAAACAGGGGTATCATGTTATTTGAAGCTCTATAGCAGATCAACTGCGCGTATATACACATATGTCAATATTACTAAATATATAATTGCTGCATGATTTATGCTAATTACCAAACAAACTAAGATAGTAACTCAACCATGCATTTATTTTATAAACAATACCATGTTTATCACTTTTAGAGTAACAAATTGTTTTCATATTGCAATCAATAGGAAAAAAATTTAATATTATATTCATTTTATGACTGATATATTATAAGCTTGATGTCAGTCAAAGAAATTTAAATATACTATCTCGAAAAATTATTATAGTATATTATACTTAAATTTTAATCAATTCTTATCAGATAGAAAATGAAATTGATAAGACTTATACTGATATGTATAAGTATACATTTGAAAATATACAATAACTATATGTGTTATAAACAAAAAGTTTTAGAAAAGTCATATATAAAACATATTAGTATTATTAGTAATACTAGCCAATAAAAATATTTACAAAATATACAGACATGCACAATTTCAACTCACAGAATTTACCTCCGCCTACAGTCACAGTAAAGTTTACCCGTATTGTCAATCCCTTCCGTATGTAATTCTAAACTCTTTGCAGATAACTGGGAAATTTGGTACCAAAACTTAACATTTTTAAAGCATAGCTTATGATCCCTGATACGATATGCCGCACAACATATGAACAACAAGCAGCTTTACAGAGTAACATTGTACAAGCTAAATCAGATTCTGGACAAAGAGACAAGTGAGTGAGCTCTGCGCTGCTTCAGATCTAGTGCCAATCCTTCAGTCAACACAGCCAGCATATTTGGGAGAGACATATATAGATACGAGATAGGGAGGGATGGGGGAGATAATCCTATACCGGGTCTCTATTCTACAGTAAAATAGCCCTAGTGTACACTATAGCACCGTCAATGAGTAACTGTCATTATTCGGGTGCGTGATAAGTTCACACTGAGACTGACGCCGTTGCTGCTGTTGTTGCTTCTGTCGCTGTTGCTGCCTCTTCTTTATGATTATCTGCTGTAATTTCTTGCATTTTGGTAAATGTTTTACATATGTGGCTTTTAATTTTGATATTTCCTCGCGAAGCATTTTTATTTGTTCTTTTTGTGCTTTGCCTGTTTTTTCTAATGCTTCAACTTCCTACAAAATAATTAGATAGATTGAATGGGAATTGGGTAGGAAGGAAGATTTAACTGAACGTTGAGCCTACTAACAAATCATATCACACAATTACTCATTATGCGATTATAAAACAGTCGGGATCTTTTTAGTTTTTCCACCTAGTCATATATTGGAACAGTTCCAAATATAATATACTGCTAGTATTTAGTGCGCTATATTGATCCATTCTCATAACCATGTATTGTGCTGATTCATGAAAGTTGCTTATGTTAGGCTGGTTCCTTTGCCATGCCATACTCCTATGATAAATGACAAAGCCTGTATATTCCCACTGGTGCGTGTTTTGCGTGCTGGAATTTCCAGAACAGAGTTGCATCATATTGAAAAACTTTGATTGGCTTATTTTTTGGTTCTATGGCAACCAGTTCCTAATTAATGAACTAATGATGGAAATGTGAATGCACAGTGAAAGATGTGTGTGGAAGTCTTCAGTCATTATTGGTGAAATTACTTGCATTGTTCAACTGTAGTACTATAGTTCAATACTACTAGTACACTAGCACTACAGTATAACTACACTAGTACTACAGTATAACTACACTAGTACTACAGTATAACTACACTAGTACTACAGTATAACTACACTAGTACTACAGTATAACTACACTAGTACTACAGTATAACTACACTAGTACTACAGTATAACTACACTAGTACTACACAGTATAACTACACTAGTACTACAGTATAACTACACCAGTACTACAGTATAACTACACTAGTACTACAACACTCATTTACTTTTGTCAGCTGAGAAGTCTTATCCTTCTGTCTCTGCCTACATGCCGTGGCAGCCATTCTGTTTTTAGTTCGCCTTTCGCTGACTTCTGGGTCATCACATTCCTATCAACAAAGGAAGAATGTCTACTCTCTTCTTTATTAGTGAATACAGACAGTTGGTGACCTCAACACAAACACACTCAATGCTAAACAGAACACACTAGGTAAAATGAAGGGGAACTATTCAATGTGCTTGTGTGTAATTGAATGAATTGTGGGGAATTATCTCCCACAATTCTATGATTAACTAGTTTGTCACCTGCAACTTTTGCCCTCTCTGTACTGTCTTCGCGTCATCATCCGATTCTAAAGCGTCAAAGTCGGGTAAAAGGATGTTCTCTGTAGAACTCCCTGAGTGGAACTCATCTGCAGATTGCAGTTCCTCCAACTCGGGTATAATTTTTACGGAGTTGTCAGTTTCCTGTGCTGGCGTCAAAGTGGACTCGCTGGAAGATGCGTCGGAAGAATGAGAGTCTTCAAACACAGGCCCCATGTGTACATCTACAATGCAGCACACTTGTAACATACACTGACCTATATCTACAATGCAGCACACTTGTAACATACACTGACCTATATCTACAATACAGCACACTTGTAACATACACTGACCTATATCTACAATACAGCACACTTTATCATAATATAGCTCTACATCTATATCAACATAGCCTCAGAGCAATGTCAACAGCTTGAACAAGTTGAAAGGAGTGCCCTATATCACACCCACATAGAAAGGTCAAGGTGAAGGTCAAACTAATCATGTGGTGCTATAATCTCAAGTCTATATATAGATTGATTTCTTTATTTATTACATATCGCAGACATGAGGACAGGGTTGTGAAATTCAGTGTAAGTACTGGCTACAACAAGTAGGTATGAACAACTAATTGGACAAAATTAAGTCAGAACTCTGTTGGATATAAAACATACTTGTAAACTGCAGCACACTGTTTACTGAGTAATTTTAGTGTGAGACTCATTTCCAACTTAAAGTCATATAGCAATTCAAACTTGCTCATTTTACATGCATACCTGAAACCCATATGAATAGCTGCGCTACTTAACCAGCTTAGCCTAGGGCCACACGTTGGTGCGTATTTTCGCATGCGAAAATTGAAATCACAAGTAGCAAAGGTGTCCACTGTAGCGTCAGTGATGCGTGATAAATAAAGCTTTCATTTTTAAATCGCACTCGCTTTCAATAAAACGAAATTTACTGGAATGTAGCACTAAAATAAAGAAGTTGGGCTCGCTGAATAACCATCAGCCAATTAGGTGACGACGACAGAGACGATTCGCACTTGCGTTGAGAATGCAGAACGACAAGTGCGAAGGTTTTCTCAACGCGCACAGTGGACACCTTTGCTACTTGTGATTTCAATTTTCGCATGCGAAAATACGCACAGTGTGGCCCTAGGCTAAGTCTTACTAAATAGGATGGCGAGAATCAAGTGAGAGAGTGCAAACAGGTGCAGTGCTGTGAAATAAAATATTTGAATTATATGAAGACTAAGAGTAGATGATATTTCTCTTCTCATTGAACTGTGTTTACATTCACCCTGATAGAAGGCTATGTTTGCATCTGATATGATAGTTATATAACCTTATACAGTTTAGCTTTTAGTTTATCGGAGATGTGGAAACTTATTGTGTGGCATATTGTTTCTATTTGCTGCTATTAGTTAGGCTTCAAACAGTGTTATCTTTGCTCAACTATTGGATCTCACTGTTCTATTAAACATTATAATCTGTTCCATGTATTTATATTCAATTTGCGGTCTTGTATATAATATATATTACAAAATTAAATTGTGTTTCTGTATTTCATTGCGTGCTGCGTGTGTGTGTTATATTAAATATATTATACATCCCATATACTTATATTATATTACATAGGTATATATAAAATAATAGAATATAGAAGACAAAATGAGAATTTTCCAGTAGCTCATCATACACTACAACGTCTCACATTGCTCTTTTCCACTTGGTTCACTGATCACTGATAACTACTGTATTTGACTGATCACTATGACTGTAGGCATTTCACTGATAGCTACTGTTATATTTAACTGATCACTAACAACTACTGTATTTCACTGATAACTACAGTATTTCACTGATCACTGATAACATACTAATTACTTCCCAGACTATCCTCTATAGAGAAGGTGTGGCATATGATATTAATGATGCCATGTTCCTTCACCTATATTATCAACTAGCATGTTATAGTTTCAGGTCACTACTAACAACTACAGGTTTACAGTTGTCAGGTTGAAGGTCAAGGCAAACTTACTCTATGCAGTCACTATGACTACTTTATTCATGGCAGCATAGCCTTATCAGTTCATGCACAAGAGGTACACTGGAAGATGATCATAAGCACAAAAAACCTACACATTTTATTTGCTTTATTTGCAAACTACCTGCAGAAACTTAGAATTTATTTCTAGAGCTTTACAAGTTTAAACAGAGTATTCTAGATGAATTTGTCAAATATTGTAATTGCTATTGATGTATTCAGTAGATTAATAATTGCAGTTGGTGAATGCTGATTCATCCAATAGTTAACTTGGCAAAGATCTTGTATTGCTATAATTCCAAAGCCAGTAGAACAAGATATAACCACAACGCACATGAGAAATACTAACTTGACCTCTACTTACAGCTACCACAATGCACATGAGAAATACTAACTTGACCTCTACTTACAGCTACCGTGATGGGATTGTGAGTTACCTGGGTTGCACACTGCTTTGCTAAGACGATGAGACACTTTTCCAGAAGAAACTCTCATAGCTATTACCACCGAGACAAGTCTAATCTGCCAGTTTGAATTGCATCTGCTAGCAGTAACTGCTACGAACCATCTGCCAGTACATAATACTACATAGAACATGGGAAAAACCAATTGGTTTTTTCCAGTGTTGCGTAATGGATTTTACATGAAATAGGAACGCTCATTGAAGTCAGTGACGGATACTTTATGCGTATGAATACAACAGTATTACCATTTTGAAGCATAATATTTCTCACCTCTCTTTGCTAATAAAGCATACAATGTTCTAATAATATTTTTAATCAATGATAATTAAAGTAGAAATCTTGTCAGTTAACCTAGTACTTAGTAGTTAAAAAGCCATAGATTGAATTTACATCAGACTTTTAAAGCCCTTAAAATGATAAATTTCAAAGACTCGTAAATATAACGTGTCTAAACAAAAAAAAACATAACACTTCAAAGTTTTCTTGTTGAAAATTTCGTTATCTCATCTTCCAATTTGTCACTGTAACTGAACCCCTTTTATTTGTTTGTATACACTCCTTGATTACGAATTGGAAAATCCATTTTCCTCGTAAGCTTATCGCTTGATAATAATATTATTGATTCAAGTAGGGAATTTATAAGATCACGCTATAGGCTATATATTATATATAACAACACAATATGATATACGCATGAGTGAACCTGAATAATTATTTTGTCCATGCATTCCAGTTGTCACCCGAAATGTTTTAGTTCGCTAGTTCACTTCACCCGCACGGCTGCATGTGTTTAGTATATCCAAAATTAAATCCAGGAGACAACTTAGTAAAATATCAGGGATCTAGGAGTTACCATTCACTTGTCTCCAGTAGCATAGGCTATTGAGTGATAAATAATCAAACTATTTCATCACATGAGTGCAAATTTGCAAGCAATCTTCTGACTGTCACTCATAAAAAACGGCATACTTTATGTTACAAAATCTACAGGCAGTGTTACCCTTATATATAATTATAGTCTATAGACTACAATTGCAGTCAATATAATATTTTTGCTTTCACCACACATTTTTTGTATAAATTGATTTTTATTCACATTAACTTACATACATTCATGCTTTCAAAAAGGATTGCTAGCAGCATATCAGCAGCAATGGTGGCAGCTTGCACACTGCTGTACATGTGGCGCAGCAAAAAAGATCAAAAACCTGGACGTAGTTTAAGCAGAGATGTAAGCATCATGTGCTTTGAATTATTCTAGGGCGATGAGGCAACTCTCACAGCTGCAATGAAGCTACTTCAACTAAATGCTATAATAAAATAAACAAGACATTATGCTTAATTTGCAGTGGAAGTAGCATATATTGAACATGCAGTTACAACTTCAAGTCTCTCTTTTTTCATTACTTCTACTGTGTTGATGCTATAACATCTATAGATGAAAAAGTGTTAAGGTCACATGGCCAATTGGTCACATGACTAGATACCGGGTAAGTGATTAATCTTTTATTTAATATTGGATGGGGTTGCGTGGAATATAATTTATACAAACAATGTTTAAGTAACTCTGCATGTATAAGCACTGTTTAAGCCTGACCACGTTAACATAGACTGGCAATCACAGCACCCCAGATTCCTGAGTTGGGAGTTATTCTCTCAGCTAATCATTGACAAATTATTGATAACGGATGACATAGGTTTATTTACATATAATCTCATTATAACAAATTGTGATTCTTACAAGAGTAGACTTACAAAGGTGATCAAACAGAATTTTTTGAACAAGATGAATTCGAAAATAATATCAGCATAGGTTATTTAACACACTTAATTATCGTAAAAAAGCTATTTTCAAAGCTGGGTCCTGCATATCAACATTATATTCATTTGTAGCTTAAATTTCAAAAAATGGCTGCTGTTATTATTTTGACTATTATTATTACAACTTATTATTACTAGGTATAATGCGTAATAGATGATTTTTGTCACATGTTTATCTTTTGACCAGGATTACTAAGGCATAGTTTAATAGTTGCAAGAGGGAGAATGGCTAGAGTTTCCTTAAAAGATGCATTTGGTGAAATGACTCTTTGGGAAAATATATTATACGCAAGACATGTACCACAGATTCTATAGTTTGCTGCTGCTTATAATTACTGAGACTTCGATTAGAGAGAAATAATTTGTCTACTAGCAACGTTTCCTCAAAGCTTTCCACCAAGTAACAATAAACAGTGATAGCGACTGTTGGACCAAAAAGACCTTGGTATGTGCATTAGCAATATTTTTATTAAATATAGTGAAAATTTGTACTCGTTCAATACAGACAAACAAACTATAGTACAAGTACTAAACACTCTATAACAAATAAAACATTGTGCAAGCATGAAACTGCAATACAGAATTAAAGTTATTATTAGTAAATCAAAGTATATTAACTTATAGATTGGATATCAATTAGGATGAAATAGAATACTAAAGGCATTGGCTGCATGACTTTTGACACTAGGAGTTGTGTTTCACTGGTAACAGTAGATTAAAGTAGGACTTCAATTTTGAATAAAAATTCGAAAGTATATTCAAATCACATGAAATGAAAGACATATTGGAAGAAGACAACACCTAATACCACAAACCATGCAGCACCCCAATACACTAGTATCTGCTGATTTACATAATAGATTATCTGAAAAAACCCAGAAAGACAATATTTCAGCATGCTGAAGGTTTATTGTGGAAGTCATTTCCACATCTAAAACGAGTGAAAAAGACTGCTACAAAATCACACAAAATAATTAAAGTAAAATGATAGAATATATTATAATAGACACGGCGTATATAGAACATTAGGGAAGAATACATAATATATAATATTTGGTCAAAAAGTTCCAGTACTACAGCTCTGATTGGTAGACAATGACAAAAGGTCAAACAGCGGTTTGTCCATACATAAACTTGAAGTTCAGTAAAGGAAACAAAACGTCTTACCGAAACTTTTTAGACCAACTGACCTCATCTTGATGGAGAAACCCTCACACAGCCGGACATAATACACCGTCACGCCAAGATGTGTAAGAGTCTATCTACCGAGATAAGTGCAACTTCCTGTAGCACTTGCTAGTTATAGCTTCAACACTATCTCCACATTATGCAGGAGCAGGAGCTATGACAAAGCAGAGCTAGAGGAAGTTGATGAAATACGGGGCTTACGAGACGATACATCTCGAAAACCACAAGTTTTGTCTTGAAATGGCGCAGCTGAAAAGCTACAATTTCTGTAAAATGAAACACTGGGTATTTACCAACAGTTTATTTTTTTTAGGAAAATCTCGTCTTTTTTGTAAATTATTTGCAAGTTTTTATGTTTTCTGTCTCAAACTTGTGCAAAAAGTTTTCGTGCTTAGCAATGAATTTTTTTCAAACTGAGCAGATGAAAAATGAGATGAACTGAAATGGGAAATTTTTTTTTATAAATTACTGAAAGATTGATTAAAAAAATTGAGAATGGAAGTGGAAGTGCATCTGTTAGAGAATAAATCCTCTTCTCCTCGAAAAAAAGGCAACGTCTAGAAATGCTGTGGAAGTAAACAGGATGTGCAGACAGGAAACAGTTGAATCTTTCTTTCATGTGCAGAGTTTGACATTTTTTGTACTTTTTACATGACATAAAAAGTGTGTGGAATCTACAAGGAAACGTTAATAAGAATGATATACAATGATATAAACTGATATACGAGTATAATAATAAGAATGATATACTATATATATGCTATTAAGAATTACCAAAAAACTTTGATTTCCAGCTGCATGACTGAGTTATATTCACTACATAAAACATAAAAGCTAATATGGATTAGGGCTTACAGAGTAAAAAGGAAGTGAGAACCATGAAAAAGTTTACAGTAAAAAGTTTTCTAACTGACTTACTAACTGGTTGAATGAGCTATTGGCAAGAAAAGCAGGAGAACCAGGAACTGTTGTTGGAGTCAACATGGGTGAGCACTGGATTACCCCGCAACTCAGATAAAATCTTCTCAAGCTAAAGTACAAGTGGGGGAGTCGATATTAAAAGCATAATAACAGAAGATGACCTGGGCAGGTGGTGTAAGAGGAAATGATTAACATAATATAAGTAACTTATGAAGAGGATAACTCTGAACTACGCCTACAGCCACAGCTTATAGAGAGATTGAGAAACTCATCGAGTTACCAACTTTTGGTGAGTTTGAAGATATAAAAGGCACAAAGCATAGTTTAATAAGCAACTCTACTTACATGGCCTTTCATCTAAACTATCATATGAAATATTCAAAACAAAAAACCTACTAAACAATGTTGCTATTACTACTACCACTACTACCACTACTACTACTACTACTACTACTACTACTACTACTACTACTACTACTACTACTACTACTACTATACTACTACTACTACTGCTACTACTATCACTACCACTACCACTACCACTACTACTACTACTACTACCACTACCACTGCTACTACTACCACCACCACTACTACTAGTACTACCAGCACTACTATTACTAGTAGCACTACTACTACTACTACTACTACTACTACTACTACTACTACTACTACCACTACTACTACTACCGCTACGACTACTACTGCTACTACTACTACTACTACTACTACTACTACTACTACTACTACTACTACTACTACTACTACTACTACTACTACTACTACTACTACTACTACCACCACCACTACCCATACTACTGCTGCTGTGGATGATACCTGAGCAAGGTCAAAGTTGATTCTAGCCTCTGATCCAATTTCGCAGTTGGAAGGAGTGAGAATCTGAGATGCAGGGGTTCTCTAAACAAGGTAAGACAATCCCTAATTACTGAGAGTTGAAAGTAAAATAGTGTAAATAGCAAGTTATTCTAATTTTGAATCATATCAAATAATCAGTTGGTTACATTGGATGTTATACAAATTGAATTCACTGACTGAACATGTTCCATCATTTGCATGGCGAGCTTTGTTGGCAGCTTCCATTGGTGACTTGACAGCACGTTTCTTCTTCTGTCGACTTCGCCTACTTCTGATTCGGTTTGCCTGACGCTGACGGTTTAGCTGCTCCTCCCGTGCAGTCAGATCAGGAGTCTTGGCCTGTCAAAGGTCAAACAAAGTCATACAGGAGTTCAGCTAAAAGTCCGAGCGCCACAGGGGTCATGGTGAGGTCAGGCGAGTATAACTACAAAGTCTTGTCTATAAATAGAGGTAAATGTGTCTTAATGATTAGCAGTAAGCGCTTAGTCATAGTGGTAGTTGATAGAGAGATGGATGCTACATGAGATGCATTACTAACCCTTGAAATATGGCACTAAGTGACAGTCATACCAGATAAGAAACACACTAGGTAACATGTCTTACGAGGTAAAATGACACTTAAGTGACATGACATGCTAGGCGACATGACACACCAGGTACCATGACACCTATGTGACATGACACACCTATGTGACAGGACATACTAGGTGACATGACACACTAGGTGACATGACATGCTAGGCGACATGACACACCAGGTAACATGACACACTAGGTGACATGACACACTAGGTGACATGACACACCAGGTAACATGACACACTAGGTGACATGACACACCAGGTAACATGACACACCAGGTAACATGACACACCAGGTGACATGACACACCAAGGTGACATGACACACCAAGGTGACATGACACACTAGGTGACATGACACACCAAGGTGACATGACACACCAAGTGACATGACATACTAGGTGACATGACACACCAGGTGACATGACACACCAGGTGACATGACATACTAGGTGACATGACACACCAGGTGACATGACACACCAAGTGACATGACACACTAGGTGACATGACACACCAGGTGACATGACACACCAGGTAACATGACACACTAGGTGACATGACACACCAGGTAACATGACACACTAGGTGACATGACACACCAAGGTGACATGACACACCAGGTGACATGACACACCAAGGTGACATGACACACCAGGTGACATGACACACCAAGGTGACAGTGGTGTAACATTTTTCTCTTTTATTCCAACATATCCAAGCAGATCACAAGTTCACTAAATTGTATATTTTGAAAACAACCAATGTGACCACTCTTCATTTCTGACAGTTTATAGCTGATGCGCCATAACTACCTACAAGGTAGATGTACCCCGTATATATGCTAAAACTGTCTACAGGGGAGAGGAGAGTATTAGTACCACTTGGTGGGTCGTCATGTGACTGAAAAATAGACAGGCTAAACTCACCGCAGCAGCTACAGTTAAAGGGATATCCACTGGGTAGTCCCCAGGGCAGTCCTCTGGTCTCTTGTTCTCATCTACAGGAAATTATGTAAGACATTAATAGTTTGAGAATACAAGCGTTTAACTCCGCTAAACTAAACTATTGAGTCTTTAAAGCCCCGCAATACTACGTGAAAAAATGGGATAACTTTAAATCACAACTTATTGAACCTTACAAATCCAAAATGTTGTCCACAGTGAACACTGCTGAGAATAAAGAATGACATGCATATTCAACAAAGAATATTCATTCATCAAGCATGAGTAGGTACAGGGACTGAGGAATTTAGGAGAAAAATGTTCACTGAAGCCCAGTAAACAGTTAGAGCTATCTACCCGCAGTAGGCGGTGCTTCCTCTTCGATAACGGTTGATGGAATCAATTGTTGGACACTCTCTTGTGGACTCAGTGGGGTGGTAGACTGGGAGTTTGGAGATCTAAAAGAGAAAAACTGCATGATCAGGCAGTGAGTTCACCACTTGTAAGCCAGCAGTCAGCCCATACTCTGGGATGTCACAGCTTATAGTACATACAAGCTAATAGAACCACAGATAGCACTATAGGTGAGTACTAGGTGAGTGCTGGGAGAGTGCTAGGTGAGTACTAGGTGAGTAAACTAGTACTCACCTAGCACTCTATCAACTTGATATAACAGCTACAATATCATATTGTAACCCAAAGATATTGAACTTGATCAGTTTTGACATTTAGTATTATCACAAAGCCCTTTCTACCCAAGAGCATTTATAAAAATATAAGCTGACTTCAACAAAACTCATGACCTAGAAGGGAAGTGTCCGAGTGTTTACCAGCTGCAAGAAAATGCACCAAGAAGTTTATGTGCAAATACGATTAATATCCATGAGTTGAAATAAAATATATCAGTATCTTTCATAAGTGACATATCCAAACGATGAGCAATGTCTGTTAAAGGAGAGGAGGCTTGTTGAAGCAGGACAGTAAATATTGGCAGAGTTTCACTATTCTCTTACCCAGTTTATAGGCAGCAATTGATTAAGGATATAATTGTATAATGATGATAGATACAATAGATTTTATGAGTAATAGCTATTGTACTGCTGCATTAAAGTAATAGTAAAATATAAATAAGCCCCTATTGTCAATCAAAAGCTGCATAAATGCATAATAAACATATTGCAGTCACATAATTAATTCAACCTGGGCAGGTAGTCTGCAGAAGTCACCTATGACTCAACTATAACATTAAATTCCAGAAGAATGCTGACTATTTTGCATAGTTAGTATCACCTCTTCCGCTAGAGAGCATAAGTAAGACCAACACTGTATAGTAGTGTAAAACCAACCTATAATCAACCAGCAACACCTCGATCCTTAGGGCACAGAAAAGCATTGTTTCTTAGCTTAAAGTTAAAGTGTGACTGTGACAGAAATTACCAGTGACTTAACTTTATCTTCACGTCCTAAGGGCTGGCCACGTGGAGTAGACTTCCACAAAGCAAACGCTCAGCACAGATGGGCTGTGGAGTTTATGCTGTAAACTCGCTGAATGGATGCTTTAACAAATTACTGATTACAAAATTGACTGAGCAATATTTAGTTTTAGTTCAATGTTTGTATTGAGAATAGAGAGTGGGATTTAAAATGAAATAATGTATTACATAGGGCAGCAGAAGCTATTGGCAAATACCAGTGTGATTTATTTAGAGTGGCGACTTTAGGGAATATCATAAAAACATCATTCACTAGTCTTACATTTAAAGCAATTGTTATGCATTTTGTGTAAAATGGTTATTGCAAGCATTATTCTATTCATATTCACATTGTAATCACAGCAAAATTTAAACTTTATAGCTTTGTATTTACGTGCATAAGTGAGTTTTAATTTTTTTTTAATTTTCTATACATAAAAATGTGTTTAAAAACTATACCAATAAACAAAACTAAAAAAATGTACACATAAAATAAAAAAAAAGTTATAAAATAACTAAAGTTGCAAAATTTTTCCTTTAAAACTTATATAAACTCCCAGCACAGAATGCGGCATAATGGTTTCTCATGCCCTAAAGTCGCCACTCTGGATATAGATCATCTCTGGCAAATACTAGCAAAGTATTGTGTCAGGTAGGGACTCTTATTTTAGAATTCTTAGTCATATGACAGGACCCTTATAATGGCAGCAGCAGTTTGGAAAAGTGCCAAAGCCACGTTGGCAAAGCATTGGGAAAGTGCCAAGAAAGCTGTAATACTGGAAATTCCAATAGAATATTCTAGAAGAGGGAAATTATACATTCCACACGCATTGTGTGCTCACTGCATGTCAATACCCAAAGCAATGTAAGAAACTGATTACTAGTATTTTGTCTTTGATTTTAAACAATAAGCAATTGACTATGAAGAAATGGATGGACTTTTTCTAGGTGATAATTCTTTATGACTAGGTGTAATTAACTCCAAGACAGTTACAGACACTTCAAAAGCTTGGCTAGTTAACATCAAAGTTACAAAAAAGTTAGCCAGTTGGAGCCAGAGCTAATATAATACATTTTGGTGTGCTGTAAGCTACATTTGTACCTAATCATCTTGCTATACTGCGTATATAATAAATAAATCACACTATTTTAGGTGAGTTACAAAAAAGTTAGCCAGTTGAAGCCATTTTTTATGCTCGCCCACCTGCCTGTGGCAGGCATCTGATGACCAAGAGATAGACGGCAGAAAGGTTAATCATTCTATATTAACCACTCTGTGGCAGAAGAACAAAACTCCAAAGAAAACACTAAAGAACTCCATCAGGATTAGCACCGGAAAACACAGGGTTGGTTTAAACTGTCCCTCAATTAGGTGAATTTTCATTCCCATAATGCCTAGTAGAGGAAGTAAAACATCAATTTCAACACCTTCAAAAACACCTGATTCAATTCATGAAAAATTGGTTTTAATATTAGCAAAATTAGATAACTTTGATTCCAGACTTAAAAAGTTAGAATACGAGCAAATGGAGATAACAAAAGGTTTAAACTTCATGTCAGATGAAATGCAAGAATTCAAGGTTAACCTAAAAGGTGTAAATGCTAAAAAGATTGTAGACTTAGAAGAGCAGTTAGATCAGCTAACCCACCATAGAAATAGGAGGAACCTGGTTATAGATGGAATTCCTTACAAAGCAGGCAAAGATCTTTTTCAAGCAATTAAAGTGTTTTCAGATAAAGTGAGCTATGAAATCAACCCAAACACCGACATAAACAATCTTTACAGGATAAAAAAAGTCAGACAAGATTGTAAGGCAATTTTTACAAATACATAAGTGTGATAAATTCCTATCTAGTTGCAAGAGAGCAAAAAGTTGTTGCTAGTGATTTAGGTTTCAAGTCAAACAATAGCAGAATTTTTGCAAATGAAATGCTAACACCTAAACAAACCGCTCTTTTTCATCAAGTTCCAACATATAAGAAGGAATATGGTTACAATTTTGCATCGACCAATAACAACAGAACCTTTTTAAGAAAGACACCAGACAGTGAGGTTATACCAACTAGAACTATAAATGATTTAGCAATGTTGGGTTAACTTTCTGTTACTTGTTTTTGACTCTTTTTTTAATCAACTACACAGAAATTCATGCCTATGATTATATGTAAAGAATTTTCCGCTAAAAATTTTCAAAATAAATGTACAGTTACTGATTTTTCTTGTTCTACAATATTTCTAAATATAAATATTCAAAGCTTGCGCCCAGATTTTGAGTCCCTTGAAGTTTTTGTGAGTAGTGTTAATAAACCTTTTGACCTTATATGTATTACTGAAACTTGTTTGTATGATGACGAGACTAGTAACTATCCTTTAAATGGTTATGATTTTTGTACACAAACAACGTTTAACTAGAGGGAGGGGGAAGTTGGGGTCTATGTGAGCAATGGTGCTGCAGGAGGCATTTAAATGTAATGATATCACGATAGCTGGCACAGAATCCTTGCTATTGGAATTGGGAGGTGGAGTCTTAAGCATGTTTGGACTACCTTACTGTTGTCTACCGGCAGCCTTCCTCAGACACTGGCGCCTTTCTCTGCGATCTCGGCGGTACATTCTTACTAAGGGACACAGTCACATTATATTGGGTGACATAAATATTGATACACTGAAATCGGATAGGGTAAGCCAAGAATATCTTAATATTCTTGCTAGCGCAAATTTCTCAAATGTTATCACTATACCGACTAGATTTAAATCCTGTATAGACCATATCAATATAAACTTTAACAACAAAATAGTTACCTCAGGAACAATAATGACTAAGGTTGCAGACCACCTACCAACATTTATTAGCTTTGAAAATGATAGTAGTCATTTTAAACCTACCGAAAACATCACAAGTCGAAACTATAGAACCTTTGATACAAAAACTTTTTTAAAAGAACTGAGTGACATAAATTGGAAAAATAAAGTTTATTGTAAGCCCGAAGTTTACAGTAAATACAATAGTTTTGCAAATAATTTTCTAAATATTTGTAACAAGCACGATCCCCTTGAAACACGAGAGAATAAGATTAAAATGCCGAAAAATCCTTGGATGACATTTGAAATTATAAAATTAATTAATAAAAGAGATTATGTTTATAGAAAATCCTTACACTCTCCCTTCAACACTAAATTAAAACATAAATTTAAAACACCAAGAAACCAGGTATCTAAACAGATCCATGAAGCTAAAACTCAGTATTTTCAGACCATTTTTCGGACATCAGAAGCTTCAAAATGTTGGAGAGTGATAAATGAGCAACTTGGAAAACGACGCAAAATTGTTTCATCAGGGCCAAATCAACTTTGCTACAACGGTTCTGTTTTCACAAGTGATCAAGACATAGCAAATTGTTTCAACAAATATTTCACATCAGTCGGAGCGTCTTTGGCAAAAAAATTTAACTACCAAGCTGAGGCAACCAATTCTAACATTACAGCAAAAAAGCCACATTATAGCTTTCAATTTTTACCAGTTTGCAGCCAATATGTAGAGGCTTTGCTAAAAAACATGGATATTAAAAGAAAGCTTGACCAAATGCCAGCAAAGTTGATTGTAACAAGCGCACATATACTATCTATTCCTTCAACTCACATTATTAATGAAAGTTTCCAAAGTTGTGTATTTCCAGATACTCTGAAAATTGCAAAGGTAAAACCTTTACACAAAAAAGGTATAACAACTGACTGTACCAATTATAGGCCTATTTCGATTCTTCCAGCTCTTAGCAGAATTATAGAAAATATTATAAATTGCCAACTTTTAAGAAAGTGAAAATATTTTAAATCCTCAACAATATGGCTTTAGGAAAAGCAAAAGTACTTCACATGCACTGGCTCAATTTACAGATAGTGTACTGGAAGCGTTGAATGATGGAGATTCTGTGTTGGGAACATTTTTGGATTTTAGTAAAGCTTTTGATACAATTGACCATCGTACTTTAATTGATAAAATAAAAAGCCTCAATTTTTCAAACACTAGCGTTACCCTTATTTCAAACTACCTTTCAAATCATAAGCAACTTACTATGATAAACCCACATTTTTCTAATGTAAACGATATAACATGTGGCGTGCCTCAGGGCTCCATCTTAGGTCTCACCTTATTTTTAATTTACATAAATGATCTACCAACGGTTAATAAATCACTCAATCCAATACTATACGCTGATGATACAAACTTATTCTTTAGAAGCAAAAATTTAAATTCACACATTAATACAATAAATGATGAATTAGAACTTAAAAAAAATTGGTGCAACTTGAATAAACTTACTCTAAACTTAGAAAAGACAAATTATCTTGAATTACAAACACCTCAAAACAAACGCAAACTAAACCTAAATTCAATAAAAATTGGCGACTCATATCTAAAAGAAACAAACTCAATCAAATTTTTAGATGTTGAAATTGACAAATCTCTGTCATGGAATTTGCATATAGACAAATTGTGTAAAAAGCTGAGGCCAATGATAGGAATGCTATTTAAATGTTCAAGTTTCCTACCAAGAAAAGTGTTAATCGTAATATATAACTCTTTTATAAATTCCAAAATCAAATACTGTCTTGAATCATGAGGAAGCGCAGCAAAAGTTACATTAACCAAATTAACTTATTACAAAAGCGATTAGTAAAATTAATTTATTAAAAATCTCCATTGACACACACTAAACCATTATTTTTACATTCCTTAAAGGCCGTAAGCGTCCAGGTTATTTATTACATTTGAGCAAAAGTTTGCATGCTTTTCAACTGTTTTATCAGCATTTTATCCAATTTCTTATACGAAAACACTACAAAAATGCAAGTAAAAGTGGTCATATTAGGTGTCTTAGACTTGCCCAGACTTGCCCGCGAGCTTGCCCGCCGTGTCCTATTCTGACGTGGGGATGGCAAAATAGCCCTATTGTAGCGTGAGTTTATATCGCGTAAAGTTATTAAGAAGCGGGTTTGTCACAGATTTCGTTATTCGTAGCTCAAATCACATGAATGTTACTCTTCGGGCGGCTACTAATAACTAACGTTAGCTACGCAACAGCAAGAAAGGTAACTAATTTGACTGTTTTCAAATGGACTATTCCATTTCGCTAGTTTGTAACTTGCTGTAAATCACAAAATAATTATTTTTCCTATTTTAATTTCAATTATCATGTCGACCACACTACCAGAAATTACTCTTAAATATGCAGTAAATGATGATTTTCAACCGTTTTGTGATGAACTATAGGTTAGTAGTTGTCTACGTAAAACCAAGTTTTAAAATTTGTAATTGAATCAGTGAATGACTGAATCACAGTATCACTATGACTATCAGTATGAGTATGAGTATCACTAGTCTATGTCTATGACTCTCACTCTAAGTCTATGACTATCGCCTATTAGTATTGGTGAACTATTATTAATAATATTCAATGGTTATATTTATTAATACCATTATTAGTCATAATGATAATCATATGACAGTATCAGTATTCAGTATGTTAATGTTACGGAGCAGGATCAGCTTCGAAACTAATACACTTACAGTAATACTAATAGTAATACTTGTAATATTAGTTATAACTATAAGTATAAGTTATACCGATAGCTATATTAACATAAATATTTATATTCATAGTAATACTAATAGCAAATCTAATATTATTATGTTAATAGTTATACTTGTAAGTTATAATATAAAGCAAACAACACAAGTATTAATTTGAACTGTTGGTCTTAAAATAAAAAGTGAAATAAATATAAATAATAAAATATAAATTATAATAATTTAATTATACTAATACTAATACTAATAGCAATACTTATACAGTAATATAATTATAATAAATTTATAAAACTTAAACAACTTTAGATTTAAGGAACAACTTTAAATACAAACATAAAGATAATATTAAATAATTATAATCATAATGATCATAACAATAAATATAATTATGATTCCAATAATTATCAATATATTATATAATATTTAAATTATTTTAATTTATAATTATAATCATAATTTTTTTAGTTATAGTGAATAAATTCAATTTGACATAATAACTATAATATTATAAAGCAGTCAGTCTATCTCTAATGCTGATTGATATTCGAATTGTTATGACTGTATCATCATTCACTAACTCTAAGAGTAAGTGACTACAATTATTAGTATCAATGTTGTGTTAGAGTACTATACCTATTGGAATTTTGATATATCCATTATATTTACAACTCTGCCTGTTACAGCTATAAATAAATTGAACCAAAATACCAACAGTGCCTAATCATCGCCTTATTTATAAAATAATCACAATCATAATGCTCAAGTTAATAGATTGGAAATTATTGAAAATTATGTTGATGCCAATATAAATATGACATTGTATGCATCCAAGTAGTGATGTTGTAATATATCTTGGAAGATAATTACATTATAATAAAAGTTAAATTCCTCTAAGTAACTTTTTTTGCAATTATTCCTTAGAATAACTATAACTTATACTCATAACATTAGTTTTAGATTGAGCTACTAATTGTATTTATTGCATGTGAAGGTTAGTTATTCTCCATCAGCTGCATGAATGCGACTGGTAAATTTTGTAACCTTTGGCAGTAATAACTTTGTAGCATAAATTAGACACATTTTATAAAAATACATAATTTTAATGCTATAGCTGCTAGTAACTCTAATGGGTGTAATAATATTACTTTCACCAGCATTAATTTTTACTTTGTTCATGCTTCATAAAGCATTTTCTAAATTCTTTTTTGAATAAATTTCTACAATACATATAATGTGCTGAATAGATTACATATGTTGGGGTTCTTCCTATACTGCAGCTCAGCCTACACTCCCCGCCACAAATGTTCCTAAACTACTAGCTTCATCGGGATACAGATTGATGGAGCTGTATTGATAAAAACTTCTCTTTAGCAGTAGAGGCATCATGAAAAAAAAGGTAAGCATTTTACTCAATAAGAATGCGGTTTTTTACTTCTACAAATTTGATAGCCTACACTATTATATTTAAATGGAGACTGGTCTGACATAATGTGTCTGCCATTTATTAGTTATAATATAGTAAATACTATGCGGGCCTATAGATCAAATGGCTCAAAAAAAAATTAAATAAAACATTACACAACGCTGTATTTATTAGCAATGTCATACTTAGCAACTAATTTCACATTATTATTGTTTGCAAAGTTTTATATATCTACATATGTTTGTTCATTTCAGTGTTCTGAAGTAGAAGGTTCCAACAGCAGGGAAAAGCCTTGAACAAGATATTATGTTCTACATCTCCAACTCATTTTAACTTTGCTGGTCAGTTCATTGTGTATCTGGAGCATAGTTTTGTATTTTCAAGTAGTCCATCAGATACCTTTGTAGGTAGTAAAGATTAAAATGTTTGTGCAATGATGTCCATAATGTTGAACTGATTTATTGAAACTAAAACTGTTCTTAATTATAACAAAACTTGACAATCTTTACATAAAGAATAATGTCCTATAATCTATCTTCATTGTAAACAAAATTAGAAAGTTCCACATCAGCAAATTGTTTATCATCATCTGTAGGTGGAAGAAGCTTGCACTCAGTTATAAAGGCAAGCTGACGGTGGTTTTCTTTGCCTTCTATGAAGATTTGGAAAGAGCCAGAAAATTAATACTCTATAACTGCAAAACCATGTTGTAGTGTCTTGTGTTATTGATTGAATCATCTAAAAGAAAAATTGTTGTATCATTATAATTTTACTGTTAATGAATTAGCAAATTATCTACTTATCTTGGTAAATATATTCAAGAACAAATACTATAGTGTAACTCAGTTTTGCTTATGTGTATGCTCCTTAAGCGAATTTACAGCAGATATCAAACTATATATTAGAGACTAATAAAGGAATTAAATTTAAGCTAACCATGATGATGTAAATAGCTGTTGAATGTGACTTCGAGAACTCTGCTGGCCATGTCAGTTCAAATACACCAGGGTGATATGTTACGAATGTCATGTCATTATTGAAATTCAGCTTTTTTAAGTGCCTCTTCACAACTCTGGCAGCATTCTGACTGCTCCTTAGCTTTCTGCGCCTGAAATTTCTTCTACTTGCACCATTCTTCTATTGGTAGAATGTTAGCCTATAACAAACAGGTGTACCAAAGCTAAAAAATATCTAATTCACTGCACTAGGATATTATTCAACTCATTTAAATTTAATATATAGCAGTAAAACAATCACATACTTGTATTTATTTTATCAGCTTTACTTTACAAAGCTGAACCATATGATTTAGTAACTTGTCACCATAATAAACATTGTACAACATACAAATTGAAAACCTGATGTGATTGATTTTTTAATAGAATATACATTACAAACATGTTACTTTGATAAGCGTGTTCATAATAAAAGTATTAAACCAGTTTGAAAAAAATTATTTTGTTATGTAAGGGATCACAAAACTACATAATTTTAGACCTGTAGCTCGATGTTCTTCAAGCAACGGGCTGCTATGACTAATTAATTTTCTATTATTGCATTTGATTGTTCTACTCATAGTGTATTGGCGAGTTAAAATTATTGGTAATTTAATGTATATTTTAGCTACCTCTGTACAATCAATGTCATAGTAATATCAATTAGGTTTTAAATTTCACTGAGTTTATAGTAAATTATTGCAACTGTTACATAACATTTGGCTAGTTCTCTAGTTCATTAAATAACCATACGAACTTAATTTTATAACATGACAAAACACACAAAGCAAAATTAAAATAAGCATATTATGAACCAATGTAATTGATAAGTGATAATGCTGTTGTAAAACATAAATTATCAAATTTAAATAGTTATTATTACCATTAGTATTACTATCATTATAACAACTATAATCATTATTACTATTACTATTAGTATTAGCATTAGTAGTAAAAAATGAGTAGAGTTCAACATATACAATCTGAATCTAGCGTACTATAAAAGTAGAAGTAGAACTTCTAAAACTATCATCTGCATCATTAACAGAAGTATGAGTAATACTAGTAGTTGTACTAATAGTAATACTAATTATTAATACTAATAAACAATAGTAATAGTATCACTATGAGTATGAGACTTGGGCTGGCAGTGATTATCACTATCAGCATCGTCATAGTCAAAAGTTACAAGAATTAGAAGCCATATTCATATTGATATTCTCATTGAGTTATGCATAGTCATATTCACAGTATTAGTCAATCACTGATTGAGTTAATGTCATAGTGATACTCATACTCATAATTAATTTATACGATTACGACACTCATAGTGATAGTCATAGTCATACTCATAGTGATAGTGATACTGATACTTCTTCGTGAATTTAATATTATTATCATTGTTGCTAATATTATGTCTTACTCTTAGTCTAACAGCAGCTCTATGAAGAAGTTAAACATAACTGATAAAACAAATTTAAAAAATAATACTGCAACAATCAATATAATGTATATCGATATGCTAGCAACCTAATTTTCAGCTCACTTCATTAACTTTCCGTGCAGTATTGTGATAAAATAAATTTATTAATGGTGACCTTGACATCTTCGTCTAAATGCCTTTCACATCAAGCCCCGAACCAATTTGTAAAAATTTTGGATTTTTTACTTTTAAATATTTTTTACGAAAAGAGCTTCAAAATAAATTTAAAAAAAAGTGAGCTGTTGTCCACATAAAAGGAAATATATGAGCCAATTTTCTAAATTCTGGAAGTTACCAGAGGGTCACAATATTTTTTTTTTAAAATCTTTATTTTCACGACAAGCTCTATATATTAATATAGAAAAAAAGAAGACAACTCTTCTTTCAGATTTTTCATGTGCCACGGTCACGTCAATATCAGTGCTATTAACACATATATTTTAATTCATTTTTTCTGGTATATTGAATTGAGATTTTTTTTATATATTTTGTGAATGTAACTAAAAAAGTATGATCTTTCAATTAACAGTAATTGATTTTATCAAAATAACCTGGATGCCTACGATGTTTAATACTTCCTGTCTAATTACAATACAAATATAAATTATTATTACTTGCTCATCAAACCTTTTACTCCAATGATTCATATTCTTGCCACAATTACTTAACTGGAGCTGCCAAATATAATTTAAAACTGCCCAAATCTACAACCGCTTTCGGACATCGTAGAGTGAGTTACCAGTGTGCATTCTTGTGGAATGGGCTGCCGAAGTCAATTTGTGCTGTTGCAAGAGATGGTGATTTCAAGCGTGCTGTAAAGTCTTATTTGCTTGACTCAATGTAACTTGTTTGATTTTGTATTTTTAGACAGCTAACTGTTAGTTCTCCTCAGCAAAAGCCTGGTGCCTCGACTAGCTGCAGTGTTATTGTGCCATAGGCCTAAACACATTTTTTTGCTATTTTTTTCTCATTCTTGTAAATTTTTCATAAGTGTTAAATAAATAAAAACAATACAAAAACAAAATCTATCCCTAGAGTCTGTAACTCTTGCTAAAGAATTAGAAGTTGTTCTGCTCGCCTTGCCGCCACATACTTCACACCGATTACAGCCTTTGGATAAAACTGTTTTCAGTCCAATGGAAACATACTTCAACAGGGCAATGGATAACTTAATGAGAACCTATTTAAACAGGAGCATAAAAATACAAGACACTGGCACCCTAACAGAGCGAGCATTTGGGCAAAGCAAGACTTTTGTCAATATAACACTGGGCTTTCGCTCATCTGGCATATTTACCAACGCTGACTACATTCCAGCCGATATTACGGACAGACCTCAAACAGTGGTCAATGAGCAAGATGATCTGATTCAACCCAGCCAAGTTCATCTTAGCGAACTTTGTCCCAGACTCCAATCCACAACCCAAGCACGCCTGGTACTTTTGGTTTATTGGCAGGGGTACCTCTCAGAATACTTCTACTTCACTGGTGGTGGCTACCATTAAGCAGCCTGTTACCCTTCAGGAGATTCTTCTTCTGCCTAAAGCTGCTCTGAGAAAAAATGAGGCACACAGAAGAAAGCGGATAAAAACTGCTATACTGACAGACACACCAGAGAAAGAGAGAATCGAAGAAGAACAGAGCAGACAAGTTAAACAAAAGAAAGAAACGACCTAAGCGTAGGCCTATACGAATAGAGCCAGAACCTTGCAGTGAACTTGAGCAGAATGATATAGTTCTGCTAGAGACAGACAGCGATTCGCCATCCGAGGCGGAGGCAAAAGAACAGGATGTCTCAGATGTAGAAGGGGCGTTTGTGGTGGTAAAATACGAAGGAAAACGTTCAACCATAGGTTTTCTCGGAACGGTGGTTGGCAAGGATAAAAAAAATCGGAGATTGGACTTTTACAAAAAGAATCCACAGGACACATTCCCTAAGCCATCACAGCTAAACAAATCTGCAGTGGAGTCTGAGCAAATTTATAGGGTGCTAAGGGCACAAAAAGTTTGTTATTTATACGCTTAGATCTGCCACAACATTAAAAAGATCAGTTTTTGACCCAACTTGCCCGCCTTCTCCTACAGAGCTGGCGCTGGACGGGATCACTACTACCTACTCTCAAGATATATATATATATAATTTTGCTATTCGTCTTGTGAGAAGCTACATGCTCGGGCTTCTTTATTAGCGAGCAAGTAATAAAGGGTGTCACTACTGTTGTAACGGAAATCCACTACTTTAAGGCTATTGCGACTCACAAAATATTATATAAAAGTTGAAGTCTGTGAGTCAGCTTAGATTGGTATACTTTAATGGGTTGCTTGGCTTTCGATGTGACTCCAGCTTCCATCAATGTTCTTTAGGGGGTAGTTAGGACTCAGCGTTAGGGTATTCGGTTGTTGGTGCCAGGGTTGGGGTAATTGTAATTTGTAATTGTAATTGGCTGTAATTAATTACATTTTTTCAAGTAATTGAATGTAATTTGTAATTGAGGCTTAAAAATGTAATTGTAATTGTAATTGTAATTAATTACATATCTAATGTAATTGATTTTTACAATTACTTTATAATTACATGTCAATTACTTCAAACTTTTAAATCTTAAAAAACTCCTTCTTTTTCTACAATGCCTACTGTTAAATAACAAGTTCAGATAGTTAGGTCAATATAGTAGGGTCATTCCATGCCAGCTCACCGAATTGACCGCGTCTATTTGTGTCTCAGATTTTGTTAATGTTTACACCAAATAGACCTACACGTGCCTCAAGTACTCTTCTTCAGTATTTCTGACCTGACACAAATTTTTTTGAGAACTGACTACTTTTGTGGACAAAGGTTGAGGAACATTTTGAGTAAAATTTGTGATTTCTACTTTTAGACTAATCTATAAACGTCTATATCTCAATCATTTTTCTAGCCTGAGCCTTAAAATTTGCTGTGTGATTTGATAATACCTATCAATTTGCACTAGTAGCAACACATATTACAGAATACTTTGTGTGCATATATGCAAAGTCATTGAATATGAACAAATCTTTGTAAATTTTGAAAAATTTCAAATACTCGCTTAATCAAATTTTAAATTACTTATAAATTGGTTTAAAAGTATAAATCACAAATTTTCCTCAAAATATTTTCCAACCTTTGTTCACCAAAGTAGTAATTTCGCAAAGTGTTTTTGTGTCAGGCCAGAAATATTCACGAATGGTGATCTGAACATGTGTAGGTCCATTTAGTGTAAATATGAGCAAAATCTGAGACACAAAGACTTGGGACCCCTTGAAAGTTGGTTGATTTGGTATGGAATGATATAATAGTATCACTGTAGAAAACAAAAGAGGTTCACCACTGTCAACACTGCCCCTGGTAGCTAGACCCTAGAAGTGACTTCTATTTATTCCTTGTGAGAACAAAAGTAATTGTAATTGTAATTAATTACATTGCCATGTAATTGTAATTGTAATTAATTACATTTATTTTTTACTGTAATTATAATTGTAATTGTAATTGACAAATCTTCATGTAATTGTAATTGTAATTAATTACATTTACATGTAATTGACCCCAACCCTGGTTGGTGCTCTGCAGTTTAGGATCCTGAGCTAGCACTCACTAACACACCCTAACACATTCTATTGGGTTCAAAATTGTCTGTCCACAATCTTTAATCCACAACCTTCAATCACTCTATTTCAATCACTCATCTCTCTTATACACACTCTTTTATATACTGGGCACTCCAGGTCAATAAACTCTGGCAGAGCTATCAATTGAAATGGGTTTATAAGTGTTTTTTGACTAAGCACACAGGATGAAGTTCAAGTTTTTATCTGACTTAGTCCCAAGTAACCAAGAACAATACGATGGCAACAGTCAAACTACCAATGTCTTGTATCTACTTAAAAATTACTATTTTTATACTTATAGCTCATTAACTTATAGCTTAAGTTACTAAATTCATGGCCAGTGACACTGTTAGCTAACCATGTTAGTAATTCTTGATATAAGTATAACAATACTGAACTGTGTTCATGTAATTACATTAACTCATAACCCACCGGACTTTATGCAATTTTGCAATGTATTAGTATTACAACATTCAAATTCAAAGTATAAAACTACAACAGTATGACTATGTCTATTAGTATTACTATTACTGTAAGTGTATTACTATTACTATTAGTAAATGAGTATTAGTATTACTATTAGTCCAAAATTTAGTAATTATCAAGCATTAACTTTAAGCTCATATTCATAACTTATAATTTGAATTTAGTTTTACTTCACTATCATTTTGATGATAAATTTGAATTATCATAACAATATTAATATAATTATTAATTATAAATAAATAATATTTATAATTGTCAATTATAATAGTAATACTATTATATAATAATAATTAAATTCATTTTCAGTTTGACTTTCAGTTTCAAATACTAATAAGTAATAGAGTAATACCAATAGTAATAGTAATAGTGAAACTGAAATTGATAATTCGCTTACCGCATCGTATTCAATTTCATAGTCCTACTCATACTCATAGTCATAGTGACGACGTCTATTCAATAATCTTCAGTCTAAATACTGAATACTCAAATGAAAATCACAGCGAATTTATTATCAGACCGCCACTGAGACTTGTAGAGTCTAGCCAACAAATGGCGAAATGGTGAAGATAATATGACAAGCATAAAAGTCCATTGCTAGTTGGAATTTCCATTCTCCCCCTAATGACTAGATGGGACTTTACACACTGAAAAAAATCACAACGCACGACGTTGAGCTGTGACCAATCATAATTACTTCATTCTGCTACCTTAGCAAGCAATCATTTACGATACGCTAAGCTACATCCCATCCTAATACCAACACACGCTGCTACGCTATTTCCCATGGTATTGGATAGGATCGGCCAATCCAGATTGGGCTAATAATTATCTGATCATTAGCAGCTCGGGCGGGAGGGGTGTACACAAGCAATTATGACTGGATGGTCTTGTTAACACCACCAATGGCTGTGTATCCAAACAACTAGCTGACCCAAGTTGAGGTTCCACACAGCGCTCAAAACAGTAGAAACCCTTTAATATCCATTTGTTTGGTCTTCTTACAGAAATCCTAAGAGAAATTCTCACTTATTCACTGGTAATGGCGAAGTGAAAATTACTGAAAGCGACTTTTGAAAAATCCTATGCTGAGGAAATTAAAAAACTGATACTTAGGTAACAAAAGTTTGCTAAATTAAACAGAAACTATATTGACAAAAGACAAAAAGCTTTTATACATTTAATTAAGTCTATTTATAGCAAAATTAACCTTATATATTAGATGACACTTTATCAGACAATGAAAATACCACTAGAAGCCAAGTTCATATTTTGTTCTAGTAATAAAAAGTGCAGTGATGTCAGGTGTATCATACATGGTGACGTAATAGTTATATAAGAGAGAGAGAGTGTGTGGAGTAGAAAAACTGTGCATAGGTATAAATAGAATGAGAGTACAGTTATAGACAAAGAGCAAGAGAGTGTATATATAGTATTTATACAACAGTTGAGAATAAATTTCCTAAACTACGATTTGTAAGCTCAATGTCCTAGAGTCTAGACTGTGGACCACAGCTAGACTAAGAGCCTAGCCAGAGGCCTTACACCCCAGACAGGCCAAGATAGGAGCAAGAGCTAACCTTGCAGCCAAGCTAAGCTATATCTGTCAGTACACAAACTCAAATCTGTATCAAAGGCTATAATGGTAGACAATTACTCAGTGAGTCATATAACACAATACTGATGTAACAAGGCAGCTAAAGTCCTCAATGGTAGAGCATTAAATTCAGAAATTTATAGACATAATAGAAGGTGACTAATGATGGCCTAGCACTCAAAGATGGAGCTCGGAATTGTACAATAGTACTTAAAGTAGGAAATGTGTTCGAAATTCCCTGAGCTAAATATGAAAAGACTTGAAAAAGGAGCAAGTTGTTTCACTGCTTTCTAAGAAAATGACAATTGAAAAACATATAAAAATGCACAGCTGCATACATATATAAACTTTATTCTACTGAAAGTTATATAAAATGAAATATAAATTGACAAATAATTTTTTTAAATACAAGTTCATGAAATAAACTAACCAATTGATCAATTGGTTAGTTTGATTCATGTACTTGTATTTAAAAAATATTTGTCAATTTATATTTCATTTTATATAACTTTCATGAAATGAGAAGTACTCTAATCATAAGCAAAGCATGCAATTGCCCTTAAGAAATTTTATATGAAGGGTGTGATATGACCCATTATATGCTTTTTTAGATTATCAGTATAGTTCTATTGTACTTTTCTTTATACAGTTTTTCTACATATGAGGTAGCAAGCTGAGTATGAGACATGAATAATTTTCTAACAGGCTCTTTGGAGTTGTCTATTGCTGGGACTATCTTTCTTTTCATTGCTGCTGTTCTTTCGTAGTGTTGATATAAACAGTTTAATCTTGCTCTTCTACAACAAATGATATTGTTGTTGTAGTTGAATGAATACTATACAGTGACTATAATTTATATTGCTAGATGCAGTGCTTCAAAGCAACAATTAGCTTTTTCCTAAGAAATTGGAAGTTTTTTTTCTGAAAATGGGTATCGCTATTTTCAGAATAAATAAAAATGGCAAAAATATACATATGATTTACAGTCTATACCCATATTTTCCTACAAAATCTACTAAAGTGGATACCTATAATATATTACATGATTTACTACAGTGGATACCTATAATATACTGCATGATCTACTACAGTGGATACCTATAATATACTACATGATCTACTACAGTGGATACCTATAATATACTACATGATCTACTACAGTGGATACCTATAATATACCACATGATCTACTACAGTGGATACCTATAATATACTACATGATCTACTACAGTGGATACCTATAATATACTACTACATCATCTGTAGTAAACACTCATTGTCTAATGCGTAATCTACAGTGGATGCAGCTTAAAAATAAGTAAACATTGCCAATGATACCAAAACCTCCATCACAATGCCAAGCAATCAAATGCATCACACAATTGATTTACAGAATATGGAGAAATTAGTTTACTTGATCAAATCTATTAGCTAGTAAAAGTTAGTTGGGGTAGCTTTGAAGAAACTAGCAGTTTTATGAGCATTTTATTGTGAGCTTTATATTTCAACACAAAGTTAACATTTTTCTGCAACATTTATACTTTTTAACAAAAAATGTTACCTTTCCTCTGAAACTTGGGAATTATAGCCAAAAAAGGCGGCCATTTTTTCAAATAGCGAAGGATCTTCGAGAAGATCAGAATAGAGAACTACCATTAGCTCCCTCTTGTACTCTTTTAACCAATAATTATGCAACTTTTTCCATCCTTTAAAGAACTTCAGTAAGTGGGTTTGAAGAGCTGCAGAAAGATAATACACATGTGTGTATCATGTGAATTGTGTCACAAGAAATGTATTTTCTTATTTAAAATATAATTTAAAATATATACAATGCAGGGTTGCAAATAACATGAACACTCATGCTATTCGTTTAGCCATAATTTTTAGCTAAAATTTATGCTTTTAGGAGATTTACAGCGTGACAGACTGTTCTGAGCTGCATTTAGACCAGTTTTAGTTTCAGCCTTTTTACTTGCAGTTTCTGTACACAGACCAATTTAGGTAAGAGTGACTTGATAGTATAGTAACTCAGATTATTGTCATCATGACACACAGTTTCAAAGAATACAAAGTTTTTAGACGTTGATCTAGCTGAGTAGATTTGACAGCTCACAGACTATACTAAAATCGACACTATATAAATGAAAAATCAGTTAGGCCAATTTTACATAAAATGTACCAATAGTTTATTAGCCTCTAAGTATCTTAGGTTACATTTCCAAAACCAAACCAACGCTATAATATTATAGTAAAAGTTTCTGATTCACATCGAATATTTAAAATACATGTTTATATAATATAATGTCTCATTTTTTTTTTATTGTCATTATTGTTAATACATGACTAATATTATTTTAAATTATATATTTTTTAAATATTTTCTAATATTGTGCTCATGCACTTATTGCTGCACAAAACTGACTTTAAGGCATTGACCAATTACTGTATTTTTGAACATATGATAGAGGAAAACAATCAACTATACAAGCGCTTTTCAATACATTATTTGCAATAAATAATAATGTGTTACCTTACAACACTATTCATATATCTGTATACTCAAACACATCTTAAAGTATAAATACCTACACTATCTATACAGCATTGAAAAGCAATATAAGCAATTATGCAATGCTGTGTAATTCAGCAACAGCAATGTTACCTGGAGCTATTGATATCTCTTTGGAAGAATTTCTTACGAGAAAGTGAGACTCCGTAAACACGCCCTCTGCATTGCTATATTTAGCTGTTCCATTTTTCTTCTTTGCAATTATCTGCCTATAATATAACGCAGTAAGTAATGATTTCAAAACTTTCAAAAAACTTTGCGTTATTTTATTTTTAAGAATTTTCTAAGCATTTCACCATTGAAAATCCTAAACTGATCAAGCTTTAATGTCTCAGTTAACTGAATATTTTTTAATGCAGCTGATCAGAGAAGTTGTAGTCTCCTGTCCAGCTTGTACTGGAATCCTTAAACCTAAGTGTCATGCATTGGGAGTTATCTGCTATAAATAATCCACATCTATGATATTCACCTTACATACTCGGATAGTCCAGCATCTAGTGGGTTTCTTATAAGGAGTATAACTCTTTGAGGGTGGGTATCCAAATATTCACCAACCGGCCCCATGTGGGTTAAATACGGATAGTGTGTGTGGTAATAAAGTAAGTTTTCTGGAACATTCTTTAAACTTTTTAATTTTGAAAAGCGGTACACAGAGCCAGTTTTCAAACCTATAACACATGAATAAATGTATAGACTGTTATATCATAGTTTGAGTTTGTCAATAAACAGTTATATATCCCTTTTGTGATATGTTGAGCGGAGCTCCATCAACTCTGTATTTCATCACTGGTATATAGTAGTAATATTTACCTGTAGCATTTACCTGTAAAACCTATACCTGCTATAATATTTATCTGCAAGATCTACCTGCAAGATCTACCTGTAAGATTTACCTGTGAGATCTTGTAAAGTCAGCATACACCAGTCGTTGCCTGAACCTGGAGCGGCAGCAATTAGCTGAATCTTGTAGTCTGACTTCTCAACATCCTTGACAGTTTGGAGTATTTCTGCGCAGGACCGGGACTGAGGCTTGACGTCACATCCTTCACACTGTGTAAGCTTGAGGGGGCTCATCAGTTCACTTTTCATTTTGGTGGCTGCAGGACGAGGTGGTGCAACTGGTGTACGGGGAGATTGTTCTCTAAAATGGGCATCGAAAGCTGAGTTATGTTTGAAGAGGCAGTGGGTAATGAGCCTTAGCTGGGATCAAACCAAATGAGGTAGTTAAATGGAAAAGCAGCTGATTGGAATGCACTATGAACTTGTATTCAGTTGTTTGATCTATTATTTATCAACCCAAATATGTTGTTGTGATCTCACAATTATTAAAGTATTTTTTCAGCTTTTTTAAAGGCGAGGAAACAAACTAAATGTTTCTGTGCCTTCATATGAGGCCTTATATAAGCAACTTTTCAGATAGAGCTAGACAATAAAAATATAAAAATTCACACACCTCACATCTTTATCTCTATGCACCAAGGCAGTAACATGCTTCAAAGATTAGAATGGCGTTTTGTTTGAATTTTCAAAACATATTTACACCAACTAAAGTATGTTATATGCATTGCTATATCTTAAGTATGTAGTATGTATAAATTTAGGGTTATAAAAACAATTTGTTGGCTGTGAGCAAAGGTGTGGCCTAAACTGCAATTAACGTCTTTTGTAAGCAGGACCAGCAACACCAGGATTTGCTTAATGAGAATGGTGGTTGGCTACTACAGTTGATGAAGTAAAAAAAATGACGCAAGCTTTTTTCAGTGTAGCACCAGATAAAAAAATAGAACATTCTTCGGAGCTATACCAGACACATACAGAGTAGATGCCATAGTGAGAGAAAAAGCAATAAAACTCTAAGCTGTATATATAGTGGACAGAAAAGACATGAAAGCATTTATATAGGTTTAAAAACGTTTGGCTTAAAAAAGCCTTTGGCTCAAAATCAAGAGAAATCATCAGATTATGTGATCACAGTGAAAACATGGTTCTAGAAAAATAGGTAAAATATTTAAAAGATTCTCCTATCGTTGTGAATTAAATTTAAATTTCAAAAACAATATATAAATACCAAAACATGTTTAGTCCTATGGCATTTGAAAATGTAGGTAAACAGTGTATAAGTCAAATATTCTGCAAATGTTCCCCCCCCCAACGGGAAGGAGATAAGGAAAGTATAGCTACACCATGAATATAGCAAGGCAAGACATTAGCAGGAGGCATGCCCACTCTCCACTACATAATTCATAGTAGTACTACAATGTCAATGGGGTTTCATATGTTGTTATTCCTTTCTTACCACTGTTGACAACGTAATACATTGAAATATTGAATACCATGAACCATGCACCATATGAACATTTAAACATGAATATTTTACTATTAAAAATCTCTACACGACATAATTGGGTGTGATGGCAGAATAGCACTGCATCTCAGGCCATGATGTTACATTTGTGAATCAGGAAAGCAGTTGGCAGTCACCATTGAGCTGCTAGCAAAAGTTACAACAACTTCAGTGATTTCAATTTACTTTTATTTGTATTGAAGCTACTGAAGTATTGAAGCTACTAACATGTTTTGAATGTTTCTCTATTGAAATGTTTGTGCTATTGATGATTCCAATGCATGTCTCTAAGTACAGGGTAGGATACTGTCACTGGTCTGTATGCATATTTTTAGCTATGTGTTATAAGTAATAACGGATATATGAAATAACATGTGTTTTATGCATTTAGAGGAGTGGTATAAATAAATAGATTCACTAAAACGAATTACTGAGTCAGTAAACCCTAAGCAACAGCATATTCTATGAACAAACTAGCTGTGACTACTAAATCATTATTTGTCTGCTTAGCTTGTCCATCTAATGAGGTCTTGACAACACTGTTGAAATACAATCATTTCAGTAACGTAGAATGCTGCTGCAACCAATAATTTAGAAATTATCAAATTTTTATTCAAAATAACATCATAATAGGCGTATCATACTATATTCAACAAAGATAGGCTTGAGTGAGTTATGAATACTGAATAGTTGGTTTATGTCCATAAAATACACTTAGTCTAAAAGTTAGTGTAAACCTTACACGTGATAGTAAAATATTATAACTAGCATTCTATTTCCTAAAATTCAACTGAGATTCTCATACCAGTTGACTAAGAACCCAGGTATAATTGTTCTGTGATTTCCAGCCTTTTAAATATAAGCGTTCGATTGGCAGAAGAAATGTTAATTATATTGTTTTATCTGGTGCTTCTATCAGACGTTTGTTAACTAGATGTGTTTTGTTGTAGTAGATAATTATATAGAGTATCGTATCAAGTTAGTATGCAACCAAATGCTTTATTGTTTACACTATTCAGTTTAGTTTGAAGTTTTCCAATTACAGTCCTCTATTATATTATGACTTCATACTAACTTGATAGAATAATCCAGAAAATTATATTGTATTTTACAATTTACCTGAATCATATATATGGAGCTGGTATTATTCATATGATGTAGTATTATGAAAGACCATGGCCAGCTTGTATAAACAGCTGTTTCTGGACTATTACTGACTATACAGTTGCACGTCAGATTAGAATGTAATCAGAGTGCAAGTTAAATGCATGTATGACTATATCATATTATATCATATATCGTGCTATATCACATATAATAGATTACAGAATAGAGACATGTTCGAAAATTATATTGTTAATTAGGTGAAAAGGCTTGAATTATGATAGTTTAAAGTCATGAATATAAACATTTCTTGATATAGGCTAATAAGCAGTAGTACATCTAAAAAGAAGAAAAAACATTCTTAATCATCAAATCATCATTAACCAGGTCTCATTTTAGTTCAAGTTTGAGATATAATAGTTGAAAATGGTAAAAAATGTGTCATGAGTAATATCAACCGCTTTATGCTTGCCAAACCCCATGCATACTTCATCAGGTTATATATGCTTAAATTATAGATCTGTAGATATTTTAATCATAAGGAGTAATAATTTGTCTTAATTTATTAAAGAACACATCACTTTATATTTAAAAAGAAAAATTAAAAAAAATAATTCTGATAATCGTTCGCAGTTTTTTAAATTCAGAGAGACTTGCAACATTATTGTGATTTCATGCTATTCTGTACAAATAACACTGTAAATAGTTTGATTTCTAATTTTAGTAGTTGGTTTTTTGTTACCTAAAAAAACTACTGTGCAGCTATTAGCTTATCATAAAATAGAGCTCATTGGTGGAAATGGAAAAGCAGAAGTACACATGTTGATTATGAAATGTTTCAAAAAGAATATTATCAGGACATAGACCACAAAATATCAGAAATATTCTTTACAAAGCAAGAGGGTTAAATTGCAATAGTAAAATATATAGACACTTTACTGTGTAACCAAGGGGGCAGCCATGGCTTGGATGTTAGAGCACTGATCGCTATTAAACACAATGTCAGTTATTCTAATCCCAGTAAAGGCCATTGGTAATGTTAGGAAGAGTATCCAGCCATAATTACTCCTGTGCTACAATGGCGAACACTTCAAAAACCCTTTCCATCAGGGGTTCTTACAGAGATGGCAACTATAAACCCACGTAAGGTTTCACTGTGTAACCTAGAATATGCAGCTTTATAACCCAGCTACAGTTAACCCCATTCTTGTACTTAAAACTAGCTGGAAATTTTTGTTGTCTTTGATATAAAGTTGGTAATCGCAAACCTTCAGTTGAGATACAAAACAGCGCGGCCCACACAATGGCAATATTCCTTTCATCAAAATAAAATTGACAATTTATGATTGCAAACCTGTTAGAAAAGAAGTTCTCTTCGATGTATTCTCTAGAGATTAAAAGTCCCATGAACAAGAGTAGGAGGGTAGCAATCACTTTGACGAACTTCATAGGATAGCTGTCTCTTAGAACAGCAGCTCGAATCTTTCTTGGTACACAGTAAGAAAACATGTTCATAGTGGAAATTGAAAGTTTCAGTTATCAGTGAAGCCCACAGTTACAACTGCAATCAGTCTTTATCCTTTATCTAGAATTGCTTTGGCAAAGCTTCTTACTAATTGATGATTGCAAACTTAATAACTTTTCTTTTGTAACCAATAACAAAAGCATTTGCAATAAGCCCAAGCCACTAAACATTTGAGATCAATTTATTACATCACGAAATAAATTAATATTGAACATACACCATAGGTTTATAATAGCCTAGTTTGAAACAAACTTTATTCACCAGTTTATTACTTTTACTAGTAAAACTAGCACATGCACACAAGTACTACATCATACATTATATAACAGCAATTTATAAAGAAGTATATAGCATAGTAGAGCATAGTATAGTATAGTCAATAGTAGGGGTAACTGGGGGAGGAGGGGAGGGTGGGGGCACAACGGTCATAGGGGTACTTTAATAAAAAGGTAAGTTTCAACACTTGCGGAGCATACATGTTGAAGAGGCGAGTCAAAAACTGTTGTTACCTACTTGTTGTAATGTTTTTAGGTTTAGGTAAAGCTTTATAACTTTTTATACTCAAAGGTGACAAGCCAAGATTTTACTGATATTGTTGCCATTGCTTGTCTCTACATTGCTTAACTAGTATAACAGCAAACTCTAAAATAAATTTTCCATAAGCCACATTTATATTTTCAACTTGGCCACCCGGGGCACAATGGACCACCTGATCCTTGCACCCTGATCACTGTCATTAGTTTGTTTGCCAAAAAAAGCTGGCTGAAATATTGCTAAAATCTGTAGATATAACCATTTCTGACCTTTTTGTAAAATATCAAAGACATAATGGTAAGACTACCAAGTTACAAGGTGAAACTCCCTTAATATATACATCTGGTGAGGTTATGGCTTTGTCATTTTATACATTATACAAAATACTGCTGTTGCTACTAATGGGTAGTCATGATATTCATTATACATTATATTGTTGAGGAATTATACATGTATATGATTAAAATAAATTCTGATTTGCACATTTCCTCCCTCCCCCCCCCCCCCTTCCGCACTCCAGTCACAAACCTCAGCCGTGCAGCCACTCGGAATTTTGTAGTACATGTTACTAAAAATTTTTTCTGATGAAAGTTCCTGTGAAGTGGAAATTGAAAAAAATATTTGTAGTTCTAAACAGTAATGAAAATGGTACCGCAGAAATGGGTGATGTGCGTTTGATTGTGCCTCCCCTTGTTATCTGTGGTGGTACCAACTGTATAGCTAAAATATGATTTTTGCTGTAGATCTGAAAGAATATTTTTATTTATCTGTGTATATTAATTAAATTAGGATCAGATGCAACCAAATCAACAAAATTTTAATATAATTATTTGTTGTGTCCCATCCAGTGGCCCATTGTACCCCGGTACAGGGGCCACAATGGGCCTATTTTTTTGTCATGAAAAGTTCATTATTCTGAAAGTTGTGAGAGAGATAGAAACAACAAACTGATACTTGTAATAGACAACAGATGCAGCATTTAGACTAGATATTATTGAACTAGTAACTTGAAAAACAGCCGATGGAAAGCAAAAAACTCAAAAATTGGCCCGTTGTGCCCCATTACCCCTATATAGTATAACAGAGTATAGCATAGCATAGTCTATAGTATAGTATAGCACAGTATAGCATAGTCTATAGTATAGTATAGCATAGTCTATAGTATAGTATATAATATAGTATAGCATAGTATAGCATAGTATAGCATAGTATAGCATAGCATAGCATAGCATAGCGTAGCGTAGCGTAGCGTAGCGTAGCGTAGCGTAGCGTAGCGTAGTATAGCGTAGTATAGCGTAGTATAGCGTAGTATAGCGTAGTATAGCGTAGTATAGCGTAGTATAGTGTAGTATAGTATAGTGTAGTATAGCACAGTATAGCACAGTATAGCATGGTAGAGTATAAGTATAAGTATAGTATGCTGAGTCACTATTACAGTACATACATATAGGTTACAAGCACAGTATAGCACAGTATAGCACAGTATAGTATGGTAGAGTAAGTATAAGTATAGTACATACATAGGTTACAAGCAGAACCTGACCTTGAAATAAAAACAAACTTAAAAGCATAATAAAAGTACTCTTACCCTTACTTTACATTTCTTCAATAAACAATACTCCGTATAGCATGAGCTGTGTGACAGAGCTGTACCAGCAGCAAAGATATAATTTATTATTATATGCAGTGTATGTACGCCAGCAGAGGTTATACTGAATAATAACTGGAACTTATGCATTGGATGAGCCTTTTAGATTTGTAGGCGGACAAGTATGAGGATAGTTAGTGGTGGCTGACGAAGAATCTTCTCTGCATGTTAGCATAAAGAATAGAAAGAAAGCATTCAGGTATAAATAACTTTTGATGAAATGAAACTTTTATCTCCTAAAATATAGGCCAAAACACAATACAACAAAAAGAGTGTTCAGCTTTCCTCTTTAACATAATTAACTGTCTAGTAAGTGTGTACAAGTAAGAAATATAGTAAGCATGGTAAGTATTCTGTAGAATAGTATATAGAATAGTATATAGCATAGTCTAGTATATTACAGTATACCAGATGGTGTAATACATGTGCATTAGTGTTGTATAGAATAGTATAGTATAGCATAGTATAGTATAGTATATAGTATATTACAGTATAGTATATTACAGTATAGTATAACATAGTATAGCATAGTCTAGTATATAGTACAGTATAGTCCTGCAAGTATGGATGTTAAATTGATTGCCATTACAAAATAATCTTTTTATTTTAACATTGAGCCCGCTTCCAGCACTGCCACAGTTTTAGGTTATGAAAAATTCTTGAAATTTCAGAAAATAAATTATTTTTATTCCCATTTGTGTATTTTCCAAATTAGCACATATCTATGGCACACACAAATTTTCAACCACAACTACAATCTTTCAATCTGATGCAAAACAATGCAAAGGCTGCCAAACATAAGGTCTTGTATCTTAGTGACTCAGTGATATTCAGCATAGTTCAGTCAGCCTGCTGGTTGCCGAATTATACAAATATTTATATATGTGTTCGTGACGTTGTAGTACGCACACAATCTCTCCTATCTGAGTGCAGCAGCTGATTCAAGGTTTGTCCCCTCATCAACACAACTTTGCAATGGCAGTCGTTAGTATTTATACCAAAGCATATTCAATAAGTGAGAATTTGAACCTGGTGCTTAAGTATCTCTAAGTTGTGTGATGTCAGACAGTTTAACTTATTGTCGCAGCTAGAGAGCTCAATAATCACCATATATCCTTATCCAGCAAAAGCAACTTAATTTACTGCAGTGTACAGCTCCTGTTTCAGAGTTGTCCCCCCATCAACATAGGAATACTGTACCAACTATTCAGCACACTATTGAAAGTTTGAAGCAGAAATTGTGGACAGGCAAGGTGGAATAAGACATTCTGTGTGATGAGATTTTACAAACAAGTCACAACTCTTTATCTAACCCACTTAATTAACGTTGCATATTATTTATTAGTTCACAGCTAGTGATGACAAGTAATTGTTGTCTAATTGTTAATGAAACATATCTTATAGATCATCTTTGACAGTAGCTTCTATTATTAACCTGTTCATTGCAAAAATGTTCCTTGTACGTGTATGTAAACTTTAGACTGAGCAACTTGCACTCAAGATAACACATGGTATTGGAGCATTGCACAAGCCATGTATAATTAAATGGTGTCATTCCACTTGAACAATTCCTATTTAGACGATTTTTATCGATTTTAGTGTATTATATGTATTTTATTCTACTATTTAGCACATAATAGAAAACAAAGAAGCCACCAGCAAGTCACTTACAGTAACAAAGCTTCTATAAGAAGCCATCTTGCACAAACCTTAAACTTAAAGGTAAAAGGTAGACAAAATATTATATAAGAAAAAGTTGTAATATAGCAGCATGTGATATACCATGAAATGCATTTGTGCATTTTATTCTGTTATTCCAGCTGTTATTCTGAATAAAATAAACTGTAGCTAAATTAGTATTGAGTTAAGGCAAATAGCTGGCTTGGTAGCTTATTTCATGTTTAGCAGTAAATGCAACAGTTATATTTGTATATTACTATATAATATATTGTACCAAAATAAAAAAAATCCTCCGCAAGTGGGAATCATCTAAGTGGGATGAAACCAATAAAATAACTGCAGGCATAATTTAATTTCCTGGATCATTCTTAAAACAGCTTTGAATTACATGTATGTTTCATTAGGGTTGGGCAAGGATTTGCTTCCTCTAGCTGATGAGCAGGTATAGGCAGCTGTATATGGATCATGGAAATTAAGACAAATGGAAACCTTTGAAACGAGACTTTTATTTGGTATTATGCTCAAAGACTATACAACAAACCAAGTCGTGTTTGTAGGGCTATTAGCGCCGCCATGACCTCAATATTTTTAACAAAACATGAAACAGTAAGTGCATGCCACAAGACCATCATGAAAAGCACTGTATTAGGAGAGGGAAGCAGATGAAATGCCGCAGAAAGATAACATACAAGAATGGACCAGGTTGCCCCCCCCCCAACAGGGAAAGCACCTTGAGAGTCTATAAAATGAAATCTTCAATTTGTTTGCTGTGTCTTTTTGGATTTTGATAACCTTAGAAATCCATTGAAGATAAGCTTTGAGCTCATATTATAACTTATGTTACATTAAATATGTTTGAATGATTATAGATATATGTTTTGTAAATTATTTACGTGAAAGAACCAAACACGAGCTGTTGTAAATATAATATTCATGTGTACGTGCATGTGTGTGCGTGTGTGGTAATATATATTGAAACTTTAAAATAAAATAACTTACATAATTGATATATTTAAAAACATTCCACTAATTGACACATGAGAGTAAAGTATTGACTAACACCAACCCAGTACATGAGTCATCAGTTAGTAAGAATGACAATGTCGCGCTTTACTCAGAATTTGTTGACAAGATGAACAAAAAGTTTACTAAACTTGTCCTGCTTTCTAACAGATTATTAACAACGATATGGCTACACGTACAAAAGTAAATGTGCACATCTGATGTGGTCTCAGTTTTTTTTATCTTGACAGAGTTCATAATACAAACTATAAAACCAACTAACTTAGAAAGCTTAAATTTCTATTGACAGCGTATTTAGCTTCTAAGTGAATGGAAGTATCAAAATTGTTGTAATATAACCTGAACAGTTACTACTATCACATACAAAAGCACCCAAATCATCTCTGAGCAGAAACAAGAGGAAACAAAGTTTATTTGAATCATTTCACTCCGTCTCATGTCGGCCAAATGAGTTGACTTTCATGTCACCATAGCGAGGGAAAGGCACCTTCTTCGTTGGGTCTGTGAAGCCGGTGTCAGATGTCTTCTCTGCCTCTCGCTCAGCCATACGTCTGCCAACTTCAAGTCTTTGAGCAACAGCAGCTGCTTCTTGCTCTGTGGGTGGGTCACTCCGGCGTCCCCGTAGCCACGAGTCCCACTCAATAGGAACCCTGGGTACAAATGATGAATCTGCATTAGCCGAGTCTATCCACCTTCTTTCTTTTACCCCGATTACATCACTTCCTGTAAACACACATAATCTTACCGAATTCAGATAAAAAAGTAGAAAGTCTGTAAACTAGAGTTTGCAATGCAACTGTTGAACTGGAGGCTGATGCCATCTTACTAATGTTAAATATTGGGATGAAATAAGTAGAGTTGTAGTTCACAAGACCATTTTGTTTTACTTATAAGGAATAAGAGAAAGAACAGGAAAAGGAACAGAAAAGGGATTGTGGGTATTCTGATAAAAATATCAGTACAGCATATTGAAAGTTATCCGCTCTTGATAATTAGACATAACAAAGAAGACAATTACTAGTATGAGCGTTTATTAGTATTAGCAGTGTTACATATGTAAATACTAAATGTTTATTGTCATCAGAGTGTAAGATTGCATCCTATCAACAGCAACAGCTTGCAAAAGTTGTGAGAAATCATTTCAAAGTTATTAATTTTTATATTTAATTTGTCCATTCCAATGCATTGGCTGAACCAGTAGTCTTGTACTTGACCTATCAAGTTTTCTATGAGCAGATAAACATGCCAACACATTAATATTTACCGGCTTGTTTAAAATATCTGTTTCCATTTATATCTGTTCCAACGTGAACTTTAGGTGTGCGGTTTACATGCCTTGTGACAGCTAGCGTATGTCTGATATTTCGGATCATTTCTGAGATAGAAGCGGCTGATTTCCGAGCCATATCTTACTCTACAAGTTCAAAATTAAAATTAAACACAGGAAAAATTTTCTCAATTACTTCCACTGTGAAATACAAACACATAATATAGAGTTGCAAATTCAAGCAGATACTTATATGAAGTAGATGAAACAGAAATTTGAATTACTATTTGTATTATTCAAAAAATTTTAATTACCTTTCACCTAAGTTTATATAAAATTTAAATATCATTAGTCTCTAGAATTTACAAGCTATTGCAGTACAACATGTCCGAAATTTTAAACGGCAACTCACTGTAATTATACTAAAAGATTTTTAGTGTTTGTAATATAGGCTATTTCATACTATTTTATACTAAATGATTAGTATTGATATATACACATAGCAAAAGCATGATTTCAACTCTGACTATTTGTAATAATATAATAAAGAGTGCCACACTATTATTACTATAGTTATGAGCAAGTGATATCAATTTTATCATAAAAAGAGTATTAACCCTAAAATAGTAAGTGTTTATACAAACAGCAGTAACTGTGATAGTCAAAGGAAGCAGCTGTTAGAGGGTTTGGCTTACTTAACACGGAGCCATGGGTTCGAAAGCTAGTAAAGGGCATTGGTAATGTTAAGAAGAGCGTTCAGTCATAATTGCTGCTGTGCCCTATGTGAATAAGTCCTTAGCCTGATTTAACAAAAAACCCTTTCATCAGGGATTTCTCACGTGAGTGAGTGAGTAGCTGTGGTACTCAAAGTGATACTGATAGTACTAGTCACTGAGATGTCAGTTTCATACTGACATTCATATTAAACATCTACAACTGTAAAGCTTAGCCTGTGGTTACTAATTTAGGCTACAAGTTCAACTTTACAAATTTATATTAAAATTACTTGCTAGTTCACATTTTGCTAATTGCAATATGTGTATAATTTGTTCAAACTAGTTACCCTATGTTATTGTCTCCCATAATTCCTATGCCCTGCAGCTTATTATCATTATGCAATGCTTTAATTTAATTTTGTAATTTTTGCCTACACCTGCTAAGCTTGAGGTAGTTTTTTACTATGCACTGAACTGAGTAAGCTGGTTCTGCAAATTTAAAAAAAAAACTATTTTACAAAATAATTTTTGTTCAACAATTTATTCTTATAGCTACCAACTATAATTAGAGTATATACTTAACTAATAATTATCTATGATGATGATATTATTTTTTATATTATAGTATTGTCTGTATTGGTATAACTTAAAATAGCTTCTCGTACTGCTTATTAGTAATACTGCTAGGCCTGGTCTATAGGTCTAAGTATTTTAGTAGAACATTAGTGTCACTATAAGTATATAATTTGAAAATAAATAAATCATAATGCAGTGAGTTAGTGTTACTACTACTACTATTACTACTAGCCACTAGATTGACTTAAAATTTAAGGGATTAAAAATAAAGTTGAAACTTAGAGTAACTCAGCTACTGTCAGCTGCAGCGCAGTACGACTATTAGAGTATCAGATTAGTATCACTATGACTATGAAGTATTACTCTTAGTATGACATTGTGATTAAGTTTGATTGAGAGTATCAGTATGACTTAAACTTAGAGTTATTTTAAATTTAAGTCTTATGATTCATGATTGTCATTGTGGCTTATGACAATCAGTATCAGCACGAGTACCAGTATCAGTATGAGTTTGTCGCTATGACTATGAGTATCACTATAAGTTGAGGGTATTGTATCACTAAGTCTAACAGTGTGACTGTGTTAGTATCACTATGAGTATGATTATGAGTATGACTATGAGACATGAGTATTTAATTTTATACCCGTATGACTATAAACTTGAAGTGTGAGATTGAGTATAAGATTAAGTGATAGTATAACTTAAACTTTAATAATAAATTTTATAACTAATAGTAATACTACGTCTATTAGTATTACTATAACTATTAGTATTAGTATTACATTTATTAACTTACATTTAGTGATTTACTATAAGTTTAGTATAAGTATAAGTTATACTGTATAACTATAAGTATAAGTATTAAGTAATAGTATATGCTATAGCTTTCTACAACTCTAGATTGAGTTTCTAGTTCTACCAAAGCGAAAGTCAAAGTGAAAATAGTATTAGTTGATAATTATAATCGTAACGGCGTAACGATTATCATAATCATAATGATAAACACATTATTTAATTTTATGTTCATTTTGTTGCAGAAAAATTATTAATATTTTTATTTTATGCTATTAGTATTACTATTAGTATTATAAACTAGCCCCGTCCTTCACTCTGTCTTTTACTATTAATATTAGACATGGTAAATTAGTAATAATTATAATATATAATTGGTATTACTAATAGTAATACTATTAGTATTAGTATAACATTTACTTTTAGTTTTACAATCACGACGTATTTTGTTGCTCTTCATCGGACTTGGCCTTGGACTTGGACAAGATTTGCTTTGAAACCTAAAGAAGAACATAAACTCAACCGAGTCAAGGATTTTTACTTTCTGCAGATTTCTACACAATAATATTTTCGTAATATAATATACATTGACGAAAGTATTTTTGCACACCCCCGTTATAAAGCTTAGAACTTCGGTAAATGTTGTAGATTTTCGCTTTAAACTCTGTTTATTTGAAAATGAAAGTTGTATTTCTATTGCTAAGGACATGTTGAGCCATTGAACGTAAAACTAAATTGAATTCAACAAAACTGAACGTAAGGCCATCATTGCATTATTTATAATAATAATCAATTGAAAATTGGTATTTTTATTGTTATTGTTGCTCTCATACTGACGATAATACTAATAATAGTAAGTACTCTGAATCTGTAATACTAATACTTATACTAATACTAATAGTAATAGTAATACTAATACTAATACTAATAGTAATAGTATTAGTTTATTTAAGTTAATGTTATAGTTATAGTTATACTAATAACAATACTAATAGTAATGCTATTAATAATAGTATTACTATTAGTATTACTATTAGTATTACTATTAGTAATGATAATAAACCCCAATATTGAGTGTTGTTCTTCTTCTTACATAATCTTCATGAGGAGATTTAGTTGGTGAGTCCTGCGTTTCTGTTTGAGAGACTGAAGGCCAAGCTAAGACCATGCCTCGGTGACACTTTCTCGTCTTTTAAATTCAGCAATAAACCTAACCGCCCTGTGCTGCAGCATTTCCAGAGACTTAATATCTTTAGATAATGTAGAATTCTACACTTAATGGTATAAATCCCATATATTCATGGTATGTGACGCAGAGTTGTGTTTCACAAGACATGCCTTTACTGAATTAATGTTGTCTGATGTAGAGGAAATCATTCAGCTTTTGGTTCAAATAATGAAGTACAATGTGTTCCATCATTTTGCATGGAATACTAGTAAGTGGTATGGGGCGATAATTACTTGCTGCCAGCTTATCTCCGCCTTTGTGCAATAGGGTGACATATGCAAGCTTCAACTGGGTAGGTAACTTTCTCGAGTCCATTGAGGCTTGGAAAACCTGTTTTAGGCACACGGCTGACATGATGGCATCCACAAGTAGATCTGATTTGCAGATTTCATCCGGTCCTGGTCATTGAAGACTTTCCATTTGATAAACTATTTAATTTAATAAGACCTTCACTAGCTATCTTTATAGGGACTGCAGCAGTTTTTTCTAGTTAAAGAATGTTTGGGAGTTGCTGGTCTTTACAGAATTGATTTTTATAGTATTTGTTGAGAGTTTTTGCACACTCCGTTGCTTCTTCAAAAAATTTTTTGTATAAACTGATTAACCTTATACGGAAATCGTTGATTGCCCTGATATCTTTGATGTGCTTGTATAAAGGTTTATAATCACTTATTTGAAGTGATGTGCATAATTTTTCTACTAGATGTTATTTTTTTCGTTTCCATTTAATTTCACTAGTTCTTCTTTCTGCATGGTATTTATTCAGTAAAAGTAATACTAATAATAGTTGTAATACTTATACTAATACTTATACTAATACTTATAGTAAAACTGATATTAATACTATTACAAATACTTGTATTTAATAGTAGTATCAGTGTGAGTGCTTGTGCTGCAGATGTCAGATTTAAGGCAAAGAGCTACACCTAAAGCATGGACAGAAGATTATGAGAATTTATCTATAAGAGAGAGGTTCTCAAAGCTCTATCGAGACAATCCTCCTGATTTTACAGTAAAGAAGGATGTTGCCAATAGATACGGAGTTGTCTACTTTCTTGTTTCTATGTTTCTTCAATATTACGGTTAGTAATTCACTATAACTGACTGATGTTTCATGTATCATGATTGGCTAAGACTAGCACGAATAATATCACATTAGTTTGAATAATAGCGAACTTTCTAAACGAATGTTACTTTGAATTTATTTACTAATCTCTTTGCTCAAGTTTGAAATAATCAGTTTTGATGCAGATTATATTTGTTTTACAGTTTATAGCTTTAAGATTATGCCGAGTATTATACCCGATTCTGAACTCTTGTATTGGAGACTCTTTTCCTCTCTCATTGTCTTCCAGACCTTCTATAATTGGTTCCAATGCTGTCGGAAATACGTCAACCAAGCATTGAAGGTAATGCTATAAATTCATGTGATATTTAGCAGACTTAGAGTACTAGCACGCTATAGATATAAACTTATTCTAGAATGCCAGCATGCTATAGATGTAAATATATTTTAGAATGCTAAAATGCTATAGATATCACATTACTGTAGAATGCTAGCATGCTATAGATGTAACATCATTGTATAGTGTAACATGCTATAGATGTAAAATTGTTTTAGAATGCTGATATAGATAATATATTTCCACTCCTAATTTGTTATAGATTGCTATTGTAATACACTAAAGTACTACTGATGGCAACATATTATCTATATTTTCTGTCAATTTAACAAATTATTTGTTGTTGAATGCACCTTATGCTATAGGCCAAAAGCCATAAGTGCATACAATACTTTACATTTTACAATATAATATTCTCAGTTATGATGACAAGTATATTCAATCACATGCAGTCTTGTTATAGTACCTTATACTAATATGTAGTCAGTAAGACTGGCTAAACTATAGAAGTTATGCGCTCTTAACTGGCGCTGTTGTTACTCTGCTGGTAGAGAGAAGAGGACGCTGACAAGTCAGAGAATGTGGGGTGGAGACTCTGCCATATTTGTCAGTATTATGCCCCGCCCCGTTCCTTCCATTGTAAGATCTGCAAGGCGTGCATCCTTCGCCAAGACCACCACTGTTTCTTTGCTGCAGGATGTATTGGTCAATTCACCACCTTTTACTTTGTCACTTTATGTCTGTGGCTGGTGATTGGTCAGCTAGTCGTGCTCTACTGCACTTTCGTCTATGTCAAGGCTGAATCTCTCTCTTGGTTCTCACTCTTTCCCCCAACCTCCCTGTGGATGTCCTTGACCGGCTCACAGCCGTGGTTCAACTTCCTGTTTGTTGTCATGGCAACCTGTGCAGTACTGAACCTTGCTATCTGCACTTTCTATCTACTCATGTCCACTTATGCTGCCACTGATAATGTGACTTTCCATGAGGGAAGTAAAGGAATTAAGACTTTCAACAGAGGCAGCGTGGTGGCTAACGTGCGGGCAGCATGGGGTTGTTACTATTGGATACGCTGGCTGCTGCCATTTTATGCCGCGCCCGACGGTAACGGTTATGATTGGAAGGTGCGTCGTCATTTAGACTGATTTCCTGTCTTCTACGAAGACACTTTTTTCCGTCTCTATTCTAACCATTTCTAGTTTAGATTTGCCTGCTCTGAAACTGATGGTGATATTATATCAAATAAATCTTGAGAAAGTTTTCATATAAACTCAGACTGATTTTAGACTAGTAGTATTTTCTCAAATCTAATAATTATCTTTTATATTCTAATCAATCTCAAAAAGTCTGGCAGTCTGAAATTTTTATATTATAAAATTCCAACTATTATATTTTAATGGGTATGAAATAGCTATTTATTGCAAAATTATACACATTTATTTGAACTTAGGTTATAAACTAGAAAATTTGTTGATACCTGTTTTTGGGACTATGCTTTAACATTTTAATATCAAATATTTACCACCTGATTTCTATTAGTTGTCTTTATTAATACTTTCTAAACTTGCTATATGATGAAATAGTAAATATTGCAGATTACCTACTTGTAAATATTTACATTCCTTACAATTCAGAAGTTGTCCTACCAATAGAGTTGCTGTTTCATGCAGCTTTAGATTAGGCAAAAGTGATCTTATATTTTGTACTAATCGCCACTTATAATGTATGTATCTAATGTTTTATAATGTTAATGTTTCTGAGTGAATGGTTTTGTCAAATTATTTCTTTGATAGTTTTTAGAAAACCTCGGTTTCCCCCATGTTACTTGTGTTGTTTGTGTTATTGGCAATCTTTCTATTTTTCCCTATCAGTTTCTGTACCACATGGCGTGTACCAAAGACTTTTTTTAATTAAAGCTGCATTTTTTAATGAGTTATACTTTTGTTTGTAATAAATTTATAAACACGTTCCATAGCATTTCTGTGGAATACAGAGCAATCTGAAAGCAATAAATGAAATCATATATTGTTGTGAATTTAGGCAACAAAAATTATATGATGGAAGCAGAGTGTTGTTCTTAGAATACTATGTATATGGGACACAGTTATAACTAAGATTTTCTAAATTATTAATGAAAATATGTGATCAACAGGTACTTTCACACATTCTGTTCCTATTGTCTCACTCCAGCCACTAGCATATTTATATGACACCTGTTGAGATAATTACTATGAAAAAACTTTGTCCTCGCTGGGATATTTGAACCGGAGACCTCTGGCTTACAAGCAAGTGTTCTGACCATTACACCAGAGAGGCTGTTGGATTAATTCAACACTACAATTACAAAATATAACTCCTTAAATAACTAAATGCAATCATCAGTTAGTAGTTATCCTCTCATGGTGCCAACAGAGCTAGGTGTAACAGCCCAAGTCCATTGTCATCTGGTTAGAATTTGAGTAGCACTGTAGGCCAAAACTGACCTAACGTTTAGTCTTTAATGAAGAAAATATGTACTAATCTAGGAGATCTAGCACTACTAAAAGGCAAACATCATTTTTAATTTTCTAATTTATCAACACAATTCTCAAGCATAATTAACCCCTAGGACACAAATCAGTGATTACCACTTCATTACCTCATGAAAGGGAGTTATTTCTCTCGAATAAGTAGCTTTAGATGGTCACAGCATGGAGTATTTAAGAGAAAGAGACAAGTTTGTGTCAGGTTTTACAACCTAGCAATATATTTATTTTACCTAAGGCAAAATATAGCCAGTAAGAAGATATGCACAAGTTCAAGTTAGACTATATTCAGATTGCATATGAAAGAATAGAATTCTTCTGCAAAGCGGAGTCTAAGTTTCATACAGCAGTTTATATGATTTGATGGAGACTAAATTTTTGAACTAGTTTATGCAGCTGCATAAACTAGTTCAAAAATCTACTAGACTAAAGCACATCTCTTGTGTTCCTAATCAGGAAAATTGTTAATGCTGGCTGATTAGTGTAGAAACATTGTGATGTCAACATAATATATACATCAGATGACGCTCTTGAATAAGCTGTATTAAGCGATATGATTGGCCTACAATTGCATTAAGTAACTTGATTGGTCTAGCTGTGACGGGACTTCTCGGCCCATAGATCACAGTTGGTTCCGAGGGCCACTTTGATTGGCTCCGTTATGTCCTTCAGTGTAGTGTCCATCTCAGCAGAGATGTCTGTGAACTTAGTGTTGGCTGTGATTTGTTCTGGCGAAGCAGCACCTGCAGCAACATAGAAGCACATTTAGTAACATCACATCTCAGTTTATGATTACCAGTAGCTACTCACCCAGTTCAACTGCAGTCTTGTTAATTAATACACAGTCAAACTCTGTTGGCAGTTGATAACGATAATTTGCATTGTGTATAGTAAATACTGATAACACTAGTTACTAGCAATACTTGCACTACTTGCACTTTTAATAGCTAATGCACGTCTTCAGGGTCAGCCTACTCTGTTCTATCAAGTTCAATATTTAATCTATTTATATCTTGAATTGGCTGCAGTCAACCTACGATGGATTCACAAAAATATAGTCACTTATTAGTAATATGCCTGTCAGATGATTCTTTATTTTGCAACAATACATACAAGGCTCAAAGAGCTTTTCTTTAGCAATTTAGCTGCTACTTTAAAACAGAGGTTACTAATTTGAAAAGAGAATAACTTCAAATTACTGAACATTATTTCAAAAATTTAACTCAAAATAACGGCACAGCAGCAATGAACAAAAGACATCTTTATTATGAATATTTTTCTAAAATAACTGGCTAATAAAATAATGCACTAAGAATGTTAGTAATGAGATTAACCTTTGACCTATGAGATTTTAGTAACTAGCTTCTCAGTCATGAGCCGTCTGCATTAAACATAATACCATCTGCACCAGATGTAATACCAGCTGTGTTATATTAACAGTCATAATTTGCCAGTATAGCTCTTACCCACAATAACACTGCTCAATCCTTTCTGCTTGAGTAGCCAAGAGAGTGATACAGAAGGCATGGAAATGTTCCTCTCATCACAAAGAGTCTATAAACCCGAGTAATAATGTAAAATTTAGTGATATAACAAAATATTAGTCCTACATTCTACACAAAATATTGTATTACTCTATTCTAACAGTTAAAACTGCAAAGGTTTAAGCTATGGACCACACATTACATAGATTTGCACAGCAAGCAACTGCCCTCCCCTGGCAACATCATCATCAAAAATTATGACAATACCGTGAAACATTTCAGCAATCCATGTTATTAGCAAACTGGCAATGTCACAACTTAGTGAATGGTTACATTAAACTAGACTACAGTTTATGTGTCTCAACTCATATATCCAAACTAGCTGCTTACAGTTCATATAAGGGGACGTAGTTACTACCTTCAACTCCCCGATAGCCGTAAACAATTCTGTCTCACAACCATCTTCTCCATGACGACTCAGAGAAGTCGAGGAAGAGCTAAACAAACGGTTTCTACGTCGTCCTTCAGGCACATCCTCTGAAATACACCATTCAGTTGGTCTAATATTTCACACCACATTTCTATCAGAACAACTTGAAGATACGGCACATTGTCATAAAATAACACAGTACGTGATAGAACACCATCTCGCTGCCGTCTCGCTGCCATCTCGCTGCCATACTAGTTACTCACCAGACTTGAGGTATTTGCCTGACAGGAGACCTTGCTGGAGAGGAGAGTATGCCAGGATGGAAATCCCCTTTTTCACAGAATAAGGCAGCATTTCGTACTCGCACCCTCTGGCTAATAGGTTGTACAGCACCTACAAAGGAAGGCAATTTGCTAGCCAGCTCATCATTGGCTAAGTTGGTGTTATATGACACATTATAGGTCAATACGCATAAAACTGAAGATCTGCAGTTTTGTTGTGCATAGGAGTTGTTCTCACATTAACCTAAAATTGTTAGTTGGAATACAAAGCTGAAAATTGTAGCTTCATTTTAGAAAGCTATTGAAGATATCAAAGGCTTTCAAAAAATTCCTTTACTAAAAACTTTATATTCAGCTTGCTTGTGCTTACACTTGGTGAAGACGTCCTAAATCACTTGATGACTAAGAACTGAACAGTTTTCTCAAAGCTGTCAGTGAAAATTTTAACCTACAATTTTCCTCAAACCAACCACATTTGGTAAAAATGTTGCAATGATAATAGAAAATAAAAAGTGTATTTCAGAATTTAAACTGTTTAGGAGCTAAGTTTTTTTATATATACTTGAAACTCAGTGGCAATTCTTTTTATTAAATGTTGAATAATATACCTTTAGTTTATTTCATCATCTCAATTCATATCAATACATTAATTCCATACGTATTGATACACTGCAATACTTTTCAATACCCACCAATACATCTCAATACTAAGTGATGACTGCACAAAGAAATTGACAATACTATATTATATCTCTAAGACCTAAGTAGAAGTGATAGGAATGAAAAACTAACTCCGTTATTGCAAAATAAATGAAACCCTAAGTTTTGATTGGTAAAAACTTTATATTATGTCACCTGATTGGTGATTGGTTTTCCACCAGCAGCAATGAACTTCTCCAAGTCATTCTTACCAGAGTTGCTGACCCCGTAATACCGAATTCGGCCAAGTGACTTTTGTCTTTCCAACTCTTTCACAACCTCTTCCATGTTCTCATCTAAAGCATTGATGTGTACAAGACACTAATGGAAGGAAAACTGACAACTTTTTGTAGAATGTTAGAGTTGTCTGCCCATCTATTCAAAGTAATAACTACCAATTTTAGGTAAAAATGGCGCATGTAATAATGGCACAAATGAAAACGTAAGTAAAAACCGCACAGATGTTAAATTTTCTCGAACCCCAAACCCTTAAACACCAACCCCAAATTCAAACTCCATTCCCAAACCTAAACCCCCATTCTAAACCCCAAACAATAATATTGAAAATGTGCCATTTTTACCTACTTTGCCATTTGTGCGATTTTTACCTGTGCCATTTTTAGCGGACACCAATAACTACCACAAGCTGTGTTTAACATATTTTCAAGTTTGCTATGTCATGCAATAAGACATACTAAAATATCATTGAATTCAAAACTAAATCTCTAGCTCAATTCTAAGTAAGTTCTTTACAATAAATATAATTCATAATAACACATATACAGATAAATGCAGATAAATAATACAAATAAAATTACACTACTTCAACTTAAGTTTACAATCCCATGATCAGTTTGCTAAATTTGCAAATGTCTGCCTGCAGCTTGACATGTAGATGCAAGCGATGCAAGGTGCCTGCTACAGGCATAACATAGATAACCTGACCTGTCAAAAAAAATCATGCCAGCTGTCAAGGTCAGAATGTGGGACATGTCAAACTGGAAATTAGGGTCATTAATTATTAGTTAGACTATAACAATGGAGAAAAGCCGCCTTATTAAATGTAGGCCACATGCAGCACATGCTGAACGCAAAGACCAAAGTTTAGACTCCGTTTGGAGGCCTTGCTAAGTGAGTGAATGAAAATTTTGAAAATCCAAATTGAAATGTATCTTCCATTTAATAAAATAATTAGTTGCTTGCGGATAAAGAGCAGACAAACTATTGTCGTTCTTGCATAGAAGCCAGTCACCCATTGGCTAGCTGAAACTCACCAATAACTATAGGCCAATGCACTTGATAGAGGTCAAGGTAATCTGTCCTCAGACGCTGTAGACTGGCTGTAAGTGCCTGTTCAACGTCTACGGCAGCGTAACCCGTCTTCTTATTGGCACCGTAACCAAACTTACTGGCCAAGACCACGCCCTGTCTCCGCCCTTCAAATAGTCTTCCTACCACACCTTCTGAATTAAGGTAGGCCTGGGAAAATGATACACAGGCAGCAATATATCCCCTTTCCAAATTTATTAAAGTGCAAGTATGAAAATTGAAGAATATAGTAAGCAAATGTTATCTGAGTTCAGTAGCTCTTGCACACTGATTTGCACTATCAATCAGAACTTCACACAATACTAACAAACCAAAGCAACTTCTAGAACTTTGAAACTATATTTTTACTGTGGGAGAAATAAGTTGTAAGACTTTCCAAAAATAGCTAAATCTTGTACACAGTTTGTGGTGAGTAGTTGCTAGCACATCAACACAGGCTCTGCATACAGAATCAAGGACTATTGTAATCTAACTATTGTCATGTGTTGGCTAATAGGTAAACGTGTTCATTTTTACTCTTGTGATGCCAGCTTTTGATTTGTCATTAATTACAATTTCCTTATGCTAGTGAATCAATCATTATGCTTATGCAAATTTATAGTAGTTGCATCATTTATCAACATACATATAAATACCACTGTTTTATACAAGCAGTGCTCTCCTGGATAAGCTATAATATTGTTAGATGTGTTACAGTTAAGATTATAAAGTCTCAGAACTATAAGACAAACTTCTTGTGTTATATACAAAGTTTACAACTATGAGTTTCTTACTTCTGCTGTATCAAAGAAGTTGATGCCAAGTTCCAATGCTGTGTCCACGATGGACTTTGACATGGCATATGGCTGACCATTCCAGGTCCGATCTCCTGACATCTCGCCATCGTTGAACTGCCAACAGCCGACACAGATGGGCGATACACTCAAATCACTATCTCCTAGCAACTTCTTCTCCATCTTTGAATCTAAAGGCAAAGTGTTCTTAGAAATTCATATTGGTTCAACACAAGAAAGAGTAGATACTGCAGTATTGACCAAGTAACTCTTAAGTAGTAGAAATCTATAAATAGCAAGAAATAAGATGAGCAAGATATCCGATAGACTTCTATCTATGCTTAAAGGAATGGCCTGTTTATTTGCATAATTTAGCTAACTTAAAAACTAAGACTGAAAAATTATAAGAATTCTCATAAATATTATTTATTTATGATAATAATGAAACTAGCAAGTATGTCAATAAAATTTTAAAGCAACAGAACAATAAGTATATATGTGAAATATTTTTAATAAAACATACATGTAAAATTATTTTTACTTGGAAACAACGTTTAGACCTATATAACAATCATTAGCCTTAGCCCTTCGGCTTAGGCTAATGCAGGAAATGTTAGAATATTATATTGTTCTGGTAGCTTTTAAGCTAAAACTAACTTAGTTATAAAACTAATAAACTTAAAAAATAGTTAGTTATCTACCATTAGAATTATATAAAAATAAAAAATGATTAAATTACTACTTGATTACGTTATTACATTAATTAAGCTAGCAGTAACTCAAACTGATACTCATACTTATGGTCATAATCATAACTAAATTCACAATTACTATTACTGTATTAATATTACTAATACTAGTTAAAACATTAAACAGTATTACTAGATTTTACAATTAATAAAATTAGAAAACATGTTTATTGAAATAGCATCAAACAATATAAAAATATAATAGATGTGCTATTATAGACTATTTTCTCTCTCAAAGTAACTAAACTGACATGCCGACTGCTTCTATTTACAGGAATAACGTTGCAGAGCAAGAATTTTGTTTATAAGCACACGCCTACTTAAAAGGGTGAGAATTATTCTATAAGCAGCTCCAAGGTGGGAGTGACTGGATGCAACACTTGAAGATTCTCGAGTTTAAAGATGGGTCGGGTTCTAAGTTCGGACTTGAACCCCTAACTCCAAACTACTGTACTCAGTCACCCCGAACTCGGGGCTGCTTATAGGACAACTACCAGTATGCCACTTCAATAATTATTACCTCCACTTTGGCCATGGTGGCTCGAAAAACGTTAATAGCTTATTCACACGATCAACGAATTGGACGAATAGCGGACCAAAATGGCACGACGAATACGAATTTTGTTAGTTTTGGATCACGTGATCGACTTTTCACAGTTTCGTTGGAACCTGACCCAGCTAGGTTTCAGCTGACGATTTTTTTCTGATTGCACTCCATTGGCTTATTTCAAAAAGCAAAAAGCGCGGGCATAATTCACATGGCAAACATTGCGGCATTGTAACTAAATTAAATAATCAATATTTTAGTAATATTAATAATAATAAATATTAATTAATTAAAATAAGCAGATTTGTAGGAAGCATATTATTTTGCTAGTCAGCAGCATCTTAAAATTATTTCAAGCAGTTTTCATGACGGAAGTACGTTTTTTATAGAAATTATCATAGCTTGACCAGCTGCATGCTCTTTGTGATCCTGAATACAAAGATGCACGTAAGCAACTGAGTCGATGTGCACAATGAGTAGCAGTGACTTGAAAAAAAGTTAAAATGTAGTTAAATTGAAACTGATGCAACTGAATCATTTCACCTAAAGTAGACACTACCAACTTCTATTTTATTTTATAATTGTTACAGCTGAAACATCTTAGCTATAGTTCTTTCATAGAAAAACTACTATAAAACAGGTCATTTAAATTTTTTATTTTGCAACAATAAAAAATATAAGTAGAATGAGTAATGAAAGGCTACAAAAAACATAAGTAATCAGTTTGAGTTTGATATAAAAGCACGACCAGGGCATTGCAGTTTTACGTGTCATTTTCATTTCCTTTTCACAGTCTAACTGTTGTTAAACATAAATCTACTAAATCTTTAACTTTTGTTTAGCTAATAAATTTGTCATAATTTAAATGTTTCATATTTGATTATAATTATTGTATTAACGCAAAATTTTTACTTAGTTATCGCTAAATTTAACTAGTCAAAACTTTACTAGTAAAAGCACTGTTGCTAAGCAACTATACACCACTATTGCAGCTGGCGCGACAAAGAGGTGCGATGATTGTTAGTTGGGCATTCGTCGAACCCAACGAACTAAAAAACGTCGTGTGTGAATAAGCTATAATATGCAAGACAAGAGCGATAGCCAAACATGTGGCCCCGATAATTAATTTCGATAATTAGTGCAAAATAAAAGTACTAGCGCTACAATGAGCGCTAGTATACGTAACTCAAACGGAATTGTATAGATTTCATTTAGACATCAACGACTATGTTGCTAATGATTTATGTCAACAGCAATATGGCGTGAAATATCGTTTGAGATTCATTATGACCATGTGAATTTCATGCAATAATCGTTCTAATTATCATTAGGAGGTATAGATTATTAAAACTAAATTTAAGCCAAGTATTTAGTTATTAAATACAAATTAATTTCACAAAAGTTAAAACTAAAAATCTGTAAAGTGATACTCATACTAAAACTCACTCACTCAGTCACTGATACTGTAACTGTGAGAGTGATACTCATACTGACGATCATAGTAATACTGATAGTGATAGTCAAAGTGATAGTGATACTCATACTAATAAATCATAATAATAAGATGAATCAAATTGATAAATTATAAAATAGAATAATAAATAGTAATCACACACATTCAGTGGCCTGTGTAGAACTAATAACCGTAAGACTAAGAATAATGATAGTTGTAACAGTAAATCAATATGAATATGATATAAAACTTAAACTATACCGTATACCAGGGGTAGACAATTTTTTTGCCCAAGGGCCAAGTTCAGAAGTCAGCCAACGCAAGGGGCCACATGATTTTACACGTATTAAATTTTATTATAATGAAGTAGTTTGTCACCAAATTTATGTTGGGCTAATCAAAATGCATATAAAATTTTTGCTTATCTTAAAAATTAAAGAGGCCACTAGAGATGAGCAACAAGCCACAGGTGGCCCTGGGACCCTCAGTTGCCCACCCCTGCCATATACGGTATATGACTGTGTGGAGTGGTGGAAATAAATGGCATGTTAAGTTGTTATAAGTATTACGGTAGGCGCAGTAAAATACATTCTGTAATATAATTCAATTTGAAGCATGAACATGTTAATTTACATTTGACTTAAATTAATAGTCGCATGTTCCACACTGACTTCTATGGCGAAAATTTACCTAAGTCAAAAGTTTTCAAAATTATGCTATGCAATTGTAAAACTGTGGCAGGCATCTGGACTGCCAAACAATACATAAATATATTGTGAAGCAGAAAGCTATATAAAACATTACTTGGGACAATAGAAGCAGTATATTAATATAACAGAGAGAGAAAGATGCAGAGACCAGCAGCATATATGGTTTTATACTGCAGTTTTGTATCTTACTTTGTGTTTCTCCCATCTCTCACCTCTGTATTAGCTTTGAATTTTGGGTAATTAACCAGTGCCTGGCAATATGTTATTCTTATTCAACTCTTCTTTAAAATGTCTGAAATTTGTGGGGATGACCAGGTCTAACTTGAGAAAAAAAGGAATTTGTTTCTGTTTTTTTTACTCAACAAAATAAACTATAGATATAAGTTGTCTACTGATGTTGTTTTTATGGGGATTTTGGTTAGCAAAGGGGAAGAGAATGGTACCACAAAGAAGTCGTAAACGCATTATTTTTCTAATTAAGTGAATTGGAATGTTAATATTTCAGTAAGATTTGAATTTGTGATTACTCTTTTCACTTTCCTCAAAAATGGCCTAAGCATAGTAACATTTTTCTCGAAAAGTTTATGTATCCATGATAAGTTTCTTTGTTATTTATTGACTCTCTATTGAAGTGTCAATGCCACCGACATATTATTTCTATGTGTGAACCAACTTGAACACTTCTGAATGATTGTTTTAAACATATTTGATGTAATGTCTTAATGATTATGGTAGCTGTAGGTGCATTGCCAATGTTGACCTGTGTTGTAACATCAATATTGCGCTCTCTGTTTTCAAGTTAGCACTACAAAAACTTATGGCATTGTTACTCTACATCTTTTCTTTAAATACTATTATGCGTTTTGCATATGTATCTGGCTATAATGAAAAGCAAGGCTGTCAATAAGTTGTGCAAACAGAAGTTTGATGCTTTACTCTTGTTTGACTCTTTACTATAACAAAATGCTATCCTCACAAAAGTACTGAGTTATTTAGGATATAAAGGTTAAAATTTTGGTCCAACCAAGAAGATAGTTCATCTTTCTTTAAAATTCCTTCAAATTCTAAATTAATTTTTTCTTGTATTGGATTTTTTTCTACTCACTAGCTCATAATATCTGCTTTTAAACTATTAATTTTGTAATTACAATTAATGTTGCCTGCTCGGTTTGGTAAAAGTCAAGTAAGGATCTAACACCAATCATCCAAAGATACTTTGCTACCTGAATTTTGTTCTCAAAGTCATAATGAATACTCCTTTTCAAATACAAAAAAGTAATATGTTACAGTTTATTGAGAGCATATATATTATCTGAATTTTGTACTTTGTTAAACAGTTGACTCTGAGTTTTTTTAATGAAGTTAATTGTCCAAAAAGTTTCAGGACGTGTTTTCATATGACAAACTATTGTAGCCTCAGACACTGAGTCTCTCACGGGTCCTTGTACTACTAGTCCAAATAATCCTTGCTTAGTCTATGCTACTGATTTTCTGGCATCATTCAAATTTTTTTTACTCTATTTTATTTTGACTATTTTTCTTACAAAAGTCGTACCTGGATGTCAAGAAAAATCTAGGCTATTTTATTGCTATCTAAAATCGTTAAATGTTATATGATAGCCCGTCACTATTTTTGTTTGTATCACTTTTTTGTTTTTTTTTCTTTCTAAAACTATTATGGTGGATAAAATTGCACTTTGTATTTATATTTTATTATGATAAACACTGACAAATGATAGGAATATAACTAAGTTTACATTCTGCCGTTACATTAACTTAGTTTTAGCCATGAGTCGGAGCAGTTCCCCTCCGTCGCCTAGCAACAGGTACTCTGTGCTGCCCCCTGTTGTAAAGAATGAAGTGGACCGAGTGTTTCTGAGAGAGCTGCAGCAATATATGGATGGCGAGATGAGCCAAATTGACTCGTCTGACATAAAACAGCGTTACATCATCCACAATGCTGCCTTCAGTAAGGTAAAACTTTCGAAAAGTTAGAAGAGCCTACATAATGACTAGTTATTATAACCTACATAACTACTAGTTAATATTATCTATATGACTACTAGGTATTATGACCTACATAGTGATTAGCCAATAAAGGCTGATTTAGCAAAGTTGTTCCATTCAATTTCAACCAAAAACCCAGTTTCTTGATTAGCTGCAAAGTGACTTCGCTTTGTGTTTTATGCTAAAGCAAAATAAACAGAGCTGAACTAAAGTGTGACGATTCCACTACTAATATTTTGAATTTATAGTATCTAACCTACCAGTGAGGCATTTGCACAACACACAAGTTATCTTGCCTTATATAATATCTTGCAGTTGATTGACCACGTGCATGCCTACAAGCCACTGCTGACTAGAATTAAGAAGGAGTATGAAGACGTTATAAACAAGATAGAGCGAGGCAAGTCTGAAGCCGGTTACCTGAACGACCAGATACAGACTATGGCTCAAGAGCCCAGCACTCTCAGGAACTACAGGCGTAGACATGATGAACTGGCCAGAAGGTTCGTGCTTTTCTTAAATCTCTTCTGTCCAACTCAATATTTAACTTTGCCTTTATTTTGGGCAGCTGTTTTATTATTAAATTATTATAACTTTTTCGAAACAATAAACAGTAAACAAAGTACTGTTATTTTTGCATCATTTAGTTCTGGTTTGAAATGAATATCGTTCTCTGTTAATTCTGTAAGAGTTTAACATAGTCATTTGCAAATTTTTATAGATATTAATGCTTCCACATGTATCTATATAATTTTTCTGTAAATATTTTTTATTTAGGTCTAAACTTTATAGCTGATCAACATTGCAAGAATAATATTGTGAAGTTACATGTAAACTATTTTCCTGTTATACGTTAGGAGTTTTATTCTGTAGAATTGAGGTAATCAAAGCCGACAATCAGCGTCTTAGAGAAGAACTAAAAGAGTACAGCAATGCAAGGCAAGCTGCTCTCTTAGCATCTGAACAGCCAATCAAAGTACAGAAAAAACAGCCGAAGAAAGACTCCCGAGTCATACCAGGTATATCAGCTCGTCATATTTTAAACCCCTTCTACTATGAAAATGCCTAAATTCCAATTTCGTTGCAGTCTAGTGAGTTTGAATCAATGTTTGCCAAAGCAATATTGTTAAATTCCCAGACATAAATTTATAATTTAAACCCTCTTACTATAAAAATGCCTAAATCCCAATTTCGGGAAATTCTAGAGATGTTGAATCATTGTCTGCCAAAACAATATTGTTTAATCTTTGCATATGTATGGCAATGTTTGATTAATAGTTCTTACCTTCCCTAGCAAAGAAGAGACGACCCAAATCTAAGTTTGTACAAGGTAGCAGATCATGGTTATTGCCACTCTACTATGTTTGTTACTAACACCTGTCAACACTTGTCACCTGTGTTTAGCACCAGCTGAATTTCTGCGCACAATCTTTTGGCATGAGTTGTTGCATCTGTCAGCTAAATCTTATTAGCTCCATTTTATGAAAAGATTAAAAGAAAGTTTTGTTTCTCGGAATTTGTGAGATTGATAGCAGAAATTCAATCTACTAAGTTTGTTAGGCAGAAAAACTTTTTATCAATGTTAACTGTTGTCAATGCCAATGTCATTTTGCACTGCCTTTCCTTCCTTAAACATCAAAGAGCTTAGTAACTATATTTCCTTCAATGTCGACTAATTCATAATTGTTGTATTGCTTACTCTGTGGGCTTGTTGCTTAGTTACAAAAAGTAAGTAACACCAAAGTTTAACAAGTTTGAGGAAGTTGAAAGTAATTTGTTGAATGATCATTCAATTTTTATGATGTTGTTGGAGATATATCATGATCATTCAGTAATCTATCGTGTTATACAATAGGATTAACACTGCAAGAAAGCACAGACATGTCAACCCTGCAACGGGAGCTTCAGAAAGTTGAGGCGACAATCAAAGAGCTCTCCGAAAGCAAAAAGTCAAAATTTGTCGATCGAGATCACAAAGAAGAACTGAAGGTATTCAAATGGCAGTCATATGCTAGATATAAGATATAATGAAGTACTTAATGTTATACTGCTAAGCTGTATTATAGTAACTGGGATACACAGGAAATGACCAATCATGTGATAGCTAAACTCATTGAAACAAAAAGTTATATATAAATATGACAAATGACATAGGAAGGCTACAATTTATTGAGAGAAAATTAATAAAGAAATATACAAAACCTACCAAATTTTGCTGCCTGTTCAATTTTCTTCATATCATTTATTTTTATTATGAGAGTATTTTGTTAATTATGCTGACTATTATTGTATTATAACTGAATATCGTAAATCAATAGAGTTACTGGTATATATGACATATTTATATGTGGTTGTGTTCAACAGGACAAACTTATGAAGAAAGTTACTGAGCGAGATCTGTTACTGCAAAGGAACACTTGGCTAATTGCCAAACAGAAAAGACTGAAAGTGAGTTGAGTTTTTCTTGACGGATCTGCTGACAGTTTTTTCTTCAACAGTTATTTGTCTCTGCATCTAACTTAGTCTCGTTGAGTCAGCTATTGGGATGTTTAATTATTTAATTTGTCAATTTAAGTTCAACTGCTGTCAATTTAACTTTTTCAATTAAAATCAAGTTACTGAAAATTTAATTTTTTTAATTAAAATAAAGTTACTGCAGATTTTTCAATTTAATTGTTAATCATGTACTGACTTTTCTGTATAAACAGGTAGCCCATGATGCCGCTATGACCTATGTGGGTAGTAAAGAGTCACAGTACAGAACGATTGCTGATGTCATAATTATGGCCTTGGCCAAAAGTAAAACAGCAGCAGGTAAATCTACATGCTCATCTTAGCAGTGTGCTTACAAACTGTTCTATGATAGAATCACATTACTAGTCCAAAGTTTCTATGAGTTGTTTCATTCTAAACTGCAAGCACCATGCATTACTAAGCTGAGGTGAACTGATGTATTTATGTTTTCCGTGAATATAAAATACCAACAGCGCATTGCTTTAATATTATTCCTGTTTTCTGATAAATGAGAGACATACTCGCCTGTTTGCTCTTGAATTTCTGAACTACAGCCACCATTTCATAAGTAATCCACATAATAGCTTCTTACCAACCAAACAGAGTTACAGATATCTGTAGAATATACCTCAATCTGTGTACAGCAGCTCTTCAGGGTTAGCATAGAATTGAACTTCCCATGGACTGTGATAAACAAATCATCAGTATAGGTCCATGTGTATCCCAATTTACTAAAACGTTAGGAAAAAACATAAAAATAATGCACAGTTAGAAAAATATTGATTAATAAATTGTTGTATTTGTTACTTTCGGGCAAAATACCCATAAACATTAGCAGCTAGTTTGTGAAAAATAGCCGAAAACCAGAGATTTTCTCGAATGTGTAGTGAATTAAGTACATAAAATGACCCAGTTCCACAGCCTATACTAGAAGAAACCTATGTTTCTACTAAGAATATTTATAAGGTGTGTAAACTCAAGTCAGAGTGCTCAAGTGACCCTAGAAGTTACAAGCCTTATATATTATAAAAATATTTCTCCAGTGGATCCTCACCATCTGTTGCCCAGAGACCACCATCTGAGTACCACAAATGTCGAAGATGATGATCCTACTAAAGAAAAAGAAGCGGAGATGATTTTAGAGTATATAGAAAAATTTAATGAGCTCTTTGAAGATGGGAGGTATGAAGAAGCTGCTATCCATGCAGCTAACAGTCCCAAAGGCATCCTTCGCTCCATGGAAACAATGTCCAGATTCAAATGCAAGTTTTATATCTGTCCATTTGTATAAATTACAATATGAAAGACCGAGGCATGTTTATAATTTGTGCAATTTTTAAATCTATATAGTAGTTGATGTTAAAAACCTACATACATACGTATTCATATTGAATTGAATAAAGTTATCACCGACAATTCAATTTTGTTCAGGTGTTGAAGCAAATAAAGACGGCCGCTCTCCATGGTTGGCATTTTGTGATGCAATAATGTCCTCAGTGTTGGCTCTAGGAGTGAAGCCCAGCGACACTATGTCATTGGAGTGTGTAGCCTGTGTTCTAAAGGAAAATAGACTCGACCTGCTTTCTCATTGGATAGCGCAAGACAGGTAACTCATGTTTTTATCTTGATACAAGTAAACTTTTGTATTTTCACGGTTCTAGTAACTTTCTATTGTGCTTTACTTCATTGCTGTCCGTATCATCTCACTATATACACAATATATAATAACCTCATCTCACTATATACACATTATATTATAACACTATCTTACTATACACATTATATAATAGAATTATCTTACTATACACATTATATTATACCATTATACTATTATATGCATTATATTATACACCTTATATTATAACACTATCTTACTATACACATTATATTATAACAGTATCTTACTATACTCAAAATTTAGTCATTAGGTTGTTTCATTTTACAAGATTGACAGTGACTGAAAAGTTAGGAGATTTAATAGCTGAGAAATGCAAGGGGAAGAACAGGACATATTTAGACATGGCTGAAACTATTTACCGCAACTGCTTAGCGCACCGTAAGGTGGTAAACGTGATGGTGAGACAAGGTCTATATCAGAGAGCTCTGCAATATGCCACAGATAAAGACTTCACTACATCTGACTATATGGGTATGCAGAGTGACAAGTATTTCAAATGTTACTGAAATGCTATGATTCCTGTGGGAAAATACAGTAAAAAAGTTATAACTAAAAACTTCGCTGAGCTATTTGAGTAATAGGCAGCATGTTTGGTTTGATACATGACATACCCAACACAAGTACGCAATGTAAAATGTTATTTTTCCACTTGAATTTTTCTAATTGGTAAAATTTTGTTCTAAAAATTCTGTGTTTCTTCTATTAGAAATTCTGACTGCATACCCAAGCTACCAGTTGGGTTATGCTCTCTGTGAGATGAGGAATGATTCTAACACGTCTGCAGTTATTCCAGTTGGAATGATTACCAGGTAGTACTTATTATATTATATTTTGCAGAAATATTATGACCTAATTAAGAGCATGAATTAGGTCACATTTTACATTATGTAGTACACCAGCAAAGTAAGACCAAGCATTTATATTTCTCAAGTGATAAAAGTATTAATACAAGTGGCAGTATTTTTATGCTGATTACAAATATGTACCTATAGGAAAAAATGCTGAGAGAGAATCCTGCAACAACAAAACACTTTTTAATAATTACCATGTTGTTGATTGTGGCTGTGAATCCGCTACCCTTAAAAGCTAGTTGCCCTAAATTTTGGCTATTAAATGAAAACATTGTATATTTTGTATCTTATTTGAAAAGTTGTAATAGCTGTAATATTTGTAGAATATAAATTAATAAATTTTACAAAATTATCACTCTTTGATAATTAAATAATGCTCACTAACCACGGTGCAAAAACATTATGAAAGCCTATGTTTTTGGCTAAAAATGTATTGAAAGCTGTGAAAAATATACATGCAAAAAGAAAAAAACATTCAATTAATTGGTTTAATTTGATAAAATTAATTTTAGGAAAAAAATGTAATTTTGCAGCCATCAATTTACATAAGAAAGGCCAAAATGTAGTGTATACTAACATGAGTAAAATCACCAAATTCCATTTGAATATCAAAAAATTATTATAATGCTCAGCTGAAGTGGCATAAAAGAGCAAACACCCGAAAATTTTATTGACATGGGAGCAAAATTAAGGCTAGTTCGCTCATTAGAATGTAAAGAAATCAGCCACATTAGTTTAAATTTTAAAAATTTTCAATTCTCTCATCAAACTAAAGTGCCATGTGTTTTTTTATTGCTAAATAAACAATGAAATTGTTTTTAGACTCAATTTGTCAACTTCTCTAGTTGTATTGAATGCCCTACAGCTGTTGGTAGTTTTTAAATATTTTATTTTAGGGAGTTAATCTCTGCAGGGGCAGAAGATATTGCTATGCAAATTCTGCAAAAAATGTACTTAAAATGTGCTGATGAAACTGGACAAGAAGGCAACGGGCTGAAGCAAGCTGTGTATAATGATCACATGACTTCAACTAGTCAGTGGCACGCCATTTTACAAGTTGCTCAGGAGTATGGTTATGAAGAGGTTTGTGTGTAAAAGCTATAGAATGATGATTGGAGTTCTAGTGAACATTGTTACTTATAAATTATATTTTCAAGCATGAAAGAACACAAATACCTATAGGCCATATGTATAATTTATATACCTATACAGACATGTGTGTATAGGTATATATGCATTTATGCGTACCTATGAATATACACATAAAAGAAAGGGGAGGGGGAGGAAAGAGAAAAATATGCATATATTTAACACTTAGGATTTCTGAATGGACATGGGAGCATTATTCAACTGGTGAACTAACATAGCTGTGAAAATTATTTTACTTGTATAATCAATAGATTTAAAGCTAAAAATGAATATCTGGAGTATGCCATGTAAACATTTATGTCTCATAGGTTGCCATAGAACTTCTAGCAGCCATCACTGTGAACAAAATTATCAAAGTAGCTCGTGAAACGAGTGGACTCAGTGAGAAGTCTTCGTCTGAGTTGAATTTCTCTTTATCACCATCTTCTCAAGCCCGCCATGACACCGGTGTTAACACAGAACAAACATATTAACATGTAACATGTGTCAACAGCTACCAGCCTAGCTTGCAAACTGATGCAACATTTTAATGTAATTAATATAATTAGAAGATTCACTCGTGAAGTAAGATTGTGACATAATTTAAAATTATTTGCTATTTGAATTCATTTAATTATTTTTAGTGAACTGTTGCATCTAAACAGATTATGGATAACCATTGGTTTACCATATTTTTTCATTGCTCATAAAATAATGTATTTATTCATAAAATGACTTATTTATTTAACATATTGAGTATCAGCATCAGTGGAATCACATACATTGGTTAAAACCAAAACATAAATGATGACTAACAAAATTATTATTTTTGAGTGTCAACTCAGATGTAACGTAATTAACAGCATGCATTCATGTTAATATTTATTGTAAATAAAAATTTTAATTTGTTTACTGAAATGTTAACTCAAGAAGGTTAAGCTAAGACAACAAAGTAAAAGCAGAATCTGTTGAAAGACATTTGCCATCAGGGGAATTGCATCATTGAGTTGAGAATTGCATCCAGAATTGCCACAAATGCATCTTGCATGATACCCTACAAAATGTGTACATCAGGTGTTATAGTAAGCATTATATTGTAAACAAATTCCTCAATTTCAACATCATAACTCATTTAAACTAATTCCTAAGCATTAGCAATCCTCACCTCCACTGATAGTCAAAAACTCATGACACCCTTTGTCTGTATCGTCAGAGCTTCCACACTGATGAGAGAATTTAATAATTCCTGCAAAACAAGAAAGATAGTCTATAGACAAGTTGACAGCTTACAAACTTAGATTCAAGTAAGTTTCAAGGTTTTGCACAAAGTTTGCAAAGTATAAGCCAGCATCTTGCAATGCAACTCTCTCAGAAAGGCTTAAGTAACTATCCATAAATAACTTGGAATTATAGGATTTCTATAGGGACAAGGGTAGCAACAAATCCAGGCATTATCACGTGAACATCTATAATATTTTAGCATTACGTACCATTGTCTAAATACTTAATGTCTTTAGTAGTGCGAAACTTTATTTCAGTTGCAACTACGAGGCAAGTTGAAACACCATTTGCACAATTTTTCAGGTTGCTCTCTTTAGCACAGTTTTCTTTCATCAGAGGAGCAAGATGGTCTTTTCCAACCTGCTTTTTGTTCGAAACTTGATCAGTTTGTAGATCATAGTTACAAGTGTAACATTTCATTTCTGCAAAAAATATACATAGGAATCATCTGATTTATTATTCAATCAATAATAAAAGTTAAAACACTCTATCACATGTTTTTGTTATAACCTAGTGTCAATAACACACTTAATGACAGCTCAAGTCTCTATTAAAAACTATATTAAATGCAGGCATTGTTTTGGCATCCTGCAAAGTAAGTTTAGTGATTTTAGTTTGCTTAGAACCGAGTGCAAATAAACTTCTTAAAAACCAAAGTAAAATTGTTTACTTGTAAATACCATTTAGGGAAAATGCCCAAAAGTGGCATATAGTAAATTAGAAAGCTTCTGCTGAGTTTTGCGATGCCATTTTATACAAGTTAGGTGCGTGTTCAGCTGATGACTTTGTTGTTAATTCAACTAAAATAATACACCGTATGGAAAACGGTTTTAAAAATTTTTCTATTTGTTTAGATTTGAGGATAAAAAAATATCATGCAACAAAAATAGTAGCTCATGGCATCTAAACCTAACCTTCTATAATTTATATACGCTTAAAACAGCCAGCAAGGAATTGGTTTTACAGCTAGAGCTGCATTCATTTCAAACTTTCTGAACAGTTGCACTTTTTACCAATAGCAAGATTACTACAAAAAGCAATGCGTCGTTTGGTGACCTTCTATATTTTTGTTATTAAAATGAGAATTTTTGCTATCTCAGAGAATTTTAACAAATCCAGGGTAATAAAAATTATATTTTTGACTCATTTCAATCAATATTTTTTGTAATCAAGTTATCCTTCAATTGTAAGTTTTATGTTACATACATGTACTACATTCATTGATTTAAAAAATGTGTATAATGAATATATCACAAGTACATTAATTTCAAAACAATCCTTGTTTAAATAAATAGCTCATATAAACAGTATAATTTTTTATTGCTAAATTCTGATTTTATGTACTCTGACTATGTTTATATAAAGATATTTACATATGTTACCCTTAGCATCATAAAATATAATATGAATTCTTTCAGCATCTTCCATTTTTAAGCTTTAAATGGCTTCAATACCAACTTTACTGTAAAAATCACAATTCATATTGATATAAATTCCTTGACTGTCTAGAGTCTATACGTTACTTATAGATATTCTAGAAAGTCAAGGAAAATTTAATTTTATAAGAATATGAATATATGTCAATATATAATAATAACATATTGTTAATAATAATACTTCATTACTTATTAACTTATAAACTATAACTATAGTTATAGTAATACTAATAAACTCATAAAGTAAATTATAATCAAAACCATTGCCAAAACCACTTCTATTTGTACTCCATTGAATAATTGAATATAAATAATATTGATGGTATTATTCATTTATTGTAGTTATTACTTACTCTTAGTAGTCAATATAGTCATATGATAAGTCATACTCATAGTTTATACACTAATAGTAATAGTAATACTAATACTAATAGTCATATAGTCATTGTCAAGTTTTACTTTTAGTTTATTTTTAATACTTATATGATAATCATAATGTTATATTAGATAATATATCATTATCATTATGATTATCAATATCATAATCATATAGTGAAACTGAATGTGATATAATAATAATCATAACCATAATGATAATGATAATGATAATCAATAATCATAATGTCACCATTTTTGAAATAGTTAAAAATGAGATGATTAAAATATCATACCTGACTGCATCACCGTTTCTTGAGCAAAGCAAACCAACAACATAAACTTATAATACATAAAAAGCTCCATTGAAACACCGATATTTGTTTGCTAGAAATAAAATTGAAAAATATTCTCATTAGAGTATAACTATAATATTAATTATATTATATTCTAGGTGTACGTGCACGGCGCATGTCCAAATTAGAGATGTCTGCAACTGTTACGCTATAACAGTTTGTCGCTTTATGCGTACGTAATTACTGCCGGAGTAGCCCTGGTGTTTGCATACTCTGTACGAGCGAATAACGTCGCAAAAACGTCTCCACAGTAAGATAAAAAGTAACATTGCTGCGTCACATATGTTGGTAAAATCCCGATAAGTTCTGCAAGATAAGGATGAAGCTCAGAGTGGGAGTGCTAACGGGTTTGAACTTAGCTGTACTTATTGCTTATATTACTTTTTTTAAATACGAGCACATTTTTAGCAGACTATTTGTAGTTGAGTTTTTTTTAGTGTTAGCTATGTTTTTGTGAGTTGAAAATCCTATATTGCAAACCAAGTCTCATCAGTAGTCAGTATGAGTATGAGTATGACACTATGACTATGACTATCACTATGACTATGAGTATTAGTATTATGCTCATACTGATAGCGATGGTGATACTGATAATCATTATGAGTATCATTTAGAGTTAGGGTTAGTGTAAGTATGAGTATTACTATCACTATTACTATTAGTATTAGTATCATTGCATTATTAATCCGTTGGTACTTGTCTATCACTATGAGTATGACTAATACTATGAGATTAACTCATTGAGTATCACTATGAGTCTATGACGTTGGCAGTGATATAAAATTTCAATTTGAATTTGATTATATCCTTATTCATAATCATAACATCAATAATAATGACAAACTAGAAAAGACCATGTCTATATTATAATTATCAATATTGTTATGTTCAACCTAAAATAAAAATACAAACTGCAATTTCAAGGTCAAGCCACTTAAGTCAGTTCATTGGCTGCTGTGCTACGCCTCCTGATTTAAGGCTGATGCAAGCCCAAAAGCTGATTTAAGTTCAAGGGGAGAGGGGGACGGTTTAAGCCTAGTGGTCTCAGCAAAGTATGTATTAGGAAAAGGAGGCTGTTAGCAGTAGCCCTCTCCCCCACCTTTGCTACAAGTAATAGTACCAGAAAAAGGCAAGTGCTGATGGATTTAATTTGACATTGCAAATTAGGGAGATTGATCTGTTAAAGACCAAGTTGCTGATGTGTGTATTCTCTTGTGTATTATCTCTCATAAATTAGTCATTTGAATAAGCTCAGTTGCGCTTCCTGTTTTGTTGAGACAGTGACTCATCACTCAACTTTATTTAGTTGTTGTTTGAATGTTTATGCAAGATAAAATTGTACCTGTAATAGCACTCAGGCATACACTGTGTTTAAAGAAGGTTTTTTGTATTAATAGACTATTTAGAAGTGATTATTTTTGTAATTTGAAAAAGAAACCTTGTAATTAGCAACAACTCAGCTGCAAAAAGGAACATGGTGATGATACCAATATAATAACTATATCAGCATGCAACTTAACCAACACTCAATCAAAAAACTAGCAAACTTTGTTTTGTAAATACCAAGGTGAATATTATCCCAAACTATAAACATATTAAATTTTAGATATTTAGGGATCAAATTACAATGATTATTTTATAAATATTTTGAGTTTATGTTTTTTGCACAATCATTTTGACCACTACTTCCCACAATTTTTTATTAAATTAAGAAAATTGGCCCATTTCCTTAACTTAAGTTACCTAGAAAGCTAGTTTATTGAACCTGTTTACTGTAGTTACTGTATACAGCCACACCAGGAAGTAATCTAAAGTTTGCATATTGTAGTCAGTGATAGCTGCTATAATGGACAAGCAACTGACACATCAGGGCCAAATCTTGTACAACTGGTCTTGTCTGAGTTCCCTCAAAGGTAAAAGTTTTGCTAGGTTGCTTTTTTATATTTTAAAAGATATCTTTATGCAACTTTTTATTTGTGACTTTTACTGTACTCATAAAGTTTGATGAATAAGATGCAAATTTTCTACTGAAACTTGTCCATACTTCTTACTTATGTAGTGGTAAGTTGTGGGTTATGGAAAGCTTTGAAAATAAATATTATGTCAAAAAAGACCTATTAATTTTTTTCTAATACAAGTCATATTTTTTAGCAAATTATTTTGTCATGCAATCTATTTTTTACTCTGTATTCATCTTTGGGAATCTAAGTTACTTTGTTATACTACAGGTTGAAGGGCCTCACTCTGGATGAAGATATAGTATACACAACAGTTCCTGATGATTCAACACTCATTCAGGTAGTTATACATTTTACTCAATTCTCTTTAATTCAACAATAATATGTCTACACTGAGCAATATTTATTATGCTATATGCAATATTTTATGTTGTATTGTATTAAATTGACTTTCCTTCAACAGTATCATACACCACATGCTCCCCTCGTCAATTTGTACTGAGTTTGCCTCTTTTTGAAAAGACAACTCCAAGTTACTCAGCCCTATAATAGTCATAAATGCAATCAGTATTGCCACCTCATAGTGTAAACAGACATGGTTGATGTTGGTTCAGATGATACATGGTGTTTTCACTCCACTCACTCTGCTCTGGTTTTTGCTACATTTCTACAATTTAAAAAGACTAGCGCAATATTGCAAGTGAAGTTATTTTATGATGCTTAAAAGTAAAACCTTATTGGCAGTTTGCACAGTGAAATAGTCATACATTTATTCTATGTCTTGTAATGCTCCAAAATGCTTTGTAGCAGCTATAACATTAGGTAATTAAATTATTGTTTTTTATTAAAATTCAGCCAGTTTATGAAAGATATAGTTGTTTGTTACGTTTGCTGACACAGTTGCTGATTCTTATTCCCATAACAGACGAACTCAATCAACTATAATCAGATGACCACTTTCCATATGGAGGCAAAGAGCTATTCTATCCAAAAAAATCTATTGAACCAATTTTCACCTGTTCGAGTGGTGGTTTCCATTGAGTGAATTATAAACTTAGTGAATGTCGAACGCTAATCCAGTAGTCTCTCTTCTTTGGTTGCTAATTTATCGGTCACTCATATTATATGTGTTGTAGACTAAACTGCTGCAGTGGTGTATCCAAGACTACGTGAACCTAATCCTCACTACTGGGGGTACAGGCTTCAGTGCCCGGGATGTCACCCCCGAGGTAAATCTCATTGTTTCCTGTTAACCCACCATATCATCTAGTCTATTTATATGTTATACAACTTGATTCATAAAAAATCAAGTAAGCTCTACCTTATATTTATTATACTTGTTTTATCAAGTCATTTTTTGTTTCATGTTTAGTTTAGGATTGTCTTTAAGTTAGATTTAAATTTAGGAGATGCTGTAAGTTAGTCTCAGGCTATAGCGATTAGGCAAGCTCTGTTGAACTGAATAAAGTTTGACTCGCGAAGCTAAAAAGTCGGGTTATTAACACAGATAACGATTTTCCAGTACGTGTGATACTTGCCGCCATGCATTTAATTTGAGACTGTTATGTTATATTTGACTTATCACAGGCTACAAAGATGGTTATAGAGAAAGAAGCCCCTAGCCTCAGTTCTTTAATGTTATTAAAATCTTTAGAAGTCACACCTTTAGCTGCTCTTTCCAGGTAAATGTTGATTCCACAATCTATTATATATACTTGTATTCACTGTCTTTTTATCATCACATCAGAAAACCATTGCTGTTTGTAATTGTTTGAGGCTGAGCAGATATTTGCTCTACTGTTGTTTTATTATACAAGTTGAAACCTCAATTTACCAGCGAACTCACAACTGCAGTTGCTATAATCTCAAGTTTTTGTATTGCCTGTAACTCTTGTAACTCTACTGTCCATCATGGGTATGTTACTATGGCTGGGCTCATCTCACCCTCTCCCATGTTTTTATATGTGTATTACCAGTCTAAAGTTGCGTTTATACCTCTGCTGAAAAAAGTACCGAGTTTCAGTTATTAACGCTTGTCCGGGTACCCCTTTATAGTCAAACTGAAAATCGTTGAAATCATATTGATGCGGAAGCTTACTTTCTAAAAGTGAAGTCTGACTCGCCTAATCGCTATTTGATGCGCTTTGTAAACGTCGTGAATTAGTGAACTTGACAGCATAAAAGCGATAATTGAGAAGGTGTAGGCAATAAAGTTATTAACATATAAGTACGCCATCTAATCGTCAAAGTCATAACTAAATAACGATGTTTACAAGGAGTTTTATTGCTTTTGAGTAATATTCCGAAATCTTCGATTAAGTTATTACGATACAAAATTTTTACGAGTGGCTTTTGCAATGTAATGCAACTCGGAGAAATTCCAACTCGGCCAAATTAACTTTCCGACTGAAAATCGTGAAGGTATAAACGCAACTTGAGTCTTTGTCTTCTGAAGGTAATGTTAAACTTTGTAGAGCCGTCTGTGGAGTCCGTGGTGAAACTCTTATAGTTAACTTACCAGGAAGTAAAAAAGGCTCAGAAGTAAGAGAAGTATTTGACAAATATGAATATTTAATAAATTTTCATAGATATGCAAATAAGATTGGTACTTTTCATACAACATTATTCATCCTTCGTCCTACTGAAGTTTTTCTCTTCAAGCAATCTGTTAAAATAGCAAAAAGTTTGTGTTATCAACCAATAATATATGTCTGTATAGGAGTGTTTCACCTTCCTTTTGCCTGTATTGCCACACGCACTGCATGTGCTTTTGGATGCTAAGTCACAAGTGAAATTGACACATCAAGCCTTGCAAGCACCTGCCTCATCTGCCTCACTTCCTCCTAATGCCAGTGTCACTCAGACCACCCAAGGGCATGTCTGCCCCCTGCATTCTCCTGCAAGTTAGTGATAAGCTGTGTTGTCATATGTCAAGTGTCATTTTATCGCGTGACATTTGACAGTATCTCACATGTGATATGTCACATGACAGTATGTCACTTGACAACATGTCAAGTGTCATGTGACACATGGCAATATCTTACGCATCAGCGTGTCCAATGACAATATATCACATTGTCATGTGACATGTTGTCTGCATCTGATCTCCTGTTGACAGATGTTATGCAGTCTCATAATTGAGTGTATATTTGCAAATCTGTTCAAAAGCAAAACTAGTGTCAGAGTTGCCTATGAGAATTTTCTACCTGTTGGTGTGAGAATCGTGTTATGATTAAGAGTTATTTCTTTCCTTGTTTTGTAGCTGACGTAGTGTAGCTAAACATTTAGTTGACAGTGGTGTAGCTAGCTCTGTATTGTAGTTGACAGTGGTGTAGCTAGATCTGTATTGTAGTTGATAGTGGTGTAGCTAGGTCTGTATTGTAGTTGACAGTGGTGTAGCTAGGAACATTGACCCTGACCTGGTTGCTAGGAGACACAGACACTCACCATGGCCTATGCTTGCCGTAGAGGAAGCTGTATCTATCATCCTCGACCAATCAGAAGTGTGCGACAGTGAGTTGCTGTCGTACAAAGCTGCCAGAGGACGAATCTTATCACAGTCTGTGTTCGCTCCGGAGCCTCTTCCCCCTTTTCCCGCCTCGATTAAAGATGGATATGCTGTTATTGGTAAAAAGTTGTTTACCTTTGCTTCATCACACACCGATATAGTTGCCATTTTCAAGAATATTTTTCAAATTAATAAAATTGTTTTTGTTTAAATTACGCAAAGAATTTGTGGAGCCATGATTATAGTGTTTAATAAGTTTCTATTGTATTTAGAGTTATTTTCAGCTTTGCTAGACCCAAACCAACAGCTTATCTAAAACCTACTAAGTCTAGGGCTATACTATAATTTATTTAGTCTGTTTTATTATATACTTTGGTAGTTGTCTTACACTGTTTCCACTCTACGGCTATCCCAAGAACTTGAATTTATCTCTAAGCAGTTCTTTGTTGTATCTTATTTCCTGTAGCCTCAGATGGTGCAGGTGTTCGGAAGGTGGTAGACAGCTCTGTCACTGGTGATTTGGTAAGTATCTCAGGTTCTCAGGCTATAATGTTTATCAACTTCACAGTTATTTCAGTTTTTAATGAAACTATCCATAGCATTTGTCACATACACTTCAGTTACAAACGTAATTCTGCAGAAAGCACTGAGTATGTCTCTTGTAGACGAGAAACCAGGAAGAAGATATATGCTTAGTAACTCATTACATATTAAATGCTATAATACTTATTTGCATTCACACTGTAGAAGTATTTGTTATGACTTGAGCACATCTAGCATAACTTGGAGTTATCATTTCTCTGCAATGACTGCCTCGTATTCAATTGTCTGTTCAGCCCAGTCATAGACTGAGTAGCGGAGAGTGCATGAGGATAAATACAGGGGCGGCACTACCTGATGGTGCAGACTCGGTGGTGCAGGTTGAAGATACTAAGCTAATAAAATCTAGTGAAGATGGGAAAGTAGAGCTGCAGGTTGAAATACTTAAAGCTCCAAGTAAAGGCCTTGATATACGGTATATAGTAGGACTGATATTGTAGTGTCACATATTCAATCTATTTTGTTAGCTCTGTTTTTGTTGCACCGCAAGTTTCAGAAGCTATAGGAGTCGTTGTGTAATGGCATACGTATAAGATAAGCACTGTAGAGCTGGTGTTTCATTACTACACATTTTAGTGATGTATTAGCAGTAACCCTGTAAGTCCACACCATTGAATTGAATTAAACAATAAAATAATTGAGTTAATATTGAAATTCAAGAATTCCCTTTTTTCTCTGTATTTCATTGGCTCTAATATTATTGTGTCTTTTCTCACAGCATCTCACTATTTCTCATTTTATCTCACTATTTCTCACTATTCTATTACATCTTGCTTTATCTCACTATTTCTCATTTTATCTCACTTCATCACACTATTTCTCATTGTTTCTCACGTTGCCTCACTGTCATTCTATTACATCTCATAGACCTGTTGGTTCTGACATTGCGAAAGGTCAACAAGTTCTTTCTCCTGGTATGAAGGTCAAGGCTGCAGAAGTTGGTATCCTAGCAACCGCAGGAGTTACAACTGTCCACTGCTACAGATTACCCAAAGTGGGCGTGATGTCTACAGGAAATGAGGTGAGTAAGGTTGCAGACAATATGAGTTGTAAATCTAACTCATTGATAGAATGGCATATGTAACTCGTGGTAGAGCAGTAGATGTAACTCGTGGTAGAGTAGTATATGTAACACATAGTAGAGTAGTATGTGTAACTCGTAGTAGAGTAGTATATGTAACTCCTAGTAGAGTAGTATATGTAACTCGTAGTAGAGTAGTATGTGTAACTCGTGGTAGAGTAGTATATGTAACTCGTAGTATATGTAACTCGTAGTATATGTAACTCGTGGTAGAGTAGTATATGTAACTCGTGGTAGAGTAGTAGATGTAACTCGTAGTAGAGTAGTATATGTAACTCGTGGTAGAGTAGTATATGTAACTCGTGGTAGAGTAGTATATGTAACTCGTGGTAGAGTAGTATATTTTAGTAATTACTAAATAATACCAATTAATTACTAATTACCAATAATTAGATTTTCTGCTTTTTAAAGTAATTTACAAAGGATTATTGTGAATTAGTATATAATTAAAAATTATCTATGTATAGGAATTTGTATAGCTGTTAAGAAGGAATCATGTAGCTACAATACATGGTAGTGTATGGAGAGATCCTGGTTTCATAGTGTCAGAAATTTGCTTAAAAAAGTTATTTGTTTTATAGATATAACATAAATTATTTTAATTATAGTTATTTTCCTAATTTCTGTTTTCTTTTTTTCTCAGTTGCTAGAGCCAGAAGCTAGCCGACTGGGTGACGGCAAAATACGGGACAGTAATCGAGTGACCCTCATAACCCTCCTGGAGGAGCACGGGCTACCAGTTGAAGATCTCGGTATTGCTAGAGACAAGTAAGCTATAGTTGTTTTACTGTGCAGGAGTTTTCTCCTCCTTGTTTAGTTCTGATGGAGCTCACTTGTACATTAGCACCGTTAGGGGAAGAGTAAGAAAATGTTAATTATATTATTCACATGCCATCACAAGTTATAAATAAGTATAAATTACCATAAATAAATCTCATCAAATGTCTTATACTATATTCTTCAATTGAAAGGGCTGTTCAAAATTTGAGTGATAAGGTCTCAAATCTTACTATTTTCTGTGTAGTTGAAAGTTTTGAACCTAAATCGCAAAATTAATGATTATTGGAAAAAGCTGCGCCTATAATATGAAATACATGTGTGGTTTACGTATACACCTGAAGTGGTAGTTTTCACACAGCTGCAATTAGCACAAGGGAAGGGCAGTTTGTTCACCCTTAAAGTTACTACATCATGTCACTATCCCACCGCATAAGAATGATCATGTGGTGTATATACTCTCAGTGTAGAAGACTTGAGGCAGCTTCTCCACAAGGCGTTCACAGGAAGTGATGTTATTGTGACATCTGGGGGCGTGTCTATGGGAGAGAAGGTGGTATAATATACATATTTATGCTAATAACTGCACTTTTTATGTTTTTGACATGAAAGTGAAATACAGTATAATTACAATTTAATTTCTAGAACTACATTGCTAGATTATCTAATCCAGTGGGTATTGATATTTTTTTTAGAAGGGCTGATGTAACTTTGTATCTTCCCTGATAACCTGTGATTTAATTAATTTTTTTTTACTTGTGGGTTGTGTTTTTGTTGGGTTATTTCAAGAAAGCATAATTTTACAACTGAATATCACTTTCACACCCATTATTTGTATCAGTAACTATGGCAGCACTTTTCATGCGTGTAAACAATTCCAATGCCATTTTTAAATTTAGGGTAGTTGTTTTTCTCAAACCTGCCAGAATTTTTGTCTGTCATATGATTCAGGCTTTTGAAGCATTAAACCCTTGCCAGCATGGAGTAGCTCTATAAGTAGTTCACAATGTGCCATAATTCTGTAAACTGTTATAAATTTAAATAAGTATCAGTTGACATTGTCAACATTATAGCCTCCATTTCCTGTCCAACAGCTCCCCCTGGCGCCTTGAAGATATTTGTAGTTATCGAGGGTATCTGTATTTTACAGGATTTAATCAAAGGAGTCCTTCAGACTGATTTCAATGCAAACATTCATTTTGGGAGAGTCTTCATGAAACCTGGGTAACAATCATCTGTCTGTTTGTTTTTCCGTTTGTCTGTCTGTACTGTCCATCTGTTTGTAACTGTGTCTGCCTGTCTGTCTGTAAGTCTGCATGTAACATTTGTCCATTCACTTGTTTTTCTCCCCGCCTGTGTTCACATTATTCCACTGTGCATGTATATTTATATTTCCTTGTGTTTGTATAACGTGTGGCAATCTGCAGAAGATTCCGATAGTCTCTCTGTTACTCACACCTTTTATTCCAATAAGCTGCAGATACCCTCTGCACTGTATGCTTTCTCCTTACTCTCAATTGTACCTTAGATTTCCTCTAATTCACAGGAAACCCACAACATTCGCTACTCTCGTGTATGAAGGGAAAAAGAAGCTGTTCTTCGGGTTACCAGGCAACCCAGTGTCAGCCACTGTGACCTGTAACCTCTTTGTGCTGCCTGCTCTGCGGGCCATGTCGGGTGACCCCAAGCCGATGCCTGACCTTTGGAAAGTCAAGGTGAGTATTCTTACATGACCCTATTTATTAGTTTTTGTTGGTGAAAATTCCCTCAGAGCGTCTTAATAATCAGTATTGAGATCTCCGGTCTGACAACCAAATGTATGTTGCAGCTTTCATCCGATATAAAAAACCTTGACCCACGGCCTGAGTACCAACGAGCTCTCCTCTCTTGGAAAGAAGGTGACCATCTGCCCTCCGCTACCATCACAGGAAATCAGATAAGTAGTCGTCTGCTGAGCGTGTGCTCTGCGCAAGCTCTCGTTATTCTACCTCCTAGGAGTGAGAAGGTCACCATGGTAACGGCTAGTACAGTTATTGATGCTATGCTGCTATGACTGTGACTCTTTTCCTTAAACTGTTCAATCACATTTATACACAAAGCTGTAGGTTTTTATAGTTAGTGGTGCTAAACCTATGCTTATTGTATTTTTTAACTAATCATACAGTTTTTACATCCAATTTCTATTCCCTTGATTGTTATTTATATCAATTATTGCTTGCCTTTAGCTACGCTTCAATAAAAGGTATCTTCAGCTCACCTATCTCCGCTTTGTCCTGTTCGGTTAGCTGGACTTCAATAAGTAGTATGCTTCAGTTTATTTGGTTTTCTCCTCAAACTAATTGCCTTAGTTCTTTAACTTTCAAACTTAGAAATGAGGGCTGCTAACCAATGCTGATGCTTTTTCTAAGTAAAGCTCACTGCTATAAAGTTTAGCTCTCTGTATAACTTATGAAAACCACAGCCAGAAAGAGTTGAGGTTTATCTCTCCCTCTCTCTGTTCGAACTAAAAGATACAATAACTGTTCTCAGTCTCTTGCCTCACCTCATCGTTTAAGGTTTTCCTGAGATCATTGCGCCATGTCGATTTAATCAATCTCAGCTTTTCTAGCAAAATACAGGAGAATTTCGTGATGACTTCAGTATTAGTCGTTTATATTCATTTATTATTAGTGTCAACTTGGCTTGTTGATATTATAGCAGATAATATAATTGTTGGCAATTAAAGCGAAATTTTCCTTGCAGTTTTGTTGCTGACCCCTAAAAATACATTGATGAACTTTTTCTGGTTTGATATATATTGTATGACTATATTGTCTTTTGAAACAGGCAGTGGGTTCTATAATAAACATTTAGCACATATCTGTAGCCAATATACTTTGCTGGGTAACAATAATGTCAGAGGAATTAAACAACTTGCACACTGATCTTAATTTTCAAGATTAATTATAGCATCTTTATTTAAACACGATATATACAGAGAACTATAAAGAAGTAAAGTACCAGAATAAACTGTTAGATGGATCATCTAAATACAGTATGCTTGAATGATCAAATAGGGATTAGCAAACTTCAAGTCTACAGTCAGTCCCACCCTTAGACTGTGTGACGTAACGTACTCAATCCAAGGCTATTAATCTTCATTAATTTTAGAAATATTGAGGAAACATTTGCTTTGCCTACCCACAAATTACTCTGGGGACCCTTCTGCAGGTGGCACCTCTTGTCGACGCTCTCGATCTGCTGCTCACAGAACTACTTTGACTTGCAGAAATGCTTTGATTGAGTGTCGTAACGTCCTCACTAACTTTTCTACACACCATATCGTCGTTACTTACATTCTGGCTATTATCTGGAAGACCTCTTTTAATTGGCTGATTTCTTCGTCGTTTTTTACCTCTCATTCGATGATGCCAATTCCTTGAGCTATCACAGACAATTTCAAAGACTCGTCGACAATTTCGAAGTTGTGTTGATACTTCGCCTCCACCTCTACCTCTTCGGCGGCCATCATTCCTCCCGGATCCATCTTTTTTAACTTTCACTACACAAACAATGCTTTTAATGGCTTCACCCTGCAATAATTTCAGTGAGACAGTTGGATTTTAGGAAATGCAAAAAGGACAAGTTTTAGTGCTTATCTGATATTTGTTTAGTGCCTACACCTGGTTTACTGAAGTTTTTTAAAAAGTTGACAAAAGTTTGACCTTTTTATTCATTATCAGATTTCAGAAATTTAAACAGCAATTTAGCAGCACTAACCAAATTTATGATTTAAAAATGGGCGAGTCTTTTTCTAATTAGGTAATATAATTGAAATACATTGGCAGTTACCATTTCTACTTGCTTTACAGAGTTTTCACAAAATTCTGTTTGTCTTTATTACCAGGGCTTAGCTAAGTTAATCAGCTACTATACTGACACCTAGGTCAGTTAGTCAGCTACTATACTGACACCTAGGCCAGTTAGTCAGTTGCTATACTGACACCTAGGCCAGTTAGTCAGTTGCTATACTGACACCTAGGTCAGTTATTTAGCTACTAAACTGCTACCTAGGTCAGTTAGTCAGCTGCTATACTGGCACCACCTGGACTGTGACCAATGAGCTTCTATTCGACTTCCTGAGTCAATGATGAGTAATTTTAGCTGCATGTACTTAACATAATAAAAAGTGTCTATGCCTAAATACGCATTACTGAGTGTCATATATTTAGTTCGTGGAGCAGATGATTAACACTGCAAGACAAACCTGGACAACCAGCTGTTTACAGTATTCCTTTAATATAACTTGTTAGTGTCAGCTTTTTACCTCAACAGTATGAGAACATATGGTGGACAGGAGTACAAAGTCTAACCTCTAAGGAAAGCAGGTCTTTGCTAGACTTAAGTTTTTTCTGGAGCCTGTCTGTGCTTCGTTTCTCTCTTGCACACATCTGAAAGTGTGGTACATCTCCTTGAGCGTTGTCACATGTTTGCATCTGAAAAAATGGTTTTCAATAATATATTTGATAAGTTTAATTCATTTGCTTGATGCATTTCACCACTGCAGCATTATTACAGCAAGGTCCAAATTTGTTGAGGCTGTTCTGAGAACAGTCTCCATGCTTTGCATTATGGGAATGGATTTCTCATTCGACCAATAGGAACAGTGTTAATTGAATGAAACAGCAACCATTATAAGAACATGCTGGTTTTCATTTGATGTAATGGCATTCCTGTACTACTCCATTCCATCGTAATCATAATAATATATGCATAGCATGATCATATCATGACCACCGTATTAGCAAGCATCATACCACCTACAACTGTAACTACAGGGTTGCAGTTACATGCTTTTCGAACTAATAATGTAACTTTACACGTTATACAGGAGCAGGGTTCCAACTAGACCACTTTCTACGATGTTAGAATTATCCTCTCATATAAGTCACGGATTAACTCGACGCTTTACTGGCTGGTTTCTACTTCCAAATCCATAATTGACTTTTTTGTGAAAATCTTGATTTCTGAAATAGAACAGAGCCTCACTCACCTGATCCCAGCTGTATCCGCCATAAACATTTATCAGCAGTGTAATATTTAGTGCTACTGATAGAGTTAGTAGCATGCAACTAACTGCTGCAGCATATTTCAACTTCTCAACATTGCTATTTACAGAACTCAGTTTATTTTGCTGCTCCTCTCCCATTTTTGTCTTTTCTATTTACATTTCCTAGAGTAACCACTGCCTCCTATGTTATGTAAACATGCCTCTGTGAATGACTGAATCCACAACTTGTGGCTGGCAGAACTTGGGTATTTAATGGTTGTTAATCCATTTAATCCCGGGATATAATCTCTATTCCATATTCACACCCTAATGTACATTCACTGCAAAATCTCATTAATCTCCTGTGCATCTGTTTTGTGAGCAAATAATTACTTGAGACTAAATTGTAGGTTAGACTTCTGTTCACACGAAGGTAGTGCAGTAAGTACCTAGCCGATAACATGCTATGTTTGTAGTGATACAATTAGGGAAATGCATCATTATGTTATTGGTGCACATTTTAATATATTATAGTTATTTGTCTAAAACACTAATAAAACCTATGCAATGCTGATATAATTTTCTCAAGTAACTACAAGTATTTCTGCTTTACAAAATGTGTTCCTAGATGCAATGTAGGTTCAATTATTTCTTTGTAAATTACCAGTGATAGAATAGTATGAATAAATTTAGCCTGAGCAACAACATTATGTGTATGAATGTGAAGTCCTATGCAGAGGGTAGAGGAGATAGCAAACTCATCTTATCTCAACGTTATATAAACATCCATCTAGTAAGATAACATACATAATAATGCATGGCCACTATTTGAAGGTTTTGATAAGTTAGCAATAATAGATACGGAGATATACTACATTCTACTTCCTTTCATTCCATATTGTGGAATGGTGTGAGTTACTTCCGATGGTATCATGGATATAGGAATTTAGCCTATGTATGCAACCTCAAGGACACACTGCCTGCCTTGTGCTATGCTGCGCGTTTCATAGTGGATATACAAGTGTACCTGGTATCTCTTCATCATGGGTGTTTAAGAAGTCACATTAAGACAGTAGCTGCACATACTCTGTTGTATCCTGGTTACTGATTAGCCAGAAAAAAATTTCCACTTCACACCTGGTGCATGAAAAAGTGAGTACGAATTAAGTTCTGTTTTACACTTGAAATGTGAAATATCTACTTGTTTAGCTAAAAAGCATTCTGCATGTTACTTTATTTATTCATAATGCTTTTTCAAAACTTTATATTATTTTATTGTTTGAACAATGCTAAAAATTCAAAACTAGCAGGAAGTATCAGTTTGTTTAATTTGAAATCATTCTCTAAATAAACACATGATCAATGCTGTGGGATATTGAGATGGTTATCAACTCTTTCAGGATAATATAAAAAATGACGCATTAAGTTACATGTTGAGAAAATACAGTAAGAGTTCTAAAGAGGCTAAGGGTAGATATGTCATTGCAAGACCGCACGACATCATTTTACACTGTCTTCAACAAACCTTATCAGATGTTGGCATTTCCTGGTGAAATCATGGTTCGGCAGATAATTTTATTGGTGCTTGATTGTTAAGAGACTCAACGGCTGCATCAGATGTCGGTCCAAGTAGCAGACGTAAACAAGGTTCAGGTAGCAGACGTAAACACAGTTCAGGTAGCAGACGTAAACACAGTTCAGGTAGCAGACCGAGAGACACTTCAGGTAGCAAACAGAGAAGCAATGGGAAAAGTGGAAGCTGACTCGAGTACAACTGAAGATGACGAAAACATCATAGAGTTTGAAGGGACGCAGTATACAGTGGGTAAAAGTCTGTTCTGTAACTTCTCTCCATCTCCATATCCTGTGTATGTCTGCAACTTGCTCTTCTTCCTTCCTTGTGCTGTAAACTTGATATGTTTGGATGCTGTGCTTTTCAACAAGATATGCTACTTCCAGTACAAAAACCAGACGCAGTGTGCAGATCCTGATTTCTCTGTCCTTCATCCAGAACTGCAGGTTTGTTGTGACGCAAGTCTTGGCTCTAGTATTGCTGAAGCCTAGTATTGATTCAACTTTTAGAATTTGGTCTGAGTTACAGTTTCTATTGTTAATGATATGAAACGAGAATTATTTTAAAATCAAATGATATAAAAAAGTTCAATTTGAAGCAAAATTATGTCTTCATTTAATGGTGCAAAACATAAGATGCCAATTTTGCTTTGGTTTAGCTTAGCATAGCAGTAAAGTTGAGTTAGAAAATTTTATCAACCCTGTATCACTTTTTATGGAACAATTTTGTTTATAGGACCAGGTAGCTGTTTGGGGTAACTATCACGTCCTCACCTACCTTCCACTCTGTGTGATAGTGAACCTCATGCTAAGTTCCTACTGTGACAGGATTGGTCATAAGCTACCATACATGCTGCCATGTGTTGGTAATGCTGTTGCGACTATATTCCTGGCTCTGCTTGCAACTCCTCGGTTTATTAACTGGCCAATGACTACAGTACTTGGATACTCTGTTTTATACAGCATTTTTGGATCATATGCAATGGTAAGTGTTTGCATACTGTGCAACTATTATGGATGTTATCTTTTACTCACTGACAAAATAATGCTGTATACATTCATTGGCCTTTGCACTAACCTGCCAATTTATTTTCTCATTTAGGTTCTGATGTCAAGTTTCAGCTACGTTGGATTAGCATCTACAAAAGAGAAGCGGACCATATCAATGGCCATTACTGAAGGAACATTTCTTGCTGGCGCTATGATAGGAAGCTTGATCAATGGACCAATCATAGACAACTTAGGTTTAGCTAACATGATGTACATTAATTCAGCACTCACACTACTTCCTCTTCCTGTTGTATTAATATGTTTCACTGACATCACCGTGAAATCAGACAGGAAATACACATGGCGCGATGTGATTGGCCTCAGCCATCTGACGGACTCATTCAAGTGTGCTTTTCGAAAGCGAAAAGGAAACAGTCGGCTTGCTTTAAACTTATGTTTTGTCATCTACATTCTAGGCTTTTCGGCAATTTCTGGCGTACTCACTCTTGGTTTCCTTTATTTTGTTAAAGAGAAAGAGTTGAGTTTGACACTTTACTCTGTGTTTAACACTTATGGACTTGCCATGAAAGTTTTTGGAGGGCCACTTCTTGTTTGGGTTATTGAAAAATTTTTCAAGCCAAACCACTTGACTTTAGGCCTTGTAGCTGCAAGCGAGATGTCTATAGCGTATTTGATCATCCCCATTGACGCTATACCATACAGCATTTGGATTGGTGCTACATTTTGGGGGTTTCAATCAGTATTTTTTGCTATCACCCGATCTTTACAGATAAGTTTTGTGAATAAGGATGAGTTAGGAAAACTTTTTGGGGTGGATGCAATTCTCGAAACGGTTGTTGGTGCCATTGCCACAATTGCTTTCAGATCTTTTTATGCCGCAACTGTGACCTTTTCGTCGGGACTGTATTTAGACGTCTGCTCGGCACTGTTCGTGTTAGTCATGATAGTCTTTTTGTGTTTAATGAGGTTGAAAAATACATGTGCTTGACCCTAGCCTCCTTACACGGTATTCTCTTGGTTTTATAGGTTTTGAAATATTTCAATGCTAATAACTTTTTTCTGTCAATTTTGTAATACATCATTATTTTTTAAATATGTTTTACTACTTATAATAGAGAATTATTTTTGCTATGACTATACTTTAAAAAACGAAAATAAATTTTAAATGCCAACTGTGCCCTTTTTTTGCACTAAAAGTATAAATTCAAATTATCAACCGACAAACTTTGGACACATTTTAATTGAAGGCCTAATTATTTGGTATGAGAGAACAAATATTTTGATTTGCTGCAGAACATATCCTCATCATCATATTACACGCACACACACGCACACACGCACACACACGCGCACACACGCGCACACACGCGCACACACGCAACACAAGCGCACACACGCGCACACACAACACACACAACACACACAACACACACAAAACACACACAAAACACACACATAAACATGATATTATATTAAAAATTATTCAAGATATAAACTTGTAGATAACCATACAACCGACAATTAAATTTCCGAAGCACAACTATTTCTTTTCGACATTTTATGCTACTTAGGATATATTACCAGCTACTTTATCTAGAATATGGTATAACAAATTGTACGAAATGCAGCTATATTGTCATTTTATTATGTTATGCATCATCAAGGTTTCGGTGTTTAATCTTAAATTTAAAATGGCCTACTAATTTACAATATAGTACTTGGTCTGTAACTATGATATTTATGATAGCAATTGCAAATTTACTGTTGATGTTCAAATAAAAAGGCTATGTATAAACTAAAAGCATTTGGTAACTTCAGATTTTTTATTGAGTTTAAGCTCTTTCTGTTCAACACATTTTGAGCTTTTAGTTTTCATGGTTTTAGTTAGTTCTCAATTCAAGTTAGCCTTTGTTTTTAGTTAACTTACAGAGCCTGCAAGTAGAACAGCTTTATTTTTTACCCGTTACAAAGCACTATGTTTATTAGAATTAGTAAGTTAAAATCTTCTAATCTTGCAAAACGTATTGAGCTTCCATGTTTGGGTCAAACAAGAACTTTACCTTACTAAAACTTTAGACAAATTTAATATTGTTTTAGTCAGTTTTTTTGAAATTTCTAGCAAAATAATTGCGATTTATATATAGCAAACCAGGATGAAATGTTGCCTATTTTATTCAATAAAAGCTCCCCTCACATTACAATGATGATTAAAGTGTTTATCTTGTGTTATCATCAGCAACCAATATCAAAGTTTATAACATGAAACTTTATCAGGCAGTAGCAGCCTTTAGTTATACAGAAGCTGATTATAATGGTGATATATTTTAGTTAGAAACTAGCTGCTTTGACTTACTCAGCTTCTTGCAAGCATCTTTTCTAAATTATTTCATCATATATATAAAACACTATAAGTAGCTGCAAATACTTGCATGGATATTTGGTTAGCTTTTGCTACAGAAAGACGAATAAGCAACGTGTAGTCACCCTGCCAGTAAGTTCTGTCATTCTTTCGTTTGAACTTTGCTAGTTGGTGCAAATCGACTTTCAACTTTTGGTCATGTGAGTTTATTTTTAAGACATCTTGCATCATACAATATATGGTAAGAGCTATAACTATAAGCTCTTGACTAATTTGCTAAATTGTCTGTTTTCACTGTTTTTAGCATATAGGAAAGCATACATAGTTTGTCCAATGCTTATTGTTTCATTGCCCTACATTTTAGCAATGTCTGCTCAGAAACCAGCAAATGAAAAACTGGTAAAAGTAGATTATAACAACAAACTATCTAGTAACATGGAAAGCATCATAGAGTTTGAAGGGACACAGTATACAGTGGGTAAAAGTCTGTTCTGTAATTTCTCTCCATCTCCGTATCCTGTGTACGTCTGCAACCTGCTCTTCTTCATCCCATATGCTGTAAACTTGATATGTTTGGATGCTGTGCTTTTCAACAAGATATGCTACCTCCAGTACAAAAACCAGACGCAGTGTGCGGATCCTGATTTCTCTGTCCTTCATCCAGAACTGCAGGTTTGTCGTTACACAGCGTTAGTTCTTCAATTGGCATGTTTATGCAGCAGAAACTCACAAAAACACATTAACCATAATAGATTTCATATGTGTCAATCAAACCAGCCAGCGTCATGATAAACTTTATTGTGCTTAGTTCTCATACAAACTGAGTACCTATGACTCATGACTATACTGACTCGCATTAGTACTTATGACTCATGACAATACTGACTCAGATTAGTACTTATGACTCATGACTATACTGACTCGCATTAGTACTTATGACTCATGACTATACTGACCCACATTAGTACTTATGACTCATGACTATACTGACCCACATTACAACTTATAACTCATGACTATACTGACTCAGATCAGTACTTATAAATCATGACAATCCTTATTTGAATCACTCTTAGAAAATCTCAGAGTAAGATTATTGCAAATAAAATATGATTTAATTTTGTAGATCTTAGAAATCTTTCGTATATAAGAAATATAAACTATATGCAATATTTATGGTTTTGCAATTTAGGACCAGGTAGCTGTTTGGGGTAACTATCACGTCCTCACCTACCTTCCACTCTGTGTGATAGTGAACCTCATGCTAAGTTCTTACTGTGACAGGATTGGTCATAAGCTACCATACATGCTGCCATGTGTTGGTAGTGCTGTTGCCACCATATACCTGGCTCTGCTTGCAACTCCTCAGTTTGTTGACTGGCCAATGATCTCAGTACTTGGATACTCTGTTCTTCTAAGTTTTCTTGGCTCATATTCTATGGTTAGTAGGTATATATGTTTAAATTATTTTTTAAACCATCTTAAAACTAAGTATGTGAGATTTATTATTGTTTGAAATAAATTATTATATATTCTTTTTTAAAAAGTAGAAAAACAAATATAGCTATAGCTTATTTACAAAAAAATTTCTTTAAAGGTTGATAAAAAAAATTATATCAATTCCTACGATTTTAACATATTCCAAAGCTTAAAAACAATTTCTGCCAATTTAATTGTTTGTCCTTCAAACGATTGGGCTAAATCTGATTGGAGTAAATTAGTGAGATTAGGGTATTTTATTAGATACTATGCTAAGACCAAATTTGAGTTGGTCTAGATGTTATTCCAGGTGCAGCTAATTGTTTTTTGATTAGTTATATTGAACAAAGTCAAAGTTACGATTAGACCATGTTGTAATTCTGAGTTCCTGCACTACAGGTTCTGATGTCAAGTTTTAGCTACATCGCACTCACTTCAACAGCAGAAAACCGGACCATGTCGATGGCCATTACCGAAGGAACATTTCTTGCTGGCGCTATGATAGGATATTTGATTAATGGACCAATCATAGACAACTTAGGTTTAGCTAATATGATGTACATCAGCTCGGCACTTACACTACTTCCTCTTCCTGTTGTATTAATATGTGTCACTGACATCACCGTGAAATCAGACAGGAAGTACACATGGCGCGATGTGATTGGCCTCAATCATATGCTAGATGCCATTAAATGTGTTTTTAGAAAGCGAGAGGGAAACGCGCGCCTCTCCTTAAACTTATGTTTTGTAATTTACTTGTTGGCTTTCACAGCTGTCAGCGGACCTCATTCTCTTGGCTTCCTGTATTTCATAAAAGAGAAAGAAATGTCGTTGACTCTTTACTCTCTGTACAATACATATGGATATGTGATAAAAGTAGTTGGGGGGCCAATTATTATTTGGGTTTTCAAAAAATTCTTAAAACTAGACCAGCCCCGCTTAGGTCTTGTGGCATCTGCCAGCATGTCCATTGCACTGTTAATTATACCGATTGACTCCATACCTTACAGTATTTGGATTGGTGCCACTTTTTATGGGATGCAATCAGTATTTTTTGCAGTCAACCGTTCCATACAAATAAGTCTGGTAGACAAAAGTGAACTTGGGAATGTGTTTTCCTACGTCGCTATACTACAGACTATAACTGGTGCAGTAGTCACTGTAATATATAAATACCTATACACCGCCACTTTACCTGTAGCACCAGGCCTGTTTTTTGACATAGGCTCTACTATGTATATTTTTGCAATGATTGCCTTCATTTACCTCAACAAATTACAGAACACTAATCTCTAGCTTTAGGTCTACCAATTAGCAGGGTTGAGCTCTAACACATGCCCTACATACTTACATTATTTTTTATATTTTTTAGCCAGATAGTTTTTGTAGCTGTAACTTTTTTATATTTTCTTTCTACGAAATATACTTTCAAAATATGTTTTAAAGCTTTGAAAGGTGCTACAATAAAAATTGTCAAAACAAACTGTTCTTGATGCTCTTTATTTTAATTTCACAACATCTAATATACTTCAGGTGTTACTGACAACGGATCTTTAGTACGGGAGTATATAATGTAGCACACAGTAGCTATATAGTGAGGAAAACAGTTACTTGTAGTAACTCAAAACCTCATGAAAATTTATAGTCCCTATCTCTATGAGAAACCCCTGATAGAAAAGGATTTTTGTTAAATCTGGCTAAGGACTTATTCAGATGGGGCACAAGAGAAACTATGACTGGATGCTCTTCCTAACATCACCAACAGTTTTTGTTGGGCTCGAACCCATGACTTTCTCCTTCCAAAGCAAAAGCTCTAACCCCTAGACCACGACTGCTCCCTCTATTAGTGGTAATTAATGAATTTAATAACTTAGATTTAATCTAGCAACTGGTAGCTATCATGGTATAAGTTGCTAGGGGTCATGGATAAACTTGTGGGTGCATTCAATCAACTTTCTAAATCTCATTTTTGAGTGCAACTCTATTCCGTAGCTAGTCACTTTATAATTATTTAAATGTGAAAACCATAGTTATTGTATATTAAATATTTATTATTGTTTTAATTTTTTTACATGAAGCTTTGAATACTTGAGACACAAGCATCCTGCGACTTTATTAGATGCATATAAAAGTTGCTCAACGCTTTCAAATAGAGAGGCTTTATCATTTTAGAAATCTTTAGTCACTCATGATATCATAAAACTTTGATTATCTACAGCCTACACACTACACACTGCATGTTAAACACCTCCAAGTACACACTACAGGCTACACATTATACACTACCTAGTACACACTAAACACTGTACAGTAAACATTGCACACTACACACTACAGGCTGCACATTATAGACTCTACAAAGTACACACTACACACTGCATGTTAAACACTGCACACTACACACCGGACACTACACACCGGACACTACACACTACACACTACACACTACACACTACACACTACACACTACACACTACACACTACACACTACACACTACACACTACACACTACACACTACACACTACACACTACACACTACACACTACACACTACACACTACACCCTACACGCTACACACTACAGGCTACACACTACACACTACACGCTACACACTACACACTACACACTACACACTACACATTACACACTACACACTACACACTACACACTACACACTATACACTACACACTATACACTACACACTACACAATATACGCTAAACACTACAGGCTACACATTATAGACTCTACAAAGTACACTTTTACACACTGCATGTTAAACACTGCACACTACACCCTGCATACTGTTAACTGCACATAATTACTTTAGACTTTATTAAAATTAACTATATTATGGAATCTAAAGAAAGTCTTACTGTAGTAAAACCTGAGCATGAGTGTTTTAATAATGACTTGTAGTTCAAACAATTATTATAATATTATGCATATACTATATAACATAAAATGTCATAGAATAGAACATATGAAAGTATATAGTATATTACACATATTATATGCATAAAATATATGATATGAAAGCATAATATATTACATATTAAAAATATATAACATATATATGATTGATGTATATAGCACATGGAGGTATTTTTGGAGCATATACAAGTATATAAGCCTAGACAAACAAACTGAATTGCTAAAACTAACATGATCTCAATTAATGACAGTTTTTGCAATTTTTTCATTTGAGCGCAGATGGCTCTTATAGGAACAGTCAATTGGTTAGAGCTCAGGTCAAGAGTTCGAATCTTGGCAGGGCTAGTAATGATGTCAGGAAGAGCAGCTGGTCACAATTGTTTCTGTGCCACAACATACTTCTCGGCTCACTTGAGAATTCCTAACACAAAGATGAAGATTTTAAATGAACACAAAACATTCAAGTTGTTGAGGGATCTATCAAGTCTTCACATCACTTGCTTAAATTTCTTTCTTTGCCAATTAACTCTATACCATACATGCGGCCACCATATGCCAGGCTCTGCTTGCATCTCCTCAGTTTGTTGGCTGGCCAAAGGTCTAACAGCTTATGCATATTCTGTTTTGTCATATTGATCCTCAGTGACTGTTCTGTTACATTGCAAGCAGACCGAATGCAAATCTTAAAACAACATAATACGTGCACCAATTGAATAGAAGAAGATTTAAGTTATTACTTCTGGTATTACTTTTGGCAAAACAAATTCAAGTATACAGCTGAAAAGTTGTTAATAGCTACTGTATATATTTGAGGTCATACTATTAGTTTTATTGTGTTAATTATAGCCTTTGGCAACTAATTATAGCACTCCAAGTGCTGTGACAATGCAATACTACTGCGTGTCTTTACATTGCCTATTAAAATCTGTAGCTAGATTGGAAGCAATCAATTAAGGTGTGCCGTCGCCCATTAAACTAGCTAGATAGCTTTAGCTACTACTAGTGGTTACCTCCACCCCTAGATCACTGCAATTAGTATGTAAAAATAATGATAATGATGTCCTAAACTGAAAGGTATATGACTGCAAATAAAAGTTGAAAGGCTGCAATAGCATAGCTTCATATCTCTGGAGTCAGTCCATACAGAGATCAAAGAACAGAGGATGGACTTGGAGAAAGACTCTGCACAAATTGAAGCCTATAAACAGAAAGTCAAAAGACTTAATTTAGCATTAGCTGCTACTTGGATAGCTTTACTTTGCCTAGTAGGCTTCAACATACATTTGTACTGGCGCTTGACAAATTCCAGCCAGGAAATATCTCTAGCACCAACGAGACTGGTCACCAACAAAGCTGTGAGTATGGTGTAGAATACAGTAGCACACATTCCTGTGGACTACTCGTATGTTAGTGATAGCAATCTCTGTAAACTAAGTTTTTAATATTTTGCATTGTTCTAATGAATTTAATAAAATATTAGGAAATTTAAGTTGCCTTCAGAATAAGTTGCAAAAAATGGGGATTTTATTTACCGCAAACCAACACCTGGTTGTTTAGGCTTAGCCTGGGCTCTAAATTCTTTGAATAAGATTTATCACTCTATTATGTGGTCAGAGTCTAGAAAGAATGATGGAGGAATCTTGAAAATAAAATAGATAATCACCCTAGTACTTAAGATGGCATTGGAGACATGTTCCTCAATCAAATGAAGTAGGGTGTGGGGAAAGTAAATTACCTTCCTGGGCAATCACATGTTATTTGAATTTGTCACTTATTTCAGACTGCATGCAATTTTAATAAAGTGTAGGGCTAAACTCAACTAGAAAAATGAATAGGATCAAGTGAATAAGTGACAGTTCTAAAATACGAAACATAAATATAGTTAGTTTGTATTGCATCTCTATAAGCAATAAATGGTTTATTGTTGAGTCCTTTTACAAAGAAAATGAATTATTGTATTGATACTCATTTGGTGAAAATAATTAATTGTGTTACAACTTCACATTTTTACAAACTGAGCAAGCATGAATGACACACATAGAACCAAAAAATTAACTTGGTGAGTTTATGGAGAAACTGTTTATTTGTGAAGCTGTTAAAGTGAATTTAATGGCATTGGCTATAATAGCCTGTGTGCTTTGGCTTTTGACATTACATAGAGTTTCACCATTTAATAACTTATTCCACATATATTATTGAATGCAGTGGGGTAGTATGGTGAGGGTATACTGTTAAATTTATGGCACCTCAAGGAAAAAAGAAAGGGCTACCCTTTATAACCCCCTAAATTTGACCACTGCAATATAATACTGTTGATAGAAAACTGGCAATATTTAAAGAAAATAAGGGCAAACTGCACTTATGTCTCATTTTATTTGCATACTTTGCACAATAGCGTTACTGCAAAGACTAAAACTGCTATGCTGTAGGTAAAAGCAGCAAGTATGCAACTATAGTATGTTGCAGGTAAAAGCAGTCATTCTTCAATTATAATATTAGTATGCTACAGCCATATAATCTAATTCTTACAATTATCATGTGTTTCTCAAGATTTTTGAATTGGTTTCAATTTTTTAGAAAGATGAATTGAGAAATAAGTTTGAAGAAGGTCAAAGGATACTGGAAAGAGTAAAGAGAGGAGATGATAAAGATGACAGGGGGGTGAGTGAGATTCCTTATAGTATATATGAAATACATGTATAATGCAGAAGTTGTCTGGCAAAAACTAAACTCTGATATCACATCTTACGATTAACGCTTTTAAAAGTCAACTTGCAGTTTTCTTGAAAACTATTTTCAATGAAATTTGATCTTAAAATGAAAATTGTCTGTTTTTAAATTGCACCAGTTCAATCATAATGTGACATTTGAAGTTTGGAGTTGCGTGTGTTGTTAATTTAACTATCAGTGTCAAGTTTAAATGCTTGTTTCGGTTGTTGTAAAGAGTAAACTTACGTTTGAAATTATATTTTATAGATTGTTATTTATATTACACTGCACTTTGCTTGGATTTAGTTTGGAAAACTTCTTTACCTTGAACTTGTACTACCGCAGACTAACATGTCAGAAAACTATTGGCTCGTAACCTCTTTCTAATCTTAATTGAAGTAGGTATTGTGAAAGCCAAAACTTTTCTTTTTTTATGCAGACGGCAAACTCATTCCGCTCCTGCCGAGTTGTTTATGAAACAGCGTGTGGATACAGAAAAAGGAGATCTACTGATCAGAAGAGTGATGATCCAGAGGAAGTGTTTACCTGCAGCCCTTCTTTATCTCTAGCGGACAATGACGAAAAGTTGACAGTAAACTATGACACTGAAAATAACAACATAGTTGGGGGTGGGGCCTGCATACCCCGAGCTGTAGTTACATGTGCTGCGTAGAATTATAGGCTTTTATACTAATTTTTTTAATTCTATTCATTCATTTATAGCAGTACAAAAGTGCTACTATAATTATTTTTTGAAAGACATTAACTCTCATATAACTGAATAGAATTTTTCGCAGTCGATTAAATATAATTCAATGACAGGGTTTTTCATTTTTGAGCTATTTTTATAAATTTTCCGCAGGTTTGATTTAGTTGGACATACTGACTTTGCCACACACACACACACACACACACACACACACACACACACACACACACACACACACACACACACACACACACACACACACACACACACACACACACACACACACACACACACACACACACACACACACACACACACACACACACACACACACACACACACACACACACACACACACACACACACACACACACACACACACACACACACACACACACACACACACACACACACACACACACACACACACACACACACACACACACACACACACACACACACACACACACACACACACACACACACACACACACACACACACACACACACACACACACACACACTCATATATACTCATATATACTCATATATACTCATATATACTCAATATATAAACAGCCTTCTTGCATCAGGTTTAATGCTAAGGTGCATGTTGTTTTGCTGATGCTATTGTTTGTGATAAGCAAATAAATTTACATAACAAATATGGGTTCATCTCATGATATTGCATTTATTTTGCTATATATCTTCAAGTTCAAAACACAGCCTTAACTTGAAGTTACACACTCAACTCACACTAGTGCTATAAAAAGATAACTATTAACTTACTACACTACATATTGATTAGGAGTTATGCTCTCAGCTCTATGTTTTGCATACCTTTTTTACTAGATGTTTTGTCTAGCTGTTTTACAGTTAGAACGAAGTGAGTTGAGTTGGAAATCATTAATTTGAGAATGAGCTGTCTATTTCTTTAAAAACTTATCTAATTAGAAGATGTTGAAGAGGGAGCTGTCATGGTCTAGGCCCTAGGGGTTAGAGCGAGTTTGCCTAGTAAACACGGGGTCATAGGTTCGAGCCCGGACAAAGGCCATTGGTGATGTTAGGAAGAGCATCCAGTCATAGTTGCTCCTGTGCCTCATTTAAATTAAGTCCTTATCTTGCTTTAACAAAAACCCTATCCATCAGGGATTTCTCACAGAGATAACGACTATAAACTTTCGTGAGTGTTTTTAATTAGAAGATTTTGAAACCTTTAATTAGTGTGTAGAGTCTGAATTATAGCAGTTGCCTCACCTTGTGAAACGTTTTAACTCAAGAAATGAAGTTGTATGTGCTAATAGAATAAAACAAATATATGATTTAGATACAGAATAGAGATAGAATAGATATAGAAATAATATAAATAGAATAGCTATTTGATATAGATATAGTGTAGAACAGAAATGGGACATAAGTTATAGGATAGATGTGAAATAGTGATATATAAAATAGAGATAGAAAAGAGATATAGTGTAGAGATACTGCAAAATAATATGGTTAAATTTTTGAGGCTATTTATTTAACAAAACAAAAAGTTTAGGAAACATGGAAATCGGCAAAAATAGAAAAAATAACCTATGTATAAAAAGAGGAGAAATCAGCTATTTATAAATAATATTCAGTCATATAAAAAGCAACTGTCAGCTGCTGCCCTATTCTTATTCTCCGCAAACAATCATAGCACGGGGGTAGCAGCTCACTCCCCCAACTCCATTTCCAACTTTCATAGCTCCTGCGGCAGATTTTTCATTGACATACGGAGTGCATACATATACCTTTCTGTCATCTTCAGATCTCTTTCTTCTGAAGAGACTACAGGAAGTGTGTTGGACAATTCGACAAAACCCATGAGTTCCAAAGATCTAAAGAAAATATCTTGAACAGTTACCAGACACAAATAAAAGCTACTCCCTTTGCTCTAGTAGTATATCTATCTTATGAGAAATACAATGTGAATAAAAACTGATTCTAATTTTTAGCTGAATGGAAGAAAATTTCAAGTGAAGGCAAAAAAATGACTAATTTATTCATGGGCCAGAAAGCGTTATGTTGACATGTTGAATATATCTTCCAAGGTTTACAGGGCGGCACATGGAAGTTATGCCAAGTGGTTGTACAAGTACATCAGCTGCATGATGAATTCCTCTCCAATCTAAATTCCTCTCTAGCTGCCATATAATGATCATTGGCATAGCCTGGGGCCTTATTGTCAATTTTTGAGTCAAACTTGCTTGCAGACCTCAGTTGCTGAAAGGTTTTTTGAGAGCACAGGCTGGAGTGATGCACCCACTGCTATGAGTAATGCTATGCGCAGCTTAATGTAATTAAAACAAAATAATGCTTGTAAAACAGTTTTTTAAGTTGTATTCAAACAGCTAGCATTCAAAATAAAGGTGTGTCATCTGCCAATAAAAAATTACATATTAGTATATAAATATCATAATACATTAGTGTAATGCGATCTTTCAACATAACAATTAAAATTCCAGCATGTTGACACTATATAGGCCAACCCATATTACTACAGAATAATTTTCTTAATGGTTTTTCTTCTTTGAATAATGGAGGTCAATTAATAATATCTCAGGACTATTCAGTGTCCTTATAAGAATGTGCAAATTAATCATGTCAACATTAGTATTTTAGTTCAGTTAACAGGTGCCCTGGAATTGAGTAACAACACTGCAATTAATGTTTCAGAATTTTTAAATCTCATTAGAATTTAAAGCGATTACGCAAAAGAAAGAGAAAGCTTAAAGCGTGAAATAGAAAGTAATCTATATAGGTATTTACTTCTCGGTCATCATCGTCATCTCCCCTCTTTACCCTGCTTATCACTTCTGCCTTTATCTGGAGTTGTTGCCCTAATTCAACATTCTAAAGCAATAAAAAGAAAAAAAAAATTTTTAATCACATTTAAACATATGTAATCGCAACTTAATAGGCCCTATAGTAATTATTATAGCGATTCCAATACAGTCATAAAAATATAATATTTTGTAGGATGGCAAAACAAAAAAAATTTGCATAAATTTAGATCTCTTAGAACATTTGAAATAAGATATATGCATGTTAAAATTATTTCAAATTTGAAGTCAAGCTTAAGAAATGATCATCATTTGCCCTGAGTCATTAATTATTCAAATAGTTAATAAATAATTAAGATTTGTCCAGTTACCAGATACTTACAGCTGCAGTGTTATTGGCTATTGAGGATGACACAGGAGAGCAAGTGCCCAGTCGGCCAGCCTGCCAGAAGATGACATTGCAAGCTATCAAACTTAGTAATACCACCCAAGTGAAAGCTAGCATGGCAGTAAGAGCTTTCACTCTGCTTCTGTGTAGGTCTACCTGAACTGAGTATTTCTCCATGATGTCTAGTACCCCACCAGCAGATGTTCCATAGATAAACCAGCTAATGACTGTTTCTGTATACAAAGTGTTGCAACTTATATACAAAATACAGTTCACTTCTTAACTGGTAACTACAACCATTAGCATAGCTCACAACTAGTTGGTGTCACAACCACTACGCTAACTGATTGAGGGTGGGTGTGCAGAACTTCTTAACTAGTCCAATAAAATGAAGAGTAGGGCCCAGTTTAATTAATGACTTCCAATTGAGCAGAAATAGCTATCATCTATAGTTAGCCTTCTTAGATGTCAGTTATACAACTAAGAATCTCAATGGAAGTGCAGGCTGCTTGCTATCAACCATGTACTGTATATCTGTTTGAAAGTGCAGTGCTGGGCTGGTAAATAATATAGGCATAAAGATGCCTGGCCATTTACTTCCCACTTATTCAGTTACCATCCTAGCTCTGCATCTCAAAAGATTTTATATTAAAATGTTTCTTACTGTTCAGCCATTGGCTAAAATGAAAAAAAAGTGAAAACGTTTTCTAAAATGAAGATACCAATTTATCAGTTTTTTGGTTCGTTTTATTTGATTTTGATATTTTTTTACTCAATGATTATAGATATTTTGAAATGGCATAAATGAACAATCAGTAGTTGAACATTGGTACTGTAAGAGTTAAGATAGTATTCAAGTACAACTTTTCCCAACTAATTTTCTTGAAAAAAAGTTGGCAGTTATCTTCCTACATACCATGTCTACTTGTTGGTGAAAATTGCAGTAGATGATCTGGTTGTTTCTTGACGTTCTAGATTCAAACCAACAATGTCAAATCTCGCATCATGACACCCAAGAGCTACTTCTTACTGACAATTGGCAGACATTGCCTATGGTTATACTAAATGAAATGTTGTGTAGTTGTGGTGGCATGGTGATGGGCTTGGTTTCTCTCAGTGGCGTCAAGACTTCTTAGAGGATTCACCTAAGGAGGAGATTGTCTCTCTTGCCTTCTCCCCTATAATGGCTGCGCATGAGTTGCCATGACAACCTGACTGTTTATACGCTGCCATGACAATTAGACTGCATTAGATGACTGTAGTGCTGCTGGAGTAAGATCCACTGAGGAAGCACGCATTGGAAGATGTGGTTTGAGATCAGGTGAGGTCACAAAGGGAGCACTTAAAAAATGTGAAAAATAAATAATTTTGATTTCCAAAACATTGTGTTGAGCTAGAAGGTAAAAGAATATGAATAAAATTGTCTTGACTCTTTCCGTTCACAGGTTTAGGGCCTGCATTAATATATTATAAAACTTTTGTCATTGTTGCATTTGTTACTGCCTGAGACAATAGACTATTCTAATTTCTAAATTTTTGCTGCAGATATCATTTTGTCTTGCATGATTATGGCTTTGCATGTGGCAGATGGCACTTCATCTTTAACAATTTTAGGTTGTTGGAAAATAACATTTATTGCAGTTGTGCTTTTGCTACAGATATAAGAACTTTACTATTCCCGATATACTTTTTGTTGCTGATAACACTTTGATAGGAAAAGTGTTGGTTGCCGTAGAAACAAGCCTACCAAAGAAGTTTATCTACATGTCTTTAGGCTCAAGACAAACTAAACTATGAACATTTTAAGGGCTTGGTATCGAATAATAGCTTTGTTGCTTGTTATATTTTCATATGACATTTTGTGCAAGTGTAATGAATGAATAATTGCTTTATAATAACTTAGAGACAATTTACATTGTCATTAGGCCATGTGGAACTTAGCCAATCAGAGGTGTGAATCAACTTCATCATCTGTCATCTGCTACTTATAAAAGAGTTTGCAAGTTCAAGTGCAAAATGCATGCTTCTGAAAAATCATTGCGTAACTTTTGTTATATGCACTATATTCTTTCAATGTTAAATTTAAGAGTGTTGAAAGCTTTTTGTAAACACATAAGAAAGAGCAATGGTTAGAGACTTTATATGAGCATATTAGATAAAACAATTTGAGTGAACTTTTGACCTTTCGAACAAAAGGCTAAATTTTCCTTGCATAAGCTGTTATCTAAATCGGCTATTTGTCCAGCAGTCATGGTCTAAAGATATGAAGTGTGAAATGATGAAAAAAGTATAATCAGCAGCAAAGGTTTTCTGTTAATTTGCTGATCGTTTGAGAGCAAACTGGAAGTATCATAATGGCTATTTGTTAAAGCACTTCACATGTTGGTGTTGTGATTTGGAAACCTGTATACATAGGCTCTTGTACAATTTTGTAATAAACTTATTAACTTTACATTATTATTCAGCAATGAAAAAACATTGTGGTAGTTGTCTTCTCAAGTGAAACTCTTCAGCGCTCTAATGGTTGGTGAGGGAGACAAGCTGGAGTTATCCCTAAAGGTCTGTACAAATGCTTTGAGTTTTGCTATTGTAATACTGCTGGAGTGAATTCACTTGTGTAGACACGTTTCTACCTGGCCAAACAGTTGTAGATTATTCAAATGACTCAATCCAATCCAATCCATAAGCGGCTATCTAAATCAGTTATTTGTTCGGCAGCCAGGGTCTAAAGATATTAGGTGTGAAATGGTGAAAAAAGTGTAATCAGCAGCAAAGATTTTCTGTTAATTTGCTGATAGTTTGAGAGCAAACTGGAAGTATCATAATGGCTATATGTTAAAGCAGCTCACATGTTAGTGTTGTGATTTGGAAACCTGTATACACAGGCTCTTGTACAGTTTTGTAAAAAACTTAATGACTTTACATTATTATCCAGCAATGAAAAAAACATTGTGGTAGTTGTCTTCTCAAGTGAAACTGCTCAGTGCTGATAATGGTGAGAGAGAGAAGCTGGAGTTATCCCTAAAGGTCTGTACAAATGCCTCTGGTTTTGCTATTGTAATACTGCTGGAGTGAATTCACTTGTGTAGACACGTTTCTACCTGGCCACACAATTGTAAATTTTTCAAATAGAAGTGTTACCTATCAGATGGCCGACGCCTGGAACTCCCTCCCAAAACATCTGAGGGAGATACGAAGTAGGAGTGAGTTTGCGGTGGCCTTGAAGCAGTTCCTGCTTGACTCACTGATTTAGGGTCCGCGTCATGCGGGCTCTGCTGGCTGCTACCTCTGGGTCCAGCACCTCGACTAGCTTCGCTATTGTGCATATGGACCCTCATCACTGATTTTTTTCTATTTTTCAAACTATGACAAACTACTATTATGATGAAAATACAAACAAACAAACTCAATCCAATTCAACCACAACAGCTGTAATGATCAATTTATTTACATGTGTTATTTGTAGATTTTCACAGCACTCACTTATCTGCTGATGGAATTGTAGCAGAAGAATTGTAGCTTTTAAAGTCATAGAGAAGACAACTTACAAACAACTTTCTGCTGGTCGATAACTGAGTTTAATGGTGCAATGGATGTGTGAGCTGACAATCACAACCCTGTATAGTATTCTTGTCACAGCAGCCCCTGGCTAGTCAAAGATCTGAAATCTCCCAATAGCCTCAGAGAACTGGCTGTGCTTATCAAATTGGTGGCAGGGCAAGCATCATCCCCAAACTGCAACCCACTCTCTCATATAGTGCTGGGTTTAATGCTCTGGCTGAATGGGTGATACTGAGGACCATGCTTACTGTAGCTAAGGGGGAGGGAACCCCATACTTGTTGAGGAGTCCAGTCTAATATACACCTATCAGCTCTTGTGGATAGGAGACATGAAGCTAAGCTACGCCTGAACATTTTGCATACGTAATGAGTACTGATAATTACTAGTGAATACTGATAGCTACTAGTGAATACTGATAGTGATTTATGATAGTTATAATGTTAGCAAAAATGCTCGTTTCTACTTCAAATGAAAACATTGTGATTGCCTTTTTATTAATTTTTATATTTTATAAGTTTTATATTGTGCTGTAATGAGAAAAAAGCACAATATCCATACAATAGAACGTAAAAGATAATACTCTTCAAACCTAGTAGAGAATGGTATCAATACAATATAAACAGACAACATAAAGAGACAATGGATGCAGTTTAAAGACTGGACCTGTTTAGATACAAAACACAATATAACTGCAAGAGTGGACTCTAGCTGAGTCTAAGACCTAGGTGTTGCATTGTGGGATTACATCCTGTTTCCTGCTAATCACTGGAACACTTCATGCTTTTCCTCATCGTCTCCACATGTATAGCCTAAGGTATAGAAAGGGCATTAGGTTGACCAAAGCAAATGGGAAAAGAGCATTATGTGTGCAATGAGAAGACAACTACCTAGTGTTAAAAAAGCAATTAACTAAAACTCAGCTGAATTAAAATATATGTAGGCTACCAGAAATTGTATACATAAATTTTCAGCTTGAACCAGAGATACTATTCTACACATGGTAAACTGCAGAACTGGACACACCAGAATTCTCTCCATCTAACAATCACTGCTACTCCAAAGTGCTGTCCTTGTTTACTGACGTAGAGCTGACACAGTTCCAGATTTCTTCTATATTTAGGGCTGTAATGCCACATCAAAGTTACTCAAGTGATTCTCTGACTTTTCTAGCACTTTCTTTTCCTCTAGCAGGAGTTGTCTGTTCATCTTTTTTACTACTAGTTGTTCCTCATATTTCCGTCTTCATGCTGCTGCTGTGATTTCTATTGAGTTTCCTTGATTCAGTGGCAGTCATTCGTTTCTGGGAAATATACAGTAGTTACAGTATATATTAGGTGTTCTACAGTAGTTACAGTATATAGTAGATATTATACAGTAGTTACAGTATATAGTAGGTACGATACAGTAGTTACAGTATATAGTAGGTATTATACAGCATTTACAGTGTATAGTAGGTATTATACAGTAGTTACAGTATATAGTAGGTATTATACAGTAGTTACAGTATCTAGTAGGTATTATACAGTAGTTGCAGTATGTAGTAGGTAGTATACAGTAGTTACAGTATATAGTAGGTATTATACAGTAGTTACAGTATATAGTAGGTAGTATACAGTAGTTACAGTATATAGTAGGTATTATACAGCAGTTACAGTATGTAGTAGGTACTATACAGTAGTTACAGCATGTAGTAGGTATTATACAGTAGTTACAGTATATAGTAGGTAGTATACAGTAGTTACAGTATATAGTAGGTATTATACAGTAGTTACAGTATATAGTAGGTATTATACAGTAGTTACAGTATATAGTAGGTAGTATACAGTAGTTACAGTATATAGTAGGTATTATACAGTAGTTACAGTATGTAGTAGGTATTATACAGTAGTTACAGTATGTATTATACAGTAGTTACAGTATGTAGTAGGTATTATACAGTAGTTACAGCATGTAGTAGGTATTATACAGTAGTTACAGTATAGAGTAGGTATCATACAGTAGTTACAGTATATAGTAGGTATTATACAGTAGTTACAGTGTATAGTAGGTATTATACAGTAGTTACAGTATATAGTAGGTATTATACAGTAGTTACAGTATGTAGTAGGTATTATACAGTAGTTACAGTATAGAGTAGGTATCATACAGTAGTTACAGTATATAGTAGGTATTATACAGTAGTTACAGTATGTAGTAGGTATTATACAGTAGTTACAGCATGTAGTAGGTATTATACAGTAGTTACAGTATAGAGTAGGTATCATACAGTAGTTACAGTATATAGTAGGTATTATACAGTAGTTACAGTGTATAGTAGGTATTATACAGTAGTTACAGTATATAGTAGGTATTATACAGTAGTTACAGTATGTAGTAGGTATTATACAGTAGTTACAGTATGTAGTAGGTATTATACAGTAATTACAGTGTATAGTAGGTATTATACAGTAGTTACAGTATGTAGTAGGTATTATACAGTAGTTACAGTATGTAGTAGGTATTATACAGTAGTTACAGCATGTAGTAGGTATTATACAGTAGTTACAGTATAGAGTAGGTATCATACAGTAGTTACAGTATATAGTAGGTATTATACAGTAGTTACAGTATATAGTAGGTATTATACAGTAGTTACAGTATATAGTAGGTATTATACAGTAGTTACAGTGTATAGTAGGTATTATACAGTAGTTACAGTGTATAGTAGGTATTATACAGCAGTTACAGTATATAGTAGGTAGTATACAGTAATTACAGTATATAGTAGGTATTATACAGTAGTTACAGTGTATAGTAGGTATTATACAGTAGTTACAGTATATAGTAGGTCCAATACAGCAGTTATAGCTACTTTTGTAGAAGTTAGAACCACAAGATTATATCACACTGAACTTATGGTCGTCCCGCTACCCAAACAGGGCAAAGCGGAGATAGGTGAAAATGGGTGAAAAAAATTGATTGTGGTTTCATTTGATGCAACTGTTTCCAAACATTAAATGAAAAATTCATTCGTAATGAGAAGCTTGGAAATAAAATGTTACTAAAAATGAAATAAATTAGGAATCAAACAGTGTAACGAATGCAAACTAAGCCACCCACTTAGTGGGTGGCTGTTAGTGTCCATGCTAAGGAACTCATATCTCTGGAAGCCAAATGAGCACTACAGGAAGAGGAATGGCTTTAAATTCAAAACTTTTATTTAGTCCACAGCAGCTGGCAAACAACATAGAAATATTATTACCGTAAACCTTTACTTGAACAATGCTAATCATAAGTTTGATTGGCTGCAAATCACTCCAAATGTGAATACACTTATTTAAATTTCCCTAAACAGTCTTCTATTTTAAGAATATAAACAATATAAAAATGATCATTAAAGTAGTAATGATGCTGTGGGAATGGTTACAACGATTAGGATAAACTATATAATTAAATATATTCAATATCAAAAGATTTCAGATTTGCAAATAACAAATTGGAGCACATAGAGAGAAATGAGAACTCAAATATTAAGGTAGCTGATGTGAAGAAGATAGTAAGCAAAATACTCAACTGGCAATAACCAAGACCAAATTCAAAGATTCTGAATTAAGAATCTGACAAAGTTGCATGCAGTGACAGCTAATTATCTGCATAAGTGTTTGAAAGGTGAAGAAGTTCTGGAATACAAAGCATTACTGAGAAAAAAAAGAAAAATCAGAGAAGATAAGAAAATATCAAGACTTAGCACTAAAACAACCTGCTTTTGGAAAGCAACAACACAAGTCGTTGTAATAAGAGGTCTTGGAACTACATACAAGACTGTCGATTTGATAGCATTACATAGAGTAGCTGAGACAAGAATACACACTGATTCAGCCGACAGTTTTACTAGGATAAGCTCACATCTTGAGAAAAGTTCTATGCATCCCAGCCTAGTACTAGTAGTAGCAGAAATAGGTTGATAATGAAACTGAAAGTTTATACCAACAAAAAAATGTAATAAAATTAGTCAATAATAACAATCCCTATCAATGACAATATCATAGTAATAGTGACTATCGCCTATTATGATCATAATATGAATTATATTTATTATGATTATGATAGTCAGCAATTATGATTATCATTATCAGTGTGAATAAAATTTACTAGTTATCAGTATAAATGTGAGTATGAGTATCACTATTAGTATCAACCTATTACCTTTTGCATTACTCTGACAGAGTATGGTACTATGAGTATGACAATCACAATGGGAATGACATTGACTATGAGTATCGTTTGAGTATCAGTAATCGTAAGACCAGTTGAGCATGAGCACTGGTCTATTAATATTAGAATATTACTATTAGCAAAGCATTATTATTACTACTACCATCTCTCACTATCACTGCATCAGTGTGTTATATCATATTGTTCAACTTAGTTGGTTGTCTTCTCTTATTGGTATGTGTGTGGAGAGCGTACAACTGTGTTTGGGTGTTCTAGTTACATTACTATGGGTATAGTGTAAGTGTGGCCTGTATGAATGTGGTACATATAAAAGAGAGTGTGTATGAGAAGAGAATAGAGATAGAACTTGTGTGTATGAATAAAATAGAATGTGCTAGGGTGTGTTAGTGAGTGCTAGCCCAGGATCCTAGTTTCCTGTGTACCACTAAACAAATACCGGTACCCTAACTTGGAGTCCTAACTCCCCCTACAGATTGATCGCAAGCCAAGCCAAGCAAACCATACTGATACACAGACCTTAGCTAACCAGAAGGCTACAAGCCTACAACACAATATAATTATTATCCAGTGAGTTCACAATAACTTTAAACGTTGAATTTTTATCATAACAAGTGCATCACCAGTCCTGGTATCAGACTATCAGTATCACATTAACTGTGACCATCAGTATGAGTATCAGATTCAGTGAGCATGACATTAACTATCAGTATTAGTACCACTATGACTATGAGTATGAGCATAACTCAGCACTGTTATTACTATGTTTATTAGTATTAGATTTAGTATTACTATTACTACTAGCAGTAGTATTACAATCAGTATTTTAAATCGACTGATGAAAAGTGAACCACAAAAGACAATTACATGATCAAGCTAAAGATGAAGATACAACTAGAACTAGAAACACTAGCACTAGTAGAAGCTTAAGCTAAAACTCCAACTAATAGAGTAACACTAAATCTAATAGTTATAATAGTAATCACTAGTAGTAACTCACCTCGTAAAAATTAGAACACTCTGCTAACTAATAGTAATAGTAATATTAATATAACCATAACTATAAGTAAGGATTATTACAGTCTATAACTATAAGTATAAGTATTAGTATAACTATAAGTAAAAGTTAAATTAAAGTAAAAATTTTAAATTAAAATTATAATTATTATCAATAATAATATTATAATTTAATAATTATTAATAATTATAATCAATAATGATAATTCAATAGTTAACAATAACTATAAGTATAAGTGTGAATAACATCTCTGAGTCTGTCCTGTGTGTCAAATTGAACAATACAATATGATATGATTACAATATATTATCAAAAAGATGTGCTTGAGGAAGATTATTATTTTAGTTGTAGAATCATAACGATTGTGATACACATACTGATATAGTGAGTCATATTGATATACTGACTGATAATTAATCATAATAGTTTTAATACTAATAGTAATAGTGATAATACTCATACTGACTTATAATTAAAGACCAACGGGTATTAAAGAATGGTACTATAAGCAGCTTCAAGTTGAGGGTGACTGAGCGCAGTAATTTGTGGCTCTCGAGTTTTTAGCTAAGAATTTCAATTAACTCCAATTTCAAACTTGAGAATTCCAAATTATTGCACTCCGTCACTTTTAATTTCGAGCTGCTAGTAAAACCATTCATTATCGCGATGCAAAATGTTTAAGAAAGTATTTAACGGGATCGGCTGTTTATAGTCAAAACCTGATGGACAGTTTTCAAAATCAAAGGCTTAACCGACCCATACAAATGATTGAAAGATATGTGTCACGTACATGGTACTACGGGCTAAATGTTTTATTCTTTCTACTTCCAAATCAATACATGTTATACTTAAACTTATACTAATACTTATAGTTATACCAAGTCGCAGTTATTTATTTGAAACTGTAAGCTAAAAAATAAACCATCACAATCACAATGGCTGGGGAATTTTCAGTTATAACAGAATCAATAGTTCACGTAAAAGTTTCTAGTAATGCAACATCGTTTCTTTCAGAAAGAAAAGTTCCTAAAGATTGCAAAATCGTTGAGTTGAAGGTAAGCTAAAAGTAAAAGTAAAACTAAAAGTGAAACGCAAGCTAAAGCTAAATCCGAGTGAGAGTAACTGTAAGTGTAAGAATAGTCACTAGACATACTCATAGCCCATAGAGCTAGTTGTTTGTCACTAGTCAATAAGTTACTGTAACTAAGTATTAGTATAAGTCAAAAGATATGCATAACTTTAGCTTTGACTTTGAGTATTAGTATAGCTTGCAGTTGCTCTCGAAGTTGAAGTTCCACTTAATCTTATTAGTTATTTGTAAATATGTAAAACTAGCTCTAAGTGAGTATTACTATTACTATTAGTATTAGTAATGCTGTAATAGTATTAGTATTACCTACTATTAGTGCTAGTAATACTCATGCTATTAATTTAAATTAGTAATTAAAATCATTTACTTTTAGGTGAGTAACAGAAAATTTTTGTAGTCTTAGTCTACTTCAAGTTAGTTAAACCTGATGAGAAACTATCAGCCTAAAAATTGTCATTGTGGTGTCTCTATCAGTGTCTGACAGCTCATTTACTACTCATTCTCATTTTAATGGCTCAAACTAGCATTTACAATTGTTGCTTATACTATGTAATTATGGTAACACTGTCAACCAGTGGCTACCAGGCATTAAATAACCATGGTTTTAGTCTACATAATTTTCAATTTTCTCAATTGAGATGCACCCACTAAGTAGATTTTGAATCTATTTATTCAATAATTTTGACTAAAAGTTAAGGAGTTTTATTTATTTTCATTTTGAAACTATTTGAATATTTTCAACTTCAAATAAATGATGATTTTTAAATTATTTTTATTTCAAAGTGCTTTCACAATGATTTGAATGGATTGGAATAATCTGTGTGCATATATAACAGTGTTTACTAAAAATTATTCAACTCATGGCCAACCATACCACCTAAGAATAAAGCTTCAGCAACAACAACATGGTGTATGGTTATGTGATTAGTTTCTACTTGTGCTTAACTATTAGGTACTTATACTCTAATATAACTCAACTATGAAAAATGATGCCATTTTAACTGGGTTATTTCTATTTTGTATTTAGTTTCAATGATAATAATCACATTTTATTCTATGTGTCAATTTTAGAGTAAGTTGGAGCTACAAACGGGATGCAGCTCAGCTCACATGAAGCTAGAAATTTATGATAAACACGACAAGCTGGTTTGTCGGCTGGATGATGACGATGCCCTTTTTGGCTCATACCCAGTGGACAATGATATGAGGCTACATGTTAGTGTTGTTTGCTATTAAATTTCAGGCGTTGTAATTATGTTGGTATTCCATGATGCTGTGATGACATAGATTTTCCAAGTTTTCATGAATCTCAAACTTTTATTAGATTTTTCCGGAGTAAATTCTTCCAATTTATTTGATCAACTTTTAAGTTAGATGGTGGAGTTTCTCAGACTTTCCCTTCAATTGGTTTAAGTAGTACATTGTTAGACAATGCCGAAGGCATGTTGTATGAAATATGACTGAACATATGATGCAGAGTTACATGACCTATATCTGTTATCTATTAAGCCTATTCATTGGATAGGTATGTATTTAGATAGTAATTGAACTGCTTAATGCAACAGAAAGCATCTAAGATGCTCTATTATAGTTTTATTTTCCGTGACCTACTTACTTACTCAATATCTAGGTCACCGATCCTGCTAAGAAGCTTGGAGAGTTTGAAGACGTATCTAAAGTAGAGAAATTTGAAATTTCAAAGGAGGAATACAATAAGCGCACAGATTCTGTACGGTATGGCCTCAGTCTATATAGTGCTGACCTTGTGATAGACACCACATGAAGATTATCATAAGTGTGTCGTTGCAGTTCCCGTTGCTCATTCACGATATTTCAGTAGATTCAAAGAGCTAAAGATGGAATTTTAATTGTTTTAGAGCATTTAAACAGCGAATGAAATTAGGGAGGTTCGCTGAGCAGCAGCCCGAAGAAGTTCAAAGACAGGAAGAGGCTAGGAGATTGAAAGAAGAGAAAGAAAAGGCGTTGGCTAGTGTCATGAATGTCGGTGATAGGTGGGAGCAATGCTATATTATTATTACTGCTATATTATTACTGCTATATTATTACTACTATATTGTTACTACTATATTATAACTACTATATTATTACTGCTATATTATTATTACTGCTATATTATTACTGCTATATTATTACTGCTATATTATTACTGCTATATTACTATTGCTATATAATTACTGCTATATTATTACTGCTATATTACTATTGCTATATAATTACTGCTATATTATTACTGCTATATTATTACTACTATATTATTACTATGCTATTACTACCCTATAATTTTCTAGCAATGATCTAGATTCTAGCCTATCACTGAGTATAATTCTTGACATCATAATGACACTTTACATTATTTTGTCTGTTTGAATTTTATTTCTGAGTTGTATTTGTAAGGTGTGAAATAACGGTAGCTGGGAACCCCAAGAGGCGTGGCACCATCATGTACGTTGGAGAGACGGAGTTTAAAGAGGGTGTTTGGGTAGGAGTTAAGTATGACGAACCTCACGGCAAGAATGATGGCCTGTGAGTTTTGCTAATTTGACAGCTTTTTTTATCTGTCAGCTTTAGACAGTACCTTATCTTGGTTGTCATTGTAAACTCCCGTGGACTGTAATGTGTGGAATGACAAAGTGACTGTAATTAGTAATTAACTTGGTGAGTGCTTATCAAAAAAGACTTGCTGCACCTGGTATGCTCAAATCTTCTAAATTCACAAACCCTTCATTATAATATAGTAGTTTTGATGTATTAGGGATGCACACTAAATATGATTTTATAATCGTTGTAATGACAAGGTCACTAACAATGATGTAACTCTGCACTGTTTGACCCGCAAGTTTAGACTCTTTAGAATATGAAAGGTGTGGTGTGTTTCAGTGTGCAGGGAAAGAGATACTTTGAATGTCCACCCAAGTATGGTGGATTCGTGAAGGTAGAGTCAGTTGAAGTTGGCAACTTTCCAGAGGAAGGATTCAGTGACGATGACTTAGATGAGTTTTGAGAGGTTGATACTAGGATGAGCTGATTCCATCTCCATTACACCTGACACGTTACACCCGACACGTTACAACCGACACGCTTAGTATTACGTAACTGGGGACTGCCTGAATTGTGACATCAAGTGTTCCTCTTTACATCTGACTTCAGGGGGAGACAGCTAACACTGCAGCTTGTCCTCTGACACTCATACTGCTCTTATAACTTTGGAGGTTTAGTTATGCCTTAAATGTTATGTTTATGTGCTTCTGAAATCTAATCAAAATACTACATTACCAGTATTTGTATTGAATTTCCACATTTTTAGCCTAAGTTTCAATAATATTTTCTCAGCTTTTGATCGGGTAATTCAATCTTTAGCCTTTAATGTCTGCCATCCGTCCCTTAGCTTTAATTTTTTCAATTAATTTAATTTGCCAATACAGTATGTATAAATACCATTTAATGGTCTGTTGATTAACTGGTTTGTAAGCTCCATATTATGTGTACCATTAGCTCTAGCATAGGAGTTGTCTTCCAGAGGTTGTTGTACATAGCAGCAGATTCAGCTCAATATAATAATATTTCTACCACAAAAATCTGCTTATCAATTCTAGTCTAACTCAAAGATAAACAAGGATTTCCATGCTGGGTAAATATTGATATAGAAGAGCTAACCTTTCTACTTTAATCAAAGGCTATATCGTAGGTCAAGGTCAATACTATAGTACATGAACAACCTGTATAATATTTTTATTGCACAAAATTTTGTTTGTAGGGGTATTGTCAAGCCTCAAGTGAGCTAGCCCTCACTCATATAGCTTAATGCATTAATGATTACGTAATCCAAATTATAAGGAGTAAAGTCAAGCTGTTACAATACTAAATGGAAATGTGTCTATTCATCTATTTACCTTATTGATATGGGCTGTCTGTTGGTAGGGCAATGGCAGTCTGAAGTTTATACAGATAACAATACTATTCCATATTATGCAGACAGCCAATATCAAATGCCAGCCAAAGCTAGCCACTAAATGTAATTATTAAATTACAACTACAGCAATCATATTACATTTGAAAAGGAAAAGGCCTCAAAAATTCTGGGAGCACTTGAACATGTTCTACATGATGCCCCCAGAGAAGGTAAGCTACAGGCCTACACTAATCTGTCCCATTTTTGAGTACGTAGATATCGTATGGGATCCAACAGTAGCTAAAGACACTGAGTTTCTGGAAATGTTAGAGCACAAGGCAGTAAGCTTTATTGCTGGATTAAAGGGACGAGAAAGTGTTACCGACCCATGTTCTCAGCTTGGCCTTTAGCCTCTCAAACAGAAACGCAGGACTCACTGACTAGATCTTCTCGTGAAAATACTGTAAGAAAAAGAACAATTCATTCAATATTGTTATGATTTTGCGGGTTTAATAAAATAGACAAGTAGTCTGCATGCCAATACTTGTGATTGTTAAATAAAAGTCTTGGTAAAATATTGATTCTAATAGCCTTTATTGATGTATGTAGTAGTTTCCTCTGCGAGCTCCAGTGTTAGACTGATTTAGACTGGAAAAACTCGCACCTATATACTGCAAAAGTCCCCGTCACTGGTGGGGATCCGAAACTCGTACGAAGTTCGGAGTTCCGCCGACCGACATCGGAGGGGATCCTGTCCGATCTCGGACAGGCCCCTCCGACATCGCGCCTTCGGCCTCCGACTTCGCACGAGCTTCGGCTCACATATATATTTATTTAACATACAAAGAAAACGTGGCGGGGAAACATAACTCCAAAAACTATTACAGTAACTTAAAAACAAACAATAAAAATAGAAAGGCAATTCACAATTATTACGCTATTCACTACGCTAAGAGCTTAGCTATGTAGTGAATTTCGCAATTCACTATAATTATTATATGTGGGTCAACTTAAACAAAGCCACTACACCAGGTTATTTACGTTATGATAAGTTTATTATTTACAAGATACAAGAAGTTCTAATTACTGCTAACATGAATTGAGACGATTACATAATAAGTGAGCATTTATACACAACTACTCTAAATGAAGTCCCAAGCTGCTCTCCCCGGCTAGCTACTCAGCCGCTTCCACTACGAGTAGCTAGCTCCACCTGCTATCAATTAGTATGTCAGTCCTGATTGGTTGTTACTAGTAGTGCCACTGTCGACCATAGATGCAAGTCGCTGGAGGTCGATGTAGTCGATCTCCACAATAGCATACAATATAGAGTCGACCCTTTCGATATAATAACTAGCACTAATTGCACTACTAAAATCCATTACACTCGCCACACCTATCGAAAGGTACACTCTATAGTTAGTGTCTGTACAATAACAAAAAAAAGATAACAACACGATTGGAAACAACATAGGGTTTTACAACTAAATAACAAAAACTGGAAAAAGAATATATATATTACAGAATAGTATAAGTAGAATAACCGAGTCTTTACTCGCATAGTCCGCAATACTTATCTATTTACATTACTCCGTCTAACGTGGGGGGAGTCGCACCTCTATCACTTCCTGGCCAGTCGTCTCTCCAGTCGAGTCTGCAACTTAGCCAGCTCAGTGGCCGCTCGCTTCTGTCCCTTACTGAGGCAAGCCATACGCCGTTGCACTTTCTTAATGTCAGTTAGTAGGGACTGGTCAGGGTCGCTGTCATCTCGGGGTGTGTTGCTAGCACCCTTCCTCTTCTTGCGAGTGTGTCGGGGTACATAGGAGATCGTCGTCGTTGGGGGGGGAGGTGTGAGTCGTCGGCTACAGTGCGTCCAGCACGGGTTACAATAACACGTAGGAGTTGAGTAGCTACGTCGGAGGTGTGTGTCGTCGTCTCTGTGGGTTGGGGGTCTGCGTTGGAGTCACTCTCTACTGTGGGTCGGGTAGCCGGGAAGTGGTCTAGGAGAGTCTGTCGTCGGTCCGGGTCAGTCACGTGGGGTAGGATTAGGTCTCGAAATTCGGTGTAAAAGTCTGCGTCAACTTCATATAGGTGTCCTACATAACAGTCTTGAGTTCTCTGGTGGCGTAGTATGGTATCCCTGCAGAAATGGTGGATTCCACAGGGGCAGAAAGTCACAGTGAAGTGTTGTGGAATGTGTATTTTTAGTCTCTTCATGGTCGATAAAGTCCGTCTGCATTCAGCGCATTGTCGGTTGTCGTCTGTCCCTATCAGTGCTTGGATTAGTGTACGAGTCCGTCGAGTAGTCCAGTTCGTCCGTCGAAGTAGTGCTTGGGGCAGTGCTATCGTCTTGTCAGTGGTTTCAGTCAAGTCGGCGATGTCCAGTTGCACTGCAGTATGTCTGTCAGTTACTGTCGGTGAGTCCGTCAATGTTGACAGGTGTACGTCGGACAGCATGTCTACCCCTGCCTCTGACATGCTGTCCCAGTTAGTCGTTGGTGTGTCGAGTAGTGCCTGTATCTCGTCGGATACAGACTCAGTCTCACCTGCAATAGAGTATTTAAATTCATCTGAATCACACTCTATGCGTGGGACTCCCGTTCCAAACGATACTAATAATTGAGTCTCACAGTCTGTCACTCACTGATCGCGTAATCAGTTGAGTCGACCGTCCCACTCTAACTATCAAATATCGTCTGATGTCAGGAGTTTCAACTTCATCATTATGATAAAGTGAGACTGCTGTCGCTACCAGAATAAATTCTAATTAATTAAATTAATTATTATAGAATTTCTAGTAGACTTACCCCCCAAAACAGTTGCTGCATTAGACATAATGTTGCTGCTGTTTTCTTAGGGCTCGTAGATAGCCAAATTGTTTACTGCAAAAGACGTGCTGCCTGTTTGCTGGTTGCAATTGAAAAGAGCGCTCACAGCTAGAGAGGTTATGTAATACCCTATACGCTGTTGAGTTGGCTACGCTCTGCTGACCCCCGGCTGACCTATTCAATCTGCCACTGGGTAGCATGTTATCAATTACCTCGCTCCCCCAGACTTCTTTGTGCATGTTGACATGCTACAGAATACTGTGCATGTCGACCAAGTCACACAAGAAGTCTCGTAAATAAGATGGTGGCGCCCTGGTACGTTGGCTGCGGTCCAACGGTACCGGGGAATTTGCTGCGACTGGTGACTCTTGCACCACGGGTGGTGTCGCCAGTCTGGGGGGGTCCACCAGTACGGGTGGTCCTCCCTCAGCTGCCTCTTCCTCATGATTATGAGGAATTTCCATCTCATTCGGGGCGATGGGCCTGTCGACCGGCTCCACAGGTGGTGGGGCCGGCTCAGACAGGTCTTCTGGTGTGTCGGCCACCTCCTCCTGGGGTGGAGGAGGCCAGGGCGGGTCAGGCGGCGCGTCAGCCGCCCCGTCCTGATCTTGCAGTGTCTCCTCCACCTCTATATACGCCATGCCTCGCCCCCTCATAAGAGGGCGTCTAGCGGGCTCTAAGAGGGGAGGTGCTTGACCTGCTGCATCAGGACTCGCCCAATGAGGCTTCAGCCGTGCTTCGTTCTGGACTGACACTTGTCCAGACCGTTCCACTTTATAGGTGTGATTTGGCATCACCTCAATCACGCAGTAGGGGCCTACAAACTTCGGCTGCAACTTGGCTGCCTGTCCGCGCCGCCGGCGATGACTGGTCATCCAGACCCAGTCTCCCACCTTGTATAAGGGGGGGGGGGGTCGTCAGAGTCACCACTTCTGACCTGCCATTGCTGCTCACGTAGCACCTCGTGAGTTGTCCCCATGCGTTTTACGAGCTTGTCCACGTAATCGTGGACGTTGCTCTCGGGAGTCGGAACATGATAGGTTACGTGCTCAGGAACCCTTGTTTCTCTCCCCAGCATGAGAAAATTAGGGGTCTCCAGTGTACTGGAGTGAGGGGTACTACGGTACGCTCGCATGATCTGCGGCAACACCAAGTCCCACTCTTCTTGGCTCCTACCGATAAGCAGGCTTCTCAGAGAGTCCCCTAGCATTCGGTTGTTCCGCTCCACAACCCCGTTCCCTTGCGCGTGATACGGGGTCGTCCGACTCTGGTTTACCCCCACATTTTACAGAGATCGCTCATAAGTTGCGACTGAAACTGGGCGCCTTGATCAGAGTGTATCTGCTCCGGCAAGCCGAAGTAGCAGCACACCTGCTGATCCAAGGCTCTGGCCACCAAGGGGGTCGACGCATCTGGAATAGCCAGTGCATCAGCTCACCGCGTGAAATGGTCAGTTAGTACCAGTATCCAGCTATTACCTCTTGCTGTTGTGGGCATGGGGCCTACCAGATCTACAGCAACTACCTGCCACGGACGACCGGCATGGAGGCGACACCTCCCTGCGGTCTCAGTGGGGCGGCTATGCTCGCTAGCTTGGCATACCTCGCACTTCCGCCCCCGGAGTCGGACATCCCGGGTCATACCGGGCCAAAAACACTGGAGTTGAAGACACCTAATCACCCGGCTAGCTCCCGCGTGAGCTTGCTTATGGGTGTCCCAGATAAACTCCCGCCTCAGAGCGGATGGGCAGACTACCCTCTCTCGTTCCCTGCAATTGGTGCCGGCTGCCAACGTTATCGTTAGCAGCCCATCAAGGTTGAACCGGAGGGAGTCCCAGTGGTCACAGAAGTACTTAAACTCTGCGCTCTTCACCCGCTGTTCGGCCTCACTCGGCCACCGTCCCTCCTTCTTGGCCCGAACTAGGTCAGCTACTACCCCTGGTAGCGTTGCCTGGAGCCGACATAGCTCCCTGACGTTCCTGAGCAACGTGGGGTTTGCGTGAAGGTTGTTAACAGCTTCGTTAGAAGATTTGGACAGGAGTTGCCCTTCTTCCCAGCTGTATACACCCGCTTTCCCCAACTGCGCTTCAACGTCCGAGCGAGGGGGTCCACCATCCCTGCGCTCAATGTTCTGGCACTGCTTACACCCATCTGCCTGGCGGCGGCTGAGTCCATCGGCAATACCGTGTTTCTTACCGGGTCGATGTTCAATTCAATAAGAAAACTCTGTCAGGATCTCTAGCCAGCGCGCTACTTGGCTTGATGGTTCCGCCCGTCGACACAGCCATATCAAAGGCGCATGGTCCGTTCGAAGCCGGAATGTACGCCCACACAGTTGGTTTAAGGTCATTACTTTCCAGATTCAGGCACTGCTTTATGTTATATATAAACGGTTTCCAGGGGATAGCTCGAACAGTTTTTGTCTCACATTAACAAATTTTACATGAAAAGATAGCTCTTGCATTCCTCTTTCATATACTTTTTTAATTTTTCAATAAAAAGTTTTTTGAGAAAGTTGTTGCATAATAAGTAAAATTTTACACCCTCCATGTTCCACTGCTGTAGCACAGGGGATTCATTTTATAAAGTATAAAAGTTAAACTTGACATTCCTTGATATGTTTTCTCTAATATACTTTCTTTGTTTTTTAAAATTCTGTTTATGCTCTTCACAATTTGGTAAAAACATACACCATTTTGCAAGTTTCACTGCAATTTTCTAAATTCTTCATATGGTGGTTCTAGCTACGCTCCTGTGACTAATTATAACATTCCTAGTACGTTTGCCGCTCTGCGCTATCACAATAACATATAGTACCCTCTCGCACAAATTGGCAGTCTATTGGATTTCTGCCAATATAATGTTCCCTGTTTTACATTAGCACTTAGCTGAATCATCTCACTATGTTACAATAATATATTGAAAATGCCTCAGCACAACATAATTCTTTGTTTGTTTGGCAGAGTTAATTTCAGCTAAATCACTTCACTTTGCAGTCTTGTCAGTAAAGGTCTGTCTATAGAGCAGCAGGTGTACTTTCAGTTTCTCTAATTCACATATGATTATTTTAAGTACATTGTATTCTATAAGATCAATTTAAGGTTTAGTCCAGTGTTCAGTATCTAATTATTATGCATGTATGTTGTCTTACTGTTGAACAAAAGTTAAAAAAAACTTTACAATTATAGCCATATTTATTATACATGCGTAGGATTTGCATAAGTTGACAAAAAAATTGCGACAAAACAGGGTTGAACCATAACCAACTAACTCCTCGCTGACGCCTCTAACCTCTAGACCACGCAGTCATCGTTAATAAGACGCGCACTATATGAGTAACTATCATTACATAAATATTTCGCGCGCAAAAGGGTTATAATTATTAGGCTGTCAATTCATGTTGATAGCAGTCAACTGTTGCAATAGTCTCGGGTTACTAGCAAAGCTAATGGTTTTGAACAAATAACCCAAAAGTTTAAAAATAAGTAGCTTGCGTATTACTAGCTACAAAAACAGGTCTGAAATAGACTGGTAAAGCAAGCTCTTATTGTAGAGTTTGCAGATGTGCTCTAAAATAAAACTTAAACTGTATGGTATTACATAAGTATTTGTATGCGAGAGATAAATGGACATTACTGAGTTTTTGGAAAACAACATACTTGAAGTTAACTTTGACAATGGTGTGTTATTTTCATCATACACTAGCACAGATAGGGCCTATAGCATAAATCTCTAATCATATGAATCTTTATGAAGCCCACAGCTCATGTAAGGGTGGCAAATGTAATTTGAAACTAAAAACTGTGTTGCTGCATTGTGTCTAAGGTATATTAGAGAGCAGAATTTGGTTTTACTAGCCTACCCCAACGGCATTCTACAATGCAGCTTATATGCTGGCAGTTGTAATAAGTACTGTCAATAGCAAGGTTACTATCACTGCTAGCTCTGTGCAGTATGTAACCTCTTGAATAATTGCGCCAATTTTAAACTCTTGGAAGTTGGCCAAGTTATCATATCGCAGCCAGCCACCGGAGACAAAGCATCAGAGCTATTCATATAATATTATACTGATGCACTTGGTAGCAGAGTGGCTAATCTAATACAGTTCATAGTTCAACACCCTTTACTTTGGGAATACAGCCTCTTTTTTTAGGTTTACCTTACAAAGCATGAACATATCTAAACTGATATTCTGATAATTTAGAGGTACATTTTGAAAACTAGGTTAATTGCACTTGTTTGCACAACAACAATAATAAAATAGATATTATGCAGTATAATAAAAACACACATAATACTATATAATATATTATAATGATAATAATATAATATTATAAGTACCATTACTGCATTTTATAAATCACATGGTTGCCAAAAAAATGTATCACAAATTTTGTAATTATACATCAAAAATAGAACTATAGCTAGGCAGCAGGTTAGAATAGAGTAAATTTTTAAAACATGAAATCATGATTTGACTATTGTTTTATTTAGGCCAACCAACCTAGGAATACAAGATTGGGTTTTAGCTGAAAGTTTATAACATTTAGCTTTTGAGCCAGCAGCACTGGCACTTGTGAAGTATAGGCAAAGTTAGTGAAGCGAGACTAACTAGCACTCAAATACAAGGCATATTGAGACGCAATAACAAGTCAGGAGCGTATAAATTGAAAAGAATGTGGAAGGGGGACTATGTTTTTCAACAAGCTATAACTTAAACATGAATTGGTTTTTGAAAAAAATAAAAAAGTATATTGGAGAACATAAGTTTCTTTATCTTTTCATATTTTTTTTGTTCCTGTGACATTCAACCTGTTTGAGCTATCAGTGGAACATTGTTCATATAGAACATAAAGCACCTGGCAAAGAGCCAGAAAATGAAAAGTGTGACCTTAAACTAACTGTGCATATAGATATGGTCTAAAGTGTTTGACCGCCTTGACTACTGCCAAGAGTTCCCTCCTGGTTGTACAGTAGTTCTTCTCAGGCGCCGACAGGGCTTTGCTATAGTAAGCCACCACCACCTCGCAACCATCTTGGACTTGCGACAGCACAGCCCCCACATTATGGTTACTGGCATCAGTATCCAAAATGTACTCCTTCGCAGGGTCAGGATACGCCAAGATGGACGCTTCCACCAGGCGATCCTTCAGGTGGTCAAATGCCTTCTGCTCGGCCTGTGTCCACTGCCATCGCACCCCTTTTGCTGTCAGCCGATTCAACAGCTGTGCAATTTCGGCGAAGTCTGGTATGTACTGACGATAGTACCCTACCAGTCCCAGAAATGCCCACAATTCAGGGAGGTCGACCGGAACAGCCCAGTCCCTCACAGCCCGTACCTTCTCAGGGTCAGTGGCGACCCCGTCTCGACCAACTACATGGCCCGGGCACCTGACCTCGCGTTGCAGTAATGCACACTTAGAGGGCTTGAGCTTCAGACCAGCAGCTCGAAGTCTGTCAAACACCTCCCTGAGTCGACTGACATGTGTGTCGAAGTCGGGAGAGATGACAATGACATCATCGAGATAAATGAGCAAGCTCTTCCAGTGCAGCTCACTCAGGACCTGCTCCATGAGTCGCTGGAAGGTGGCCGGTGCGGACGTAAGTCCGAATGGCAGCACCTTCCATTTTCAGAGCCCATCCCGCATTACAAACGCGGCCTTGTCCTGTGCTTCAGGACTCAGGGGCACTTGCCAATACCCGCTTAACAAGTCCAACGTGCTGAAGAATTTGCTACCAGCTAAGGCATCGAGCGACTCATCGATCCTAGAAAGAGGGTAAGCGTCCTGAATGGTCACGCTGTTCAGCCTGCGATAATCAACGCAAAACCTCCAGCTCCCATTCTTTTTTCAAACCAGGACGACTGGAGAACTCCAGGCCCCATGGCCTGGCTCAATCAGGTCCCGGTTCAGAAGGTCTTGCACCTGACGGCTCACTTCTCTTTCCTTCTCAGGACCTAACCAGCGGGTCGGCTGCCGGATGGGCGCCGTCCCCGCCGCCAGGGGTATCTCATGACAGACAGTCTTAGTCAGACCCATGTCATGGTCGCCGCAACTGAACACGTCCTTGTACTCAGAGAGTAGCCGCGCCATCACCAGGCGTTCGCGCTTGCTCCCACAGCCATCACAGGCATCCTCGTACAACTCCGCTACGTGTTCAGGCACCGGCCCCCTGCCGTCTCTAGTGGGTACCCCACGGGCTTCGTCCGCCGTCTCCAGCGCGGGCCCTACATCCTCCTCCTGTACGGAGTGGAACTTCCCCACTAGAGACACAGCCGGCAATTCTGCCGGCTCCGTGAAAGGGTTTACGCACTGGACTAGAAACTCCCCCCGCTCATCCAGCCTATTCAGACTGTTAGCGAGCTGGACGCCCGCCAGTGCACCTTCCACCACTCCTAACTCGGAGATTTCTCTACAGTTCACTCTGCAGCGAACTGTAGTCCGGGAGCGCCAAGGTACAGTGCAACGCTGTACCACCTGCACTCCCCCCACTAAGGGTCGGCCAAATTTGTCGACACAGGCCAGCTCACGCCCGGCCATCACCACCGCCGACTTGCTAAAGTGGATGTAGCACCCGTGTCGCTTCAGAAATGGCATGCCCAAGATGGCGTCCTCCTTGAGTTGACTGATGATGAAGGTCTCACTGATCGTCTAATCATGGACTCTACCAGTCAACTGGATTACCCCATAGAAAGGAATACACGACCCGTCCGCTAACGTGCCGTGTTCCCCTTCATATGGTTCTAGGCTAGCCCTGTCCTTGGCACTGAGAGTGTCGAATAGACGCCGACTCAGTAGATTTGTGGTGCACCCAGTATCCAACAGGAATGTGACAGCTTTGCCAGCAAGTTTGCCGGGGAGGAAATAGCTGCTTTCATATGGCTGAGCGCTCACTGAGCGGTTCGTCTCTTGAGGAGACACCTCATGTGCATGGAGTTGGGGATGCACCGGTGCTTTTCGGTTGCGAGGGGGTCGTCGATGTTGCGTGGGCAGGCAGGTTACGTCTCGGTTTCGCTCACACACGGGCGGCCGAGTGAATTCTCGGACTGATGCTCGTGTGGGCAACCGAGGAAAATCCCTGTTTTGCTCCCACTCGTTGTTCACTTCCTCATCAACCAAACCTTCAAAGCGGTTTTTGAGTGCCCAAGCCGGAGGTTTTGGTGGGCCTTACGGCCTACTAGCTCTCCTTGGGGCTTGCCACTCTGGCGAAGGCGGCCTCCTCACCCGGTGGGGTTTTGGCCTTGGCCTCTGCCTTGGGGGGTTAAACTGGGGCCCACGGTCGGCGGAAGTTACCGTGGGCCTTTGTTGTTTAACTGTCTCCCATTACCGCGGGGGCAACTTCGTGTGAAGTGCCCACCACTACCACAGCTCCAGCATATGGGGCGACGCCTGTCGTCGACAGCTACCGACGACCTTCTGGGTCGCTCGGCTGTCGACTGCTGGCGCAGTTGCCTGATCTCGGCTAGCAGTTCTCAATCCAAGCTTGTGGTCAAGCTAGTCGATTCGTCTGCTGCTGCCGAGGCGACATGTACAGCTGTCTTCGCCGGCGATGTCGACACGTCGTCGTCTGCTCCGACCTGCTGTATTGTCGCACCAGGTCGACTCGCACTGTCGGCTTGGAAATAGGCATTCCCAAGCCTTAGAGCTCTTTCCATAGTCTCAACTTCGGCCACCAGCAGATGCTGTTTCAGACCGAGATTGTTTTATAGACTGGAGGAATGCATCCAGTGCTAGGCTCTGTCGACTATTAGGATTTCTCCTAAGTCCCTGGAGTTGCACGCGAGCATCTCGAGCGGTTAATATAAACCGGGCTCGTAATGCTTCAAATATGTCACCGACATTCTGGCCTATCCCAAAGGGTTTAGCCGGCCCTGTCAGACATAACTGCAGCTGGATCAGAGTAACCCTATTCGGCCATCTGCAGATGGCTGCCACATCACTAAACTCAGTGATGAATTGCTCCACATCTTCTTCCCCTGAGAAGATGGGAGCCCGCAAGTGGTACCTGTCCATAGGCAGCGCTGGGCCGCTTATGTGATCCTCTTCTACTGCTGCCGGTTCCTGTCTGGGCGTGTCGTCCTTGTCGGCCATCTTCTTTCTACTCCCTGGCTAGGCGCATTTGTATTAAGTGGGATCCCACCGCTGCCACCACTGTAGTGAATTTCGCAATTCACTATATTATATGTGGGTCAACTTAAACAAAGCCACTACACCAGGTTATTTACGTTATGATAAGTTTATTATTTACAAGATACAAGAAGTTCTAATTACTGCTAACATGAATTGAAACAATTACATAATAAGTGAGCATTTATACACAACTACTCTAAATGAAGTCCCAATCTGCTTTCCCCGGCTAGCTACTCAGCGCGCTTCCATTACGAGTAGCTAGCTCCACCTGCTATCAATTAGTATGTCAGTCCTGATTGGTTGTTACTAGTGGTGCCACTGTCGACCATAGATACAAGTCGCTGGAGGTCGATGTATAGTCGATCTCCACAATAGCATACAATATAGAGTCGACCCTTTCTATATAATAACTAGCACTAACTGCACTACTAAAATCCATTACAGCTATAATTACAATATTTGAGGCATTAGAAAGCTACGCAAGGAGCTTAGCTATAATTACAACATTTAACAGTATTTACAAAGTTACGCCAAGTCCATTATAATAGTGACGCGACATAATTACTAGAGCGTTAAAATCCATTACAATATTAGCAATGGTATACAATAAAATCACAGGAGATCACCAAAATATGGCAATAACTACTAGGTCTACTGCCTGCGGTGAACTAACATTCATTTATGTAAACTCAGAAGTGTAGCCTACTATACTAGCTTCTCACCAAGAACCATTAGACACCAGAGGGTCCAGATAGAAAAATTACCACAATTACCAACCTTTAGCCGCACTGTAAAAAGAAGGATGCACTTCTATAGCCTTTAGTGTTTCCAAGTGTTCTGTGTTTTCCAAGGTATTCAAAGGTGATTGGCAGGTCGTTTCATTCAGCTACACATCAATATTACATTAAATCAACCAAAATACATAGTTTCCCAATTTTTTGTTATTTAGATTTAGGGTACAGGGTTTGAGGTTTGGGGTTATTTTATTATTCACTTTGTGTTCAGCAGTTTGTGTGCGAAACAACCATTTTGTATAGACAGTAACCCATATAATAATGGTGATATAATAATATTGTTGTAATTTCTAGAATTTGGGTTGATGTGTAATCAAGAGAGTCTATTTATTGCTAGAGAACTTCACCAGGATAAGTCGTGTTACTAAGAGTATATTTTAAGTACAAGGATACATAATAAAACGATACAGAAACATTCACAAATTCACACGTCTATTTAATCTACTACACTATTCACAACTGACTAGTAGCGCAAAACTAACTACTGCTACTAACTATCAGCATCGCTAATTGGCTGTCCATTGTTCCGGGTCAATAGCGTTACCCTGTGTATTCCGCTGCTGGTAGCTCCACGAGCCACCACACCGCCTCCACCAGCAGAAAGCCCTCTTTCTGATAACAAAAACTATTTCACAATCAACTACGTACATCAGTGGACCAAGGAGAAAAAGATATAAAACATATATACAATAAACAGAATTGGTCAGCTACATACAAAACGTGCACAAAAAAATAATACTAAGTAATTAGTAAGTCTTATATACATATATAGCGTACATGCCACAGTAACTCCAGGGAACGCCACGGAGAGGTAGTGAGGTTGTAGAAGAGAGATAGTGGAGGTCCGGGAAAGTAAAGTAGGGGAGGGAGGTCTGATGCTTGAGGGGAAGCCGTACTAATTCTGAGTCGCTCGCTTCAACCGTCTGATGGACTTCTGTAGCGACCGGAGCTCACTGAATGCTGCTTGAATACGGGGGGGGGGGCTAGTCGGTACACTTTTTGTTCTAGTTCGTCTGCCCGAGTCTCGACCTCCCGCAGGTTGCGGGCCAGAGGGGAAGAACGGGAGAGGGATTGTTGACGCCTGTGTCTCTTCCGTTCTGTCAGAGGAAGCGGGGGAGGGAGTGTATAAGCTTTCTTGTTTGACCGAGGTCCACTGCCACGTCACTCCCTTTGCGGTGAGCCGGTTTAACGGCTGTGCTATGCCCGCAAAGTCTGGTATGTATTGCCTGTAATACCCTACCAGCCCCAAGAAAGCCCGAAATCCGGTCAAGTCTTGGGGGTGACCCAGTCTTCTATCGCCCGTACCTTCTCGGGATCCGTTGCCACGCCGTTTCGACCGACAACGTGCCCCAGGTACTTTGACCACCGGCTGCAATAGAGCGCACTTGGAAGGTTTGAGCTTAAGACCGGTACCTCGGAGTCTCTCGAAGACCTCCCGCAGACGACTGACATGTGTCTCGAAGTCTGGAGAGATTACGATGACATCATCGAGGTAGATCAGCAGTGTCTTCCAATGGAGCCCGCTGAGGACTTGCTCCATCAGCCTCTGGAAGGTGGCGTGGGCGGAATTTAACCCGAAAGGCAGCACCTTCCACTTCCACAAACCGTTCTGTGTGATAAACGCTGCCTTCTCCTGGGCGTCGGGACTCAGAGGAACTTGCCAGTAACCGCTCAACAAGTCTAACGTACTGAAGTACTTGCTGCCGGCTAGAGCGTCCAATGACTCGTCAATACGAGGTAGAGGGTAGGCGTCCTGTATGGTTACGCTATTGAGTTTGCGGTAATCCACACAGAACCGCCAACTGCCGTCTTTCTTCCGGACCAATACGACCGGCGAGCTCCACGCACTATGGGCGGGCTCTATGAGGCCGCGATCCAGAAGATCCTGTCTTTGTCGGCTAACCTCCTTCTCCTTCTCCGGCCCCAGCCTGCGCGTGGGTTGCCGGATAGGGACCGTCCCTGCAGTCAGCGGTATTTTGTGTCTGACAACTCCAGTCAGTCCCACGTCATTATCTCCGCTGCCGAACACATCACCGTAGTCGCGTAGCAACTTCGCCATAGCTTGGCGTTCCTTGTTGCTCGCGCAGTCACCACAAACTGTTTCATATAACTCCCAGATGTGTGTAGGGACCGCCCCTCGCCCCTGAGTAAGGCGCCGAGGGAGTGCCTCCGTCGCATCACCCAGCGACGGGCCCACGTCCTCCTCCTGGACAGAGTGGAACCGGCCCAGCATAGACCCAGCTGGGAGCTTGATGGGCTCGGTACAGGGGTTGACACACTGCACTAAGATCTCCCCTCGCTCGGTCAGTTGGTTTAAACTGCTGGCGAGTTGGATCTTTTTGTGCGCGCCTTCAACGACCCCGGGTCTAGCTATCCGGTTGCTGTTCACTCGGCAGTGGATAGTAGCCCTCGAGCGCCCGGGTACAGTGCAGGTTCGAACTACCTGAACACCGCCCACTAGACGACGCCCAAACTTATCCACACAGGCGAGTTCTCGCTCCCCCATCAGCACTGCCGACTTGCTAAAGTCTATGCGGCATTGATGCTGTTTCAAGAAGGGCTATCCGAGGATAGCATCTTCCTCCAGCTGGCTTATGACAAAGGTCTCCTGTATAGCCTGGTCTCGGACATGCACAGGGAGCTCGATAATACCGTAGAAGGGGATACACGACCCGTCTGCTACGGTGCCATGTTCTCCCGTGTACGGTCGTACTCTATCCCTGTCCTGGCGGGGCAGTGCCTCAAAGATCCTACGACTGAGAAGGTTGGTAGTACAGCCGGAGTCTAGCAGGAAAGTGACGGCTTTACCCGTCACCTTTCCGGGGAGGAAATAGCTATCTCCATGTGGTTGTACTTTCACCCCCCCCGCATGTGTTGTCTTGGTTGGGTAGGACGGCTGGGGTTTACTCGTGGTTAATGGGGTTTCCGGCGGCGTCGTTGGCGCCGGCGGGGTTCGGAGCTCCTCACTGGGCCTTCCGGCTCTAATTCAGTGGCAGACTCCTCCTCCCGAGGTAACCGGTGGAACTGGTTAGCGAGTGGCAGGGAGAAGGTACTCGGCCGCTGTGCGGGTCTGCTAGTCCTACGTGGTACCTGCCACTCCGGGGGAGCATACCGTCGTGTCTGTACAGACCGGTGGCGGCGTGTCTCACCATGTTCCTTCAGTTTCGGCACGAGGGGCGGAAGGGCGTCCGCGGGCCGTGACAGTTTAACGTCCCCTGGTCCTGGGATCATCCTTGCTGTCTGTGGTCCTGACCAACACTACTCAAGCCCGGCCCCACAGGTGCTGGGGACAACCGTGAGGCCTGACCGGGACCAGCGCTGGCAAGAATAGCTACCAGCTGTCCCAACATCTCTACCATACGGTCTACTTCTGCTTCTAAGGAGGGAGCTTCGGGGGCTGCCGTAGCTCTGGCAGCATTGACTCTAACCGGCGGCGGGTTCCCTTGTTCTCGATGCATTTGGGTAGCCAACAAGTAAGCCTCTCCGGCCTTTAGGGCATCCTCTACCGTGGTTATTCCTTTAGCTTGTAGTTTATGTGACTGGACGAAAGCGTCGTAGGTGTAACGCTCTTGGTGTTGTGCTGATAGGTCACCATACGCAATCTGCGCCAGCTTTTTCACCGTCGCGGCATGCTCTTGCAATGAGACCCGTGAGGCGCGGCACAACCTCTGTAAACGGGCCCTGGCGTCCTCTGCGGAGATACCAAAACGGGCCCGCAACGCAGCCAATATCCCGTCTACATCCGTTCCTATTCCGTACGGCTTGGCTTGCTCCGTCAACGCTCTCCGCAACTGGATAAGGCCTACTCTCTGTGGCCATTGGGCAATATCCATTACTTCTCTAAACTCCTGTATAAACTGTTCGACATCTTCTGACCCAGTAAAGGTGGGAGCTTTCAAGCGATATCGATAAGCCTCTTCTCCCACATGATTCACAGGAATAACATCATTTCTACGCTCACCTTCTACTGGGGGTGGTTGCATTCTAGCATTTTCAGTCTCCATCGTTGATGTACACTATCCCACTGCTGCCACCATTGTTGTAATTTTCAGAATTTGGGTCGATGTGCAATCAAGAGAGTCTATTTATTGCTAGAAAACTTCACCAGGATAAATCGAGTCACTAAGAGTATATTTTAAGTACAAGGATACATAATAAAAACGATACAGAAAAATTCAGAAATTCACACGTCTATTTAATCTACTGCACTATTCACAACTGAACTAGTAGCGCGAAACTAACTACTGCTACTAACTATCAGCATCGCTAATTGGCTGTCCATTGTTCCGGGTCAATAGCGTGACCCTGTGTATTTCGCTGCTGGCAGCTCCACGAGCCACCACAATATTTAGTTAATTAAATTTGCGTTTATCAACTTTTTAACAGTATTGTTTTCACTGGTACAATTGGCTCCATTCAAATGTAACCATGTAACATTAGGCTTCAAACTTTTTAACCAGCTCAACTCTACACTGCATTTTCATGACTGCTCATTAAGTGAATGAATGCCCTTACCAATTATTTATGGTTTGCATTAATTTATAGTTGGAGTTTTATTCAATGCAACTATTTCTCTTGGCCAATTTTTTTATGGAGCCTGTGCACAAAATGTATCATTAAGCAATTGTTTCTGATTGGTCTGTGTGTTACGTTAGTTTAAAATAACATCATTGTCATTTGCAGAAAACAAACTCCTAAATAATGAGAATACAGGAGACCCCAAAAGAATGAGATGAGAGTTTCACTGTGTGTTTGCAGATACATTAGCTGTTGATAAAACCTCCCTCATTTTCACTGAAGAAACAAAATAGATATTGGGTGTGTTGACGTTCTCTCTTTGACTGCCAAATTTCTGTATACTATGAAATGCATTTGGAATTCGAATCTTTTACTCTGTAGATTATTTCGCTATTGAAACTATTTGTTTTTTAAAATTGTGATTTGCTTCATGTTTTTTTCCTGTTTCATCGCATGTATTGTTCAAAATGACTACAATATCATTTTACACTCTGTACCAAAAAAATAATCAATAAATTGGTAACAGTTATGCATACCTTGATGCAGATACTTTTATTTGAAACTCATGAAACGTACCACCCAAACTTAAAGTTGAAATCATACAATTGATCACTGAAATCCATATTAAACATGGTTTCCAACGATATCCAAGGAATGCTTTGCAGATTTGAGGGTTCTTCTGAACAATATAGCATACTGAAAATTAGCAAAAATCACAACAACTAAAATTGCTGCCATTAAAATAATAATAATAATCAATTTGTACAAATACATAAACAGATTAACAGTTGTTAGAAGTTAATGCAGCAATTGTGTTTGGTACTAATATATATAGTTCATAAAACTGTTGTTGAGCTTTTTATCAAAATAAAACTAAATTATTTATACAGAACAATCAATCCAAGAAAGAATAAAAAAGTTCATCATAGCCCAACAAAAAGTAACAGTAAACAGAACAAATACAAGTTGTGTAATTGAAGATGAAGAGAAGTCAAACTATAAGTTATAAATTGTATGCAGATAAACCAGTTTATTAACAAGATGTGGAAAAGTTACAAAATTTTTGAAACCCACTCTCCACCCTCGCTAGGGTTGGAACCCAAGACCCACATTTCCCAAGCAAGTGCTAACCATTACACCACATAAATATATACACATACACAGAATGATTCAAGCGCAAATCTCTTTGAAATGGCAATAATTTTATACATTCGTCTTACTAAAAGTATGAAGTTGATGATTATCTCCTTTCATTTTAATGATATTTTAGGCGAGGCAACTGTTTGACTGCAAACTATTCTTAAATAAATTCACCTGCAGTAATCAGCCTCTGCACCTCTTCATGCATAGCAGCTTGGACTTCTGCTTCTTTTCATTTCTTGAACCTCAAAGCTTTTATTTCTACTACCACAACAATGTTACTATAAGAACCACTCACAATACCTTTACAGACGACTACTTATTGTACTAATAAAAAACTCAATGCTCACTGCCTTTACTCAAAATAAAATCTGCGTCATTCAATCAGGATCCACTCTGTGTATATAAGCAATGCCTTCTGCCACCCAAAGCTGTCTTGGGCAGTAGTAGTAGATATTTGGTGCCACGGGGTGAGGAGGCCCACAGGAAACTACCTGGTGACAGGTATCGTCTGAAGGCCCCTGTCTTCACTGGCAATGAGGGCGTAGAACAATTCCTTCAATAGTTCAGAGATGTGATAGCCGTTACTCAATGGCCACCTGCTCAATTGCCCTGCTGAAATTGCAGCTGGCTTTGGGAGATCAGGCCAAACCCTCTGCGGGTTAGGACCTGAGAAAAAGAAAGTTGTCCACAGAAAAAGGAAACTGTCAGGAGAGCAGAGTAATATACCAAGCAACTGTAGAAACTACCGAAAACGAGCCTGCAACATACATTGGCTTGAGTGATGGACCGTTCAAAATAAAATACGCGAACCACAACTCATCCTTTAAAAACAAGGAAAAAGCAATTAATCAAACAGAACTTAGCAAATACATTTGGCAACTAACTAACAAAAACATTAAACACAATAAAAGTTGGAAAATATTTAGGAAAGCCTAATTATTATTAATTATTTTCCTTATAATATTGAGGAATATATATATATATATATATATATATATATATATATATATATATATATATATATATATATATATATATATATATATATATATATATATATATATATATATATATATATATATATATGTATATATATATATATATATATATATATATATATATATATATATATATATATATATATATATATATATATATATATATATATATATATATATATATATGTATAAATAAAAGTAATGAACGATAAAATTTGATTTAAAACACTTTATTACTACTAGTTTCATGTGCATTGAATGTACACAATCTTCAGATAAAATGTTAAGATGTAATGTAACAAGAATAAAAACATACTATATATATATGTATGAGAACTGTGTGTAAAAGCTATAAAGCCAATGGATTAAAATACATAAATAGATGGAATAAAAGTGTTTAAGAGATTGAAATGTCAAGTCACATTCTCTAGGAGGAGCTTTCTAGCGTGCCTGCATGTTGTTATGAACACTATTATTCAAGAAAAGGTAAAATAAAAATTTATTCAATGAAATCCATAACCCTGCTAAATTAACAATTGTTTTTGCCAAAGACAGATATTGTAATGGTTAAAAGAAGTATACCTCCCAGTACCGCCTGCTAAACATGACTATAGATTATGTTGAAACCAAACGTCAAGGACGACAACTTTGCAAACCCTTGCCGCATGTTTATGTGGTGCCCGATGAGTAACTACGGATGACACTGCCGGAATCTGCGTCATTCAATCGCGATCCACTCTGTGTATATAAGCAATGCCTTCTGCCGCTCAAAGCAGTCTTGGGCAGTAGTAGTAGATATTTGGTGCCACGGGGCGAGGAGGCCCACAGGAACTACCTGGTGACAAGAAATTAACCGAACCAAAATAAAGATTATCCTAGTGTAAGGGATTTTAGTTTATGTTATTATCGAAAGGATAACTCCTCGTGGCTTACTCTCTATACGCTTGGCATAATAGCTGACAATTGGAATGCGTACAATCTCTCTTATACTCGGCTGGACAATTATTGCTAGCTACTAATGCACGCAGTTAAACAAGGCAAGACTAGTTCAATAGAACCAACAACCGTACGCAGAATAGCCAATTAGCTCAATAGGAGGTGTAGATGGTTTGCACTGACAGTTAGTGTGCTCAGAAAAAAATGCTAGCGTTATGCTTATGGTTATGGAGTTAATTAGCATCGACAGGGACAACTCGGCGTCGACTGTTATCCGACAGTATCTTACAGTCGACAGTGGCACCACTAACGCTAGCCAATCAGGACTGACATGCTAATTGATAGCAGGTGGAGCTAGCTACTCGTAGTGGAAGAGCGCTGAGTAGCTAGCCGGGCAGAGCAGCTTGGGACTTCGCTTAGAGTAGTTGTGCATAAAGGCTCATTTATTATGTAATCGTTCAATTCATGTTAGCAGTAGTTCAATTCTTGTATCTTGTAAATAATAAACTTATTATAACGTAAATAACCTGGTGTAGTAGCTTTGTTTAAGTCGACCCACATAATATAGTGAACTGCGAAATTCACTACAGTGGTGGCAGCGGTGGGATCCCACTTAATACAAATGCTCCTAGCCAGGGAGTAGAAAGAAGATGGTCGACAAGGACGACACGCCCGGACAGGAACCGGCAGCAGTAGAGGAGGATCACATAGGCGGCCCAGCGCTGCCTATGGACAGGTATCACTTGCGGGCTCCCATCTTCTCAGGGGAAGAAGATGTGGAGCAATTCATCACTGAGTTTAGTGATGTGGCGGCTATCTGCAGATGGCCGAATAGGGTTACTCTGATCCAGCTGCGGTTATGTCTGACAGGGCCGGCTAAACCCTATGGGATAAGCCGGAATGTCGGTGACATATTTGAAGCATTACGAGCCCGGTTTATATTAACCGCTCGAGATGCTCGCGTGCAACTCCAGGGGCTTAGGAGAAATCCTAAGACCAACCTGCGAGAGCATGCTACCGTAGTCGATTGACTGGCACAAGTCGCCTACGACGACTTGCCTGCTGATAGTCGACAGAGCTTAGCACTGGATGCATTCCTCCAGTCTATTAACAACCTCGGGCTGAAACAGCATCTGCTGGTGGCCGAGGTTGAGACTATGGAAAGAGCTCTAAGGCTTGGAAATGCCTATTTCCAAGCCGACAGTGCGTGCCGACCTGGGGCGACAATACAGCAGGTCGGAGCAGACGACGTGTCGACATCGCCGGCGAAGACAGCTGTACATGTCGCCTCGGCAGCAGCCGACGAGCCGACTAGCTTGACCACAAGCTTGGTTCAAGAACTGCTAGCCGAGATCAGGCAACTGCGCCAGCAGTCGACAGCCTAGCGACCCAGAAGGTCGTCGGTAGCTGTCGACGACAGGCGCCGCCCCGTATGCTGGGGCTGTGGTAGTGGTGGACACTTCATACGAAGTTGCCCCCACGGTAGTGGAAGGCAGTTAAACAGCAATGGCCCACGGTAACTTCCGCCGACCGTGGGCCCCAGTTTAACCCCCCAAGGCCGAAGCCAAGGCCAAAACCCCACCGGGTGAGGAGGCCGCCTTCGCCAGAGTGGCAAGCCCCAAGGAGAGTTAGTAGGCTGCGAAGCCCACCAAAACCTCCGGCTTGGGCACTCAAAAACCGCTTTGAAGGTTTGGTTGATGGGGGAGTGAACGACGAGTGGGAGCAAAACAGGGATTTTCCTCGGTTGCCCACACGAGCATCAGTCCTACTGAGTCGGCGTCTATTCGACACTCTCAGTGCCAGGGACAGGGCTAGTCTAGAACCATATGAAGGGGAACACGGCGGACGGGTCGTGTATTCCATTCTATGGAGTAATCCAGTTGACTGGTAGAGTCCATGATCAGACGATCAGTGAGACCTTCATCGTCAGTCAACTCAAGAAGGACGCCATCTTGGGCATGCCATTTCTGAAGCGACACGGGTGCTACATCCACTTTAGCAAGTCGGCGGTGGTGATGGCCGGGCGTGAGCTGGCCTGTGTCGACCGATTTGGCCGACCCTTGGTGAGGGGAATGCAGGTGGTACAGCGCTGTACTGTACCTGGGCGCTCCCGGGCTACAGTTCGCTGCAGGGTGAACTGTAGGGAAATCTCCGAGCTCGGAGTGGTGGAAGGTGCACTGGGGGGGGCGTCCAGCTCGCTAACAGTCTGAATAGACTGGATGAGCGGGGGGGAATTCCTGGTCCAGTGCGTAAACCCTTTCACGGAGCCGGTAGAATTACTGGCTGGGTCTCTAGTAGGGAAGTTCCACTTCGTGCAAGAGGAGGATGTAGGGCCCGCGCTGGAAACAGCGGACGACGCCCGGGGAGTACCCACTAGAAACGGCAGGGGGCCGGTGCCTGAACACGTAGCGGAGTTGTACGAGGATGCCTATGATGGCTGTGAGAGCAAGCGAGAACGCCTGGTGATGGCGCAGCTACTCTCTGAGTACAAGGACGTGTTCAGTTGCGGCGACCATGACATGGGTCTGACTAAGACTGTCTGTCATGAGATACCCCTGGCGGCGGGGACGGCGCCCATCCGGCAGCCGACTCGCCGGTTAGGTCCTGAGAAGGAGAGAGAAGTGAGCTGTCAGGTGCATGACCTTCTGAACCGGGACCTGATTGAGCCAGGCCATGGGGCCTGGAGTTCTCCAGTCGTCCTGGTTCGGAAAAAGGATGGGAGCTGGAGGTTTTGCGTTGATTATCGCAGGCTGAAAAGCGTGACCATCCAGGACGCTTACCCTCTTCCTAGGATCGATGAATCACTTGATGCCTTAGCTGGTAGCAAGTTCTTCAGCATGTTGGACTTGTTAAGCGGGTATTGGCAAGTGCCCCTGAGTCCTGAAGCACAGGAAAAAGCCGGGTTTATAACGCGGGATGGGCTCTGGAAATGGAAGGTATTGCCATTCGGACTTACGTCTGCACCGGCCACCTTCCAGCGACTCATGGAGCAGGTCCTGAGTGAGCTGCACTGGAAAAGCTTGCTCATTTATCTCGATGATGTCATTGTCATCTCCCCCGACTTCGACACACATGTCAGTCGACTCAGAAAGATGTTTGACAGATTTCGAGCTGCTGGTCTGAAGCTCAAGCCCTCTAAAAATGCATTATTGCAGCGCGAGGTCAAGTACCTGGGCCATGTAGTTGGTCGACACGGGGTCGCCACCGACCCCAAGAAGGTACGGGCTGTGAGGGACTGGGCTGTTCCTGTCGACCTCCCTGAATTGCGGGCATTCCTGGGACTGGTAAGGTACTATCGTCAGTACATACCAGACATCGCCGGAATTGCACAGCTGTTAAATCCGCTGACAGCAAAAGGGGTGCGATGGCAGTGGACACAGGCCGAGCAGAAGGCGTTTGACCACCTAAAGGATCGCCTGGTGGAAGCGTCCATCTTGGCGTATCCTGACCCTGCGAAGGAGTACATTTTGGATACTGATGCCAGTAACCATAATGTGGGGGCTGTGCTGTCGCAAGTCCAAGATGGTTGCGAGGTGGTGGTGGCTTACTATAGCAAAGCCCTGTCGGCGCCTGAGAAGAACTACTGTACAACCAGGAGGTAACTCTTGGCAGTAGTCAAGGCGGTCAAACACTTTAGACCATATTTATATGGGCGCACATTCCGGCTTCGGACGGATCATGCGTCTTTGATATGGCTGTGTCGACGGGCGGAACCATCAAGCCAAGTAGCGCGCTGGCTGGAAATGCTGGCAGAGTTTTCTTATCGGATCGAACCTCGACCCGGTAAGAAACACGGTAATGCCGACGAACTCAGCCGCCACCAGGCAGATGGGTGTACACAGGATAGTTAAGGGCATCCTTACTAAGAATATCATAAATTTAGCTCACAATGTAGTCTAGGTTTCTTCTATAATATTGTTCTGTGGGTGGCATGCGTGTTGCCTGCCTGTGTATGTTTAGCCTGATATTAGATTATGACCAATAAACAGCAAGCTCAATTAGGGCTGCATTATATATCAACATTCCATTGTGGCTACTCTATGAATGAATTACACACCAAGCTATTCACTAGCTTGTAGGTCAGCAGGTCTGTAATTAGTAATGGACAAGCCAATATCTTTTCATCTCTACGCGTTCACTGAAGCGCGAAGTGATGAGCAGTGCTTATTAGTAAAAAAAAATTATCTCATTTTCAGCGTATAAATCACTAATTTATAGCAAATCTATAAAAGCTATTAGAAGCATTACAAAAACCCCGCTGCAGAAATATCTCAGAATTCCAACAGTGTTTTCTTTTTTCAGATATTATGTTTTCCTGCTGAGATCTTTTACTGGGACTGACATGATGTTTTTTCAGCTAAAAAAAGGAGAAAATGGATAGTTTTTCGTCTGTAGCTTAGCCAAAAAATGGAAAATTAAAAATTCCAAAAAATACGCGCTGAGGAATAAAGCTATCTACAACATAGTTTTTAAATTTTGATTTCAGCACAATTAGGTAAAATTTTATTTTACTGGGACTGATTTCTTATATGATAACACTGCATCATCAGCATAGCAGCTAGAACTAAAAGGTTGCCCTTAACTATCCTGTGTAAGCAGTGCCAGAACATTGAGACAGGGATGGTGAACCCCCTCGCTCGGACGTTGAAGCACAGTTGGGGAAAGCGGGTGTATACAGCTGGGAAGAAGGACAACTCCGGTCCGAATCCCCTAATGAAGCTGTTAACAACCTTCACGCAAACCCTATGCTGCTCAGGAACGTCAGGGAGCTGTGTCGGCTCCAGGCAACGCTACCAGGGGTGGTAGCTGACCTAGTCCGGGCCATGAAGGAGGGACGGCGGCCGAGTGAGGCCGAACAGCGAGTGAAGAGTGCAGAGTTTAAGTACTTCTGTGACCGCTGGGACTCCCTCCGGTTTGACAGCGATGGGCTGCTAACGATAACGTTGGCAGCCGGCACCAATCGCAGTGAACGAGAGAGGGTAGTCTGCCTGTCCGCTCTGAGGCGAGAGTTGATCTGGGACACCCATAAGCAAGCTCACGCGGGAGCTAGCCGGGTGACTAGGTGTCTTCAACCCCAGTGGTTTTGGCCCGGTATGACCCGGGATGTCCGACTCCGGGTACGGAAGTGCAAGGTATGCCAAGCTAGCGAGCATGGCCGCCCCACTGAGACCGCAGGGAGGCGTCGCCTCCATGCCGGTCGTCCGTGGCAAGTAGTCGCTGTAGATCTGGTAGGCCCCATGCCCACAACAGCGAGAGGTAATAACTGGATACTGGTACTAACTGACCATTTCACGCGGTGGGCTGATGCACTGGCTATTCCAGATGCGTCGGCCCCCTCGGTGGCCAGAGCCTTGGATCAGCAGGTATTCTGCTATTTTGGCTTGCCGGAGCAGATACACTCTGATCAAGGCGCCCAGTTTCAGTTGCAGCTTATGAGCGATCTCTGTAAAATGTGGGGGTAAACCAGAGTCGGATGACCCCGTATCACCCCCAAGGGAACGGGGTTGTGGAGCGGAACAACCGAATGCTAGGGGACTCACTGAGAAGCCTGCTCATCGGTAGGAGCCAGGAAGAGTGGGACATGGTGCTGCCGCAGATCATGCGAGCTTACCGTAGTACCCCTCACTCCAGTACACTGGAGACCCCTAATTTTCTCTTGCTGGGTAGAGAAACCAGGATTCCTGAGCACGTAACCTATTATGTTCCAGCTCCCAAGAGCAGCGTCTACGATTACGTGGACGAGCTCGTAAAACGCATGAGGACGGCTCACGAGGTGCTACGTGAGCAGCAATGGCAGGTCAGAAGTGGCGACTCTGACGACCCCCCTTTTTGCAAAGCGGGAGACTGGGTCTGGAAGACCAGTCATCGCCGGCGACGTGGACAGGCAGCCAAGTTGCAGTCGCAGTTTGTGGGTCCCTACTGCGTGATTGAGGTGATGGCCAATCACACCTATAAAGTGGAACGGTCTGGACAAGTGTCGGTCCAGAACGAGGCACGGCTGAAACCTCACTGGGCGAGTCCTGATGCAGCAGGTCAAGCACCTCCTTTCTTAGAGCCCGCTAGACGCCCCCCTATGAGGGGGCGAGGCATGGCGTATAAAGAGATTGAGGAGACACTGCAAGATCAGGACGGGGCGGCCGACGCGCCGCCCGACCCGCCCCGGCCACCTCCACCCCAGGAGGAGGAGGCCGAGACACCAGAAGACCTGTCGGAGCCGGCCCCACCACCTGTGGAGCCGGTCGACAGGCCCATCGCCCCGGATGAGGTGGAAATTCCTCAAAATCATGAGGAAGAGGCAGCTAGGGGAGGACCACCCGTACTGGTGGACCCCCCTCGTACTGGCGACACCACCCGTGCAGAAGAGTCACCAGTCGCAGCAAATTCCCGGGTACCGTTGGAACGTAGCCAACGTACCAGGGCGCCACCATCTTATTTGCAAGACTTCTGGTGTGACTTGGTTGACATGCATACTATACTATAACCTGTCAACCAGCACAAAACAAGTCTGGGGGGCGAGGTAATGGAAAGAGCGAAGCCAGCTCGCTAGTGAAGGAAGTATTATGTAATTACTTTCACTGCGAAGAGCGTTCTTTTCTATTTCAACTGCCAACTTGCACGCACGTACCCGGCAGGCTGGCGTACTACGAGGCCTAAGTGGGCAGCAGACTAATGTCGTGGCTGCCTTATGGTAAGTCTACTAATATAATTCTACTATTTGAGTAGAATTCAAGCTGGTAGCTTTAAATCAGTCTCGCTTTATCATAACGATAAAGCTGGTTTCCCAAGTCAGGTGATTTCACTGACGACTTGAGTGAGGCAGTCGACCGCGTGATTTCATAATAATCAGTGGTTAGTAGATTGCGAGACTCAGTCGAGGTGTCGTACTGACCAGGTGAAAACCCCTTCAACAGTTTCTGGCATTCTGTTGGAGGGAAGACCGTTCAAGGTTGAGGAACTAGAAGATAGATCCTACCGTCACACAGCCACCGTCCCCCTCTGACCGTAGAAGAGGAAGAGTACCCGTTGCCCGATTAACCGAAACGCTAGCCCCGACCAGTCCCTGTTGACGGATGTAAAGAAGCTACAGCGACGATGGCTCGTCTCTGTAAAGAACAGGAACAGGTGGCTGCTGAAGTGACTAAACTAAATACGAGACTCGAGGGACGACCAGCAAAGTAACCTTACGACCCCGACTTCCCCATACCCCTCTGACTGGTAGCAACTGGTACTTATTCTTTGTGGAGGTGATGTGAATAGATTGTGTGTGTCGGAACTCTTGCGACTAACGAGTAGGATACTTATTTTATATTATACTGTTTTATTATCATGTGTTATATTCTTTTTCAATTGTGTATTAGTTAGAGATTGTACCTTTCGATAGGTGAGGAGAATGTAAGGGATTTTAGTTTATGTTATTATGGAAAGGATAACTCCTCGTGGCTTACTCTCTATACGCTTGGCATAATAGCTGACAATCGGAATGCGTACAATCTCTCTTATACTCGGCTGAACAATTATTGCTAGCTACTAATGCACGCAGTTAAACAAGGCAAGACTAGTTCATACTGTTTATATTTATATATATATATATGTGTTTTTTTATGTACATACCCTACAAGCTCTCCCTTTCCGTTTTATATTTTTTTATTGTTGTATCTTTTTAGTTGTATTTGTATTATCAGAAATTTAGGCTTCCTGCTGGGGGGGGGGAGCGGTGTAGTGAGTACGTAAAACACGCGTCCACGTGTTATATAGTCAATTGTTATGATTTTCAGAATTAGGGTTGATATGCAATCCAGAGAGTCTAATTACTTGCTATAGAACTGCACCAGGATAAGTCGAGTGAACGAGTATATATTTTAGACACAATAATACATTATAAAAACGATACAAATACATCTGACAATTTACACATCTAGTCTATTCAGCACTCTAACTTCGACTGAGTTAGCAGCGGGAAACTATAATTGCTGCTAACTATTAAACACGCTAATTGGCTATCCATTGTTCCGGGTCAATTACGGGACCCTACATGTTGTGCTGCTGGTAGCTCCACGAGCCACCACACCGCCCCCACCAGCAGAAAGCCCTCTTTCTGATATAAAAAACGTTCATCATTAACCACATACATCAGTAGACCAAAGATAATACATAACACATATAAAGATACATAATAACAGACAGAGTCATTATAACAGCAAGTTACATACAATTGACCAGCTTTAGAGGAGGAATACCGGCTAGCTGTGGTATTGGACAAGGAGCAGGCCTGTCGAGCAGTCAAGCATTTACATGACATTCGTGGGTCTCCCAAGAGGACGAAGTTGTGGATTATTCCGGGTAGCAGAACTAGAGTCAATGTTGGGCACGCCGGTGCTTGGCTTGGCATGTACGTAGTTTCCGTTTAATCCGGCCTACTGATCCTTTTAGTTGGAAGAGCCCCGTCGTAGTATTAAGCAGATCCGGTGCTAACTGGGTAAATTCTTCTTGTAGTCGGAGGAGGCGTTCCTCTACTGTGGCCAGGCGAGCAAGGTCTGGGGACGGTGTCCGTCTGCGGCACAGAGGGGGACTGGGAGACCTGGTTCGTCTCTTCATCGGGATAGGGGAGACCTCTCCTTCTTCTGGATAAGCAAACTCCTCGGGGGTGTACACAATCTGAGGGCGGTCAGATACCAATGGGGATTGTTGCCTGGCATAGTCTAATACGCGTTGGAAACCCGAGGTCAGGACGGCTAACAACATTGCCTTCTTTACTAGGGGCCGTATCAGAGTGAGGAATTCCGGATAGAGCTGGGCATCCACTACGTAATTCTCTCCAGAGAAACAGCTCGTCGCTCGATGTCTGGTGACGGGGTAGGGGTAGACATCATTGTATCCGCAGGGACAGAATGTGAGTAAGAGATGGGCGTTGACATGTAGCTTCAAGGAGCGGTGAGAGGCACATTCTTCGCCACAAATCTGGCATCGCGTCCGTCCTCTGGACCCCCAGGCCGTTTCTATTTCCTCCTCTGTTCTGGAGACACCCACCGCCAACGGCGGCGTAGTGGCTCGGGTCGGTCACCATTGGCATACTCCTTAGGATGCGGAGCGGGAAGTGCTCTAACCCGTACCCTGGTTGTAGCGGGTCGAGTGTAAACTGAAAAAAATTCAACAGTGTTAATACAGTACACTGCCGTGTTGTCAGCTTGAATAGCATGGCAACTCCTCATTCAGTTACCTCGTAGAGATTTATGGTAGTGAATAGTCAGATAGAACACGTATTGCAATGAGATTATAAAAATCTCTAAGTCAAACTGAGTTCTTACTACGGTATTTCACTAACCTATCTCCAGCTCGATTGACTCAGTGAGTCGGAGCTGAGCGATGCAATCTAGTTTCCATATTAAGATATAGTTAACTCACCCCACGATCTGTTGTCGTAAGACATACTGAATGTGTGAAATGGTTTGAACTACTGCTTAGAAATACGTCTACTCCTGACTGCATCAGCGTATGAAAAGATCGAGCAACGTGGTTGGGGTGCGTGATTAAGACTTTGTGCACCCGGTGGATGAATTTTGTTTCTATTTCCGCCGATACAAAAGTTGATATTTTCGTGGTGTTGACAACTCCCACATTTGCTCGATACTTTTCTCGTACGGTTTTCCCCTAGACTTTCATACGCGCCGCTTCTAACGCAGTCGCATACGAAGTCCTTCAAGTATGCGGGGGTTGCCTCGTACGCTGCCCCCTTTCTAGGGGGGGTGACACGCTCGCCGGTTCATTAGTAGGGGCCTCTAATGGCGTCTCTACTTCACCGTTAGCGGTCACCTCTTCTTGTTCTCCGGATGGAGCCCCTCCCTCCGTGGGGGTTTGCACTTCCGGAACCGGCTCGGTTTCCGGAAGTGATGGAATTAGACTTGGCGGTGGCGAAAGCTGTCGCTCCTCTCTCACCAAGTTTTCTTCTCGCGGTATGACCACTTCGTATTCAGGTCCATGCCGCCATTGCCCGCGTGTTGTTGTCTGCCTCCTGGGCTCCAACAACGGGGGGTCTTCTCCCACTGTGTCGGGGCTAGCTCAATACGGTTTCAAGCGAGACTCATTCTGGATAGACACCTGTCCTGAGCGCTCAATCTTGTATGTATGATTGGGCATAGCCTCGACGATCACGTAGGGTCCTACGAACTTAGGCTTTAGTTTGTCAGCCTGTCCGCGACGCCTACGGTAATTGACCATCCACACCTTATCTCCCATTTGGTAGAGAGGTGGTTCATCGGAATCTTCGTGCCGCACCTTCCACTGCTGTTCGCGCAGTATATCGTGTGCGGCCTTCATCCGTTCCACTAGTTCACTGGCATACTCGTGAACCGAGTTGTCTTGCTCTGGAACGTGGTAGGTAAGATGGTCAGGGACACGAGTCTCTCTCCCGAGCATCAAGAGGTTTGGGGTCTCACCAGTACTGGTGTGTGGGGTGCTACGGTGTGCACGCATGACTTGCGGCAACACCGTATCCCACTCCTCTTGGCCTCGTCCAAGGAGGAGACTCCGGAGCGCATCACCTAGCATCCGGTTGTTGCGCTCCACCACCCCGTTACCTTGAGGGTGGTAGGGGGTGGTCCGGCTCTGATTTACTCCCCAGAGGTGGCAAAGGTCGCTCATCAGTTGAGACTTGAATTGAGCGCCTTGATCAGAGTGTATCTGTTCGGGGAGACCAAAATAACAGAATACATGTTGGTCTAGTGCCCTGGCCACTGTTGGGGCTGACGCATCTGGGATAGCCAGAGCATCCGCCCACCTAGTAAAGTGGTCGGTTAGTAGTAAGATCCAACTGCCTCTGGGGGTCAGGGGCATGGGTCCGACCAGCTCTACAGCGACTACTTGCCAGGGCCTTCCAGCATATAGCCTCCGCCGTCCTGCTTCACCAGGGGGACGGCTATGCTTACTGGCCTGGCAGATCTCACACTGTTTGACTCTGAGTCGGACGTCACGCTCCATTTGTGGCCAATACCACCGGAGCCGTAATGTGGATATCACTCTCTTGACCCCTGCGTGGGCCTGTTTGTGAGCATCCCAAATCAACTCACGGCGGATGGCAGTGGGGCAGACTACCCTCTTCCTCTCCGGGTGTCTGCCGCTGGCGGCTAGAGAGATGGTTAGTAACCCATCCTGCCCGATCCGCAGCGAGTCCCAACGCAGACAGTATAGCCGGAACTCGGCGCATCCCTGTCGTGTGCGTTTCTCGCTGGGTCGTCGCCCTTCCCTTTTGGCCCGATATATGTCTGCCACGACTCCAGGCAGCTCTTCTTGGAGCTTCTTCAGCTCTCGGACATTATCGGCCAGTACAGGGTTGGCGCGAAGGTTTTGTACAACCTCCGGGGACTCATCAACCTCCTGTCTGAGTTGACCCTGGTCCCAGTCAATTGGTGCTCCGTGGTGAGCCAGCGTCTCCAACTCGCATCGCGGGGGACCTCCATCCCTCCTCTCGATGTTGAGACACTGTTTGCAACCTCCATCAGGTCGGCGACTCAAACCATCCGCATTGCTGTGTCTCTTGCCCGGTCGATGTTCGATCCGGTATGAGAATTCAGCTAGGATTTCGAGCCACCAGGCGACCTGACTAGAGGGCTCTGCTCTCTTGCACAACCAGATCAGCAAGGCATGATCCGTACGCAGCCGGAACTTCCTGCCATATAGGTATGGTCTGAAGTGCTTCACTGACTTGATTACTGCCAGCAACTCCTTGCGGGTAGTGCAGTAATTTCGTTCAGTGGGAGAGAGAGATTTGCTGTAGTAGGCTACTACTACTTCTCGGCCTTCCTGCACTTGTGACAGCACAGCGCCAACATTTTGGTCACTGGCGTCAGTGTCAAGGATGTACTCCAGAGTGGGGTCTGGGTAGGCCAAGATGGGCGCCGTTAGTAGGCAGCCCTTGAGGCGGTCGAACGCTCCTTGTTCGACTGGGGTCCACTGCCACGTCACTCCCTTTGCGGTGAGCCGATTTAACGGCTGTGCTATGCCCGCAAAGTCTGGTATGTATTGCCTGTAATACCCTACCAGCCCCAAGAAAGCCCGGAGTCCGGTCAAGTCTTGGGGGGTGACCCAGTCTTCTATTGCCCGTACCTTCTCGGGATCCGTTGCCACGCCGTTTCGACCGACAACGTGCCCCAGGTACTTAACCTCTGGCTGCATTAGAGCGCACTTAGAAGGTTTGAGCTTAAGACCGGCACCTCGGAGCCTCTCAAAGACCTCCTGCAGACGACTGACATGCGTCTCGAAGTCTGGGGAGATCACGATGACATCATCGAGGTAAATCAGCAGTGTCTTCCAATAGAGCCCGCTGAGGACTTGCTCCATCAGCCTCTGGAAGGTGGCTGGGGCGGAGGTCAACCCGAAAGGCAACACCTTCCACTTCCACAAACCGTCCCGTGTGATAAACGCCGCCTTCTCCTGGGCGTCTGGACTCAGAGGGACTTGCCAATAGCCACTCAGCAAGTCTAACGTACTGAAGTACTTGCTGCCGGCTAGGGCGTCCAATGACTCGTCAATACGAGGTAGAAGGTAGGCGTCCTGTATGGTTACGCTATTGAGTTTGCGGTAATCCACACAGAACCGCCAACTGCCGTCTTTCTTCCGGACCAGTACGACCGGCGAGCTCCACGCACTATGGGCGGGCTCTATCAGTCCCCGGTCCAGAAGATCCCGTACTTGTCGGCTAACCTCCTTTTCTTTCTCCGGCCTCAGCCTGCGTGTGGGCTGCCGGACAGGGACAGTCCCTGCAGTCAGCGGTATTTCGTGTCTGACAATTCCAGTCAGTCCCACGTCATGATCTCCGCTGCTGAACACATCACTGTAGTTGCGTAGTAACTTCGCCATAGCTTGGCATTCTTTGTTACTCGCGCACCCGCTACAGGCTGTGTCATACAACTCCCGGAGATGTGCTGGGACTGTCCCTCGCCCTTGAGTAGGGCACCGAGGGAGTGCCTCCGTCGCATCACCCAGCGACGGGCCTACGTCCTCCTCCTGAACAGAGTGAAAACGGCCCAGCATCGACCCAGCCGGAAGCTTGACAGACTCGGTAAAGGGGTTGACGCACTGCACTAAGATCTCCCCTTGCTCAGTCAGCTGATTCAGACTGCTGGCAAGTTGGATCTTTTCGTGCGCGCCTTCAACTACCCCGAGTCCAAAGATCCGGCTATTGTTCACCCTGCAGTGAATGGTAGCCCGGGAGTGGCCGGGTATGGTACGGTTGCGTACCACTTGCAGACCTCCCACTAAAGGGCGGCCGAACTTGTCGACGCAGGCGAGTTCTCGCCGGACATCATCATCGCAGAATTACTAAAATCGATGTGACATCCGTGCCTTTTTAAGAATGGCATCCCGAGGATGGCGTCCTCCTTGAGCTGACTGACGATGAACGTCTCTTGGATCGTTTGATCACGGACTCGTCCCGTCAGCTCAATTATACCATAGAAGGGAAAGCACGACCCGTCAGCTAGGGTGCCATACTCCCCCTCGTATGATTCCATCTCGCCCCTGACCCTAGCACTGAGGGTGTCGAAGAGTTGGCGGCTTAAGAGGTTCGTGGTACAGCCCGAATCAATGAGGAAAGTAACAGGTTTGCCCTCCAGTTTACCGGGTAAGAAATAGCTGTTCCCATGGGGCTGCACCTGAACTCTCCCTTCAGGCCTTACTCTCGCAGGGAGTACCTCCCTCGCTTTGGGTCGCGAAGGAGGTCTCTTGGGACAGTGGTAAGTAGGCCTCGGGGGTGCCGAGGCTAGATTCCCGGCTACCTTTGTGGGCTCCCATCCAGATTCTTGGGCTTGTAGCCCTGCGAATCTGTTGTGAAGGGGCATGGAAAAGGTAGCGGCGGGGCGGAGCCCCTTGCTGGTCCGTCGTGGCTGTTGCCACTGTTGGTTACCAGTACGCGGTACCCGTCTGGGTGACCTGCGTTTCTTCTTCCCTGGAAGTTTCATCGTCGGCCCGCAGGAGGTGGGAACATCTGCGGGCCGCGGTAGTTTAACCTCTGATTTAGGAAGGGACAGTATCGGCGGAAATGTCCTTGATTTCCGCATTCCCAGCAAAAACTGACTGTTTCTCCCTGTGGCGGCGCTGGTGGCCGTACGGGCTCAGTGGCGGTACCTACTGGGGTTTGGGGTGTCAGTGTTGCTATCAGTTTAGCCAGCATGTCTGTCAGTTTAGTGACTTTCGATGCCGTCGCCAGCTGGGACACGGCGGCCGTGGCGGAGGTTTCCTCCCCTTGTCCCGCGGCCGTGTCCGCGCGGTCTACCTCCACTTGACGGGAGCTCCCGCGACTTTTATGCATTTGATTAGCTAGGAGGTAAGCTTCCCCCTCAGTCAGAGCATCTTCAACGGTGGTGACTCCCCTAGCTAGAAACTGGTGGTGGAGACCCAAATCGTCGACAGATGCTATGAAAGCGTCGAGGGTATACCTCTCGCGGTTGACTGGGGGCAAGTCGCTGTATGCGATCTGTGCCAGCTTCATGACCGCGGCGGCGTGCTCCCGCAGCGGGGTGCGGGGATCACGCCGCAACCTCTGCAATCGGGCCCTGGCATCTGTAGCAGAGAGGCCGAAGCGGGCCCGCAGAGAAGCAAAGATATTATCAATGTCTACGCCCAGCCCATAAGGCTTGGCTTTGTCCATCAATGCCATTCTAAGCTTCAGCAGGGCCACCCTAGGGGGCCACTGGGCGACGTCCATTACGTCGTTAAACTCTTGGATAAATTGTTCCACCTCCTCTTCGCCCGTGAAGGTGGGCGCCTTTAACCGGTAGCGGTCTTCAGTTAGTTCTCACGGAACCCTTCGCTCTTCTACTACATGGTTAACAGGCATTGTCTCTACAGCATTGTCTCTATGCTCACCTTCTACTGCCGGTGGTTGCGTTCCAGCATTTTCAGTCTCCATCTTGGATGCACTATCCCACCGCTGCCACCACTGTTATTATTTTCAGAATTAGGGTTGATATGCAATCCAGAGAGTCTAATTACTTGCTATAGAACTGCACTAGGATAAGTCGAGTGAACGAGTATATATTTTAGACACTATAATGTGGTGGTTCGTGGAACTACCAGCAGCACAACATGTAAGGTCGCGTAATTGACCCGGAACAATGAATAGCCAATTAGCGTAGTTGATAGTTAGCAGCAAGTGTAGTTTCCCGCTGTTAACTCAGTCGAAGCTAGAGTGTGAAATAGATTAGATGTGTAACTTGTTTGAATATAATGTATCGTTTTTATAATGTATAATTGTGTGTAAAATATACTCGTTCACTCAACTTATCCTGGTGCAGTTCTATAGCAAATAAATAGACTCTCTGGATAGCACATCAACCCTAAATCTGAAAAACATAACAGTGGTGGCAGCAGTGGGATAGTGCATCCAAGATGGAGACTGAAAATGCTGGAACTCAACCACCGGCAATAGAAGGTGAGCGTAGAGACAATGCTGTAGAGACAATGCCTGTTAACCATGTAGTAGAAGAGCGAAGGGTTCCGCGAGAACTAGCTGAGGACCGCTACAGGTTAAAGGCGCCCACCTTCACGGGTGAAGAAGAGGTGGAACAATTTATCCAAGAGTTTAGCGACGTGATGGACGTCGCCCAGTGGCCCCCTAGGGTGGCATTGCTGAAGCTTAGAATGGCATTGATGGACAAAGCCAAGCCTTATGGGCTGGGCGTAGACATTGATAATATCTTTGCTTCTCTGCGGGCCCGCTTCGGCCTCTCTGCTACAGATGCCAGGGCCCGATTACAGAGGTTGCGGCGTGATTCCCGCACCTCGCTGCGGGAGCATGCCGCCGCGGTCATGAAGCTGGCACAGATCGCGTACAGCGACTTGCCCCCAGTCAACCGCGAGAGGTATACCCTCGACGCTTTCATTGCATCTGTCGACGATCTGGGTCTCCACCACCAGTTTCTAGCTAGGGGAGTCACCACCGTTGAGGATGCTCTGACTGAGGGGGAAGCTTACCTCCTAGCTAATCAAATGCATAAAAGTCGCGGAAGCTCCCGTCAAGTGGAGATAGACCGCGCAGACACGGCCGCGGGACAAGGGGAGGAAACACCCACCGCGGCTGCCGTGTCCCAGTTGGCGACGGCATCGAAAGTCACTCAGCTGACAGACATGCTAGCCAAGCTGATAGCAACACTGACACCACAAACCCCAGTGAGCACCGCCCCTGAGCCCATGCGGCCACCGGCGCCGCCACAGGGAGAAACAGTCAGTTTTTGCTGGGAGTGCGGAAATCAAGGGCATTATCGCCGATACTGTCCCTTCCTAAATCAGGGGTTAAACTACCGCGGCCCGCAGATGTTCCCACCTCTTGCGGGCCGACGATGAAACCCCCAGAGAAGAAGAAACGCAGGTCACCCAGACGGGTACCGCGTACTGGCCACCAACAGTGGCAACAGCCACGACGGACCAGCAAGGGGCCTCGCCCCGCGGCTGCCTTTTCTATGCCCCTTCATAACAGATTCACAGGGCTACAAGTCCAAGAATCTGGATGGGAGCCCACAAAGGTAGCCGAGAATCTAGCCTCGGCACCCCCGAGGCCTACCTACCACCGCCCCAAGAGACCTCCTCCGCGACCCAAAGCGAGGGAGGTACTCCCTGCGAGAGTAAGGCCTGAAGAGAGAGTTCAGGTGCAGCCTCATGGGAACAGCTATTTCTTGCCCGGTAAACTGGAAGGCAAAGCTGTTACTTTCCTCATTGATTCGGGCTGTACCACAAACCTCTTAAGCCGCCAACTCTTCGACACCCTCAGTGCTTGGGTCAGGGGTGAGATGGAATCATACGAAGGGGAATACGGCACCCTAGCTGACGGGTCGTGCCTTCCCTTCTATGGTATAATTGAGCTGACGGGACGAGTCCGTGATCAAACGATCCAAGAGACCTTCATAGTCAGTCAGCTCAAGGAGGATGCTATCCTCGGGATGCCGTTCCTAAAACGGCACGGATGTCACATAGATTTTAGCAGATCTGCAACGATGATGTCCAGGCGGGAACTCGCCTGCGTCGACAAGTTCGGCCGCCCCTTAGTGGGAGGTGTGCAAGTGGTACGCAACCGTATCATACCAGGCCGCTCCCGGGCTACCATTCACTGCAGGGTGAATAATAGCCGGATCTCTGGACTAGGGGTGGTTGAAGGCGCGCACGAAAGGATCCAACTTGCCAGCAGTCTGAATCAGCTGACTGAGCAAGGGGAGATCTTAGTGCAGTGGGTCAACCCCTTTACCGAGCCTATCAAGCTTCCGGCAGGGTCGATGCTGGGCCGTTTTCACTCTGTTCAAGAGAAAGACGTAGGCCCGTCGCTGGGTGATGCAACAGAGGCGCTCCCTCAATGCCCTACTCAAGGGCGAGGGGCATTCCCCGCACATCTCCGGGAGTTGTATGACACAGCCTGTAGCAGCTGCGCGAGTGACAGAGAATGCCAAGTTATGGCTAAGTTACTACGCGACTACGGTGATGTGTTTAGCAGCGGAGAGCATGACGAGGGACTGACTGGAATTGTCAGACACGAAATACCGCTGACTGCAGGGACAGTCCCTGTCCGGCAACCCACACGCAGGCTGGGGCCGGAGAAAGAGAAAGAGGTTAGCCGACAAGTACGGGATCTTCTGGACCGGGGACTGATAGAGCCCGCCCATAGTGCGTGGAGCTCGCCAGTCGTACTGGTCCGGAAGAAAGACGGCAGTTGGCGGTTCTGTGTGGATTACCGCAAACTCAATAGCGTAACCATACAGGACGCCTACCCTCTACCTCGTATTGACGAGTCATTGGACGCCCTAGCCGGCAGCAAGTACTTCAGTACGTTAGACTTGCTAAGCGGCTATTGGCAAGTTCCTCTGAGTCCCGACGCCCAGGAGAAAGCGGCGTTTATCACACGGGACGGTTTGTGGAAGTGGAAGGTGCTGCCCTTCGGGTTGACTTCTGCCCCAGCCACCTTCCAGAGGCTGATGGAGCAAGTCCTCAGCGGGCTCCATTGGAAGACACTGCTGATTTACCTCGATGATGTCATCGTGATCTCCCCAGACTTCGAGACACATGTCAGTCGTCTGCAGGAGGTCTTTGAGAGACTCCGAGGTGCCGGTCTTAAGCTCAAGCCTTTCAAGTGCGCTCTATTGCAGCCAGAGGTTAAGTACCTGGGGCACGTTGTCGGTCGAAATGGCGTGGCAACGGATCCCGAGAAGGTACGAGCAATAGAAGACTGGGTCACCCCTCAAGACTTGACCGGACTCCGGGCTTTCTTGGGGCTGGTAGGGTATTACAGACAATACATACCAGACTTTGCGGGCATAGCACAGCCGTTAAACCGGCTCACCGCAAAGGGAGTGACGTGGCAGTGGACCCCAGTCGAACAAGAAGCGTTCGACCGCCTCAAGGGCTGCCTACTAACGGCGCCCATCTTGGCCTACCCAGACCCCACTCTGGAGTACATCCTCGACACGGACGCCAGTGACCAAAATGTTGGCGCTGTGCTGTCACAAGTGCAGGAAGGCTGAGAAGTAGTAGTAGCCTACTACAGCAAGTCTCTCTCACCCGCTGAACGAAACTACTGCACTACCCGCAAGGAGCTGCTGGCAGTAATCAAGTCAGTGAAGCACTTCAGACCATACCTATACGGCAGGAAGTTCCGGCTGCGTACGGATCATGCCTTGCTGATCTGGTTGTGCAAGAGAGCAGAGCCCTCTAGTCAGGTCGCCTGGTGGCTCGAAATCCTAGCTGAATTCTCATACCGGATCGAACATCGACCGGGCAAGAGACACAGCAATGCGGATGGTTTGAGTCGCCGACCTGATGGAGGTTGCAAACAGTGTCTCAACATCGAGAGGAGGGATGGAGGTCCCCCGCGATGCGAGTTGGAGACGCTGGCTCACCACGGAGCACCGTTTGACTGGGACCAAGGTCAACTCAGGCAAAGAGTTGATGAGTCCCTGGAGGATGTACAAAACCTCCGCGCCAACCCTGTACTGGCCGGTAATGTTTGAGAGCTGAAGAAGCTCCAAGAAGAGCTGCCTGGAGTCGTGGCAGACATATACCGGGCCAAAAGGGAAGGGCGGCGACCCAGCGAGGAACGCATACGACAGGGATGCGCCGAGTTCCGGCTATACTGTCAGCGTTGGGACTCGCTGCGGATCGGGCAGGATGGGTTACTAACCATCTCTCTAGCTGCCAGCGGCAGACACCCGGAAAGGAAGAGGGTAGTCTGCCCCACGGCCATCCGCCGTGAGTTGATTTGGGATACTCACAAACAGGCCCACGCAGGGGTCAAGAGAGTGATCTCCAAATTACGACTCCGGTGGTATTGGCCGCAAATGGAGCGTGATGTCCGGCTCAGAGTCAAACAGTGTGAGATCTGCCAGGCCAGTAAGCACAGCCGCCCCCCTGGTGAAGCAGGACGGCGGAGGCTATATGCTGGTAGGCCTTGGCAAGTAGTCGCTGTAGACCTGGTCGGACCCATGCCCCTGACCCCCAGAGGTAATAATTGGATCCTAGTACTAACCGACCACTTTACTAGGTGGGCGGATGCTCTGGCTATCCCAGATGCATCAGCCCCAACAGTGGCCAGGGCACTAGACCAACATGTATTCTGTTATTTTGGGCTCCCCGAACAGATACACTCTGATCAAGGCGCTCAATTCCAGTCTCAACTGATGAGCGACCTTTGTCACCTCTGGGGAGTAAATCAGAGCAGGACCACCCCCTACCACCCTCAAGGTAACGGGGTGGTGGAGCGCAACAACCGGATGCTAGGTGATGCACTCCGGAGTCTCCTCCTTGGACGAGGTCAAGAGGAATGGGATACGGTGTTGCCGCAAGTCATGCGTGCATACCGTAGCACCCCACACACCGGTACTGGTGAGACCCCAAACCTCTTGATGCTCGGGAGAGAGACTCGTGTCCCTGACCATCTCACCTATCACGTTCCAGAGCAAGATAACTCGGTTCACGAGTATGCCAGTGAACTAGTGGAACGGATGAAGGCCGCACACGATATACTGCGCCAACAGCAGTGGAAGGTGCGGCACGAAGATTCCGATAAACCACCCCTCTATCAAATGGGAGATAAGGTGTGGATGGTCAATTACCGTAGGCGTCGCGGACAGGCTGATAAACTGAAGCCTAAGTTCGTAGGCCCCTACGTGGTCGTCGAGGCTATGCCCAATCATACGTACAAGATTGAGCGCTCAGGACAGGTGTCTATCCAGAATGAGTCTCGCTTGAAACCGTATTGGGCTAGCCCCGACGGAGTGGGAGAAGCCCCCCTGCTGTTAGAGCCCAGGAGGCAGACAACAACGCGCGGGCGACGGCGGCATGGACCTGAATACGAAGTGGTCATACCGCGGGAAGAAAACTTGGTGAGGGAGGAGCAGCAGCTTTTATCAACAGAAGCGTGTCCGCCACCGCCAAGTCTAATTCCATCACTTCCAGAAACCGAACCGGTTCCGGAAGTGCAAACCCCCACGGAGGGAGGGGCTCCATCCGGAGAACAAGAAGAGGTGACCGCTAACGGTGAAGTAGAGACGCCATTAGAGGCCCCTACTAACGAACCGGCAAGCGTGTCACCCCCCCTAGAAAGGGGACAGCGTACGAGGCAACCCCCCGCATGCTTGAAGGACTTCATATGCGACTGCGTTAAAAGCGGCGCGTATGAAAGTCTAGGGGAAAACCGTACGAGAAAAGTATCGAGCAAATGTGGGAGTTGTCAACACCACGGAAATATCAACTTTTGTATCGGCGGAAATAGAAACAAAATTCATCCGCCGGGTGCACAAAGTCTTAATCACGCACCCCAACCACGTTGCTCGATCTTTTCATACGCTGATGCAGTCAGGAGTAGACGTGTTTCTAAGCAGTAGTTCAAACCATTTCACACATTCAGTATGTCTTACGACAACAGATCGTGGGGTGAGTTAACTATATCTTAATACGAAACTAGATTGCATCGCTCAGCTCTGACTCACTGAGTCAATCGAGCTGGAGATAGGTTAGTGAAATACCGTAGTAAGAACTCAGTTTGACTTAGAGATTGTTATAATCTCATTGCAATACGTGTTCTATCTGACTATTCACTACCATAAATCTCTACGAGGTAACTGAATTAGGAGTTGCCAAGCTATTCAAGCTGACAACACGGCAGTGTACTGTACTAACGCTGTTGAAACTTTTTCAGATTACACTCGACCCGCTACAACCAGGGCACGGGATAGAACACTTCCCGCTCCGTATCCGGAGGAGTATGCTAGTGGTGACCGGCCTGAGCCACTACGCCGCCGTTGGCGGTGAGTGTCTCCACAAACAGAAGAAGAAATAGAAACGGCCTGGGGGTCCAGAGGACGGACGAGATGCCAGATCTGTGGTGAAGATTGTGCCTCTCACCGCTCCCTTAAACTACACGTCAATGCTCATCTCCTACTAACATTCTGCCCCTGCGGGTACAATGATGTATATCCCTACCCCGTCACCAGACATCGAGCGACGGGCTGTTTCCCTGGAGAAAACTACGTGGTCGACGCTAAGTTATACCCGGAGTTCCTCACACTTATACGACCTCTGGTGAAGAAGGCCATGCTGTTAGCCGTTCTGTCCTCGGGGTTCCAACGTGTGTTAGACAACGCCCGCCAACAATCCCCGTTGGTGTCTGACCGCCCTCAAATTACATACACCCCAGAGGAAATTACACATCCAGAAGAAGGAGAGATCTCCCCTACCCCGACGAAGAGACGAACCAGGTCCCCCAGCCCACCCGTGCGCCGCAGACGGACACCGTCCCCAGACCCAGTCCGCCTAGCCACGGTAGAAGAACGCCTCCTACGATTACAAGAAGAATTCACCCAGCTGGCACCGGATCTACTTAACACTACAACAGGACTCTTCCAGCTAAAGGGATCCGTATGCCGTATGAAACGGAAACTGCGTACATGCCAAGCCAAGCACAGGCGTGCCCAACAAGGACTCTAGTTGGCTACCCAGAATACTCCGCAACTTCACATCTTGGGAGAAACCAAGATGTCATGCAAATGTTTAACTGCTTAACAGGTTATCCCCTGTCTAACACCACAGCTAGCTAGTATTCCTCGTCTATCTACAGCTGGCCAATTGTATGCAACGGATCGTTATGATGACTCTGTCTATTATTATGTCTCTTCCTGTATATTATGTGTTATTTTGTCCACTGATGTATGCGGTTACTAATGAATGTTTTTTTTTATATATATCAGAAAGATGGCTTTCTGCTGGTGGGGGCGGTGTGGTGGTTCGTGGAACTACCAGCAGCACAACATGTAAGGTCGCGTAATTGACCCGGAACAATGAATAGCCAATTAGCGTAGTTGATAGTTAGCAGCAAGTGTAGTTTCCCGCTGTTAACTCAGTCGAAGCTAGAGTGTGAAATAGATTAGATGTGTAACTTGTTTGAATATAATGTATCGTTTTTATAATGTATAATTGTGTGTAAAATATACTCGTTCACTCGACTTATCCTGGTGCAGTTCTATAGCAAATAAATAGACCCTCTGGATAGCACATCAACCCTAAATCTGAAAAACATAACAATAATACATTATAAAAACGATACAAATACATCTGACAATTTACACATCTAGTCTATTCAGCACTCTAACTTCGACTGAGTTAGCAGCGGGAAACAATAATTGCTGCTAACTATCAAACACGCTAATTGGCTATCCATTGTTCCGGGTCAATTACGCGACCCTACATGTTGTGCTGCTGGTAGCTCCACGAGCCACCACACAATTAGGAGTGCGTCAGGTGATAACCCCTAGTGATGCGTAACGAGAGTAGTTAGTAGAGAGAGGGAACTAGTAACAGAAAGATGTAATCCTTTAACCCGTGTGTTTTCTTATACTCTTTATTAGTATGTACTTATAAATAAATCTTTTCTAATTTTATCAAAAGCCCTATATTGCGGTGGATAACCAAGTCATAATTACAAGCTAGGAACTCACGCACAGTAATTGCACGAATTACTACAATTGCACCATGTGACAGTGAGCTAGAAGAAGCAGATTCGCGTGTGTTGTTGATGCACAATTCAAATTGATTTACATTTTAATAATTATATCATATTAAATTTGATTGTTATTGATGCGATGAAACTTGCATTGCTAGAGCGCTACTATTCTACTAGCTGTAGGTTCAGTCTGCAACGAACATCCGGGCTGCTAAAGCGTCAAACCACAGCCAATGGGCGAGGGCGTGCTGCTATCTAATTAATACAACTAGCAGTCGTTGCGTAGGCGGGAATCAAGCGATGCGATAACTTATTTAAATGAAACGTTATACTAAACGCAACACTGAATTCTCGACCAACTATTAGGTATTCATTACACTATGCTATTTTTACTACTTGAATTAATTATGTTAAGTGCTCACTTTACAGTTAGTGACTATGTTTAGTTGTTGATTGGTGTGTTGCACTAGTATAGTAGTGCGTGGAAGCTCAAGCTGTCATAAAATACGTAAACGTATACAAATTTATTACTACTTTAAATTTGAATATGAGTTTAAATATTTTTCGTCAAATTCAATTTCAAGGACAAATGACATTTTGATTTAAATTTAATAATGATATTATTTGATTTTGATTTTCTTTTTGATTTTCACATTTAAATTTCAATCATTATCATATTGAAGTTTATATTTATTATCCATTATGATTGTCATTATGATTAATAATAATATTATGATCACCATTTGAATAGTAATGAATCATTATATCATATATGATATATGAATAACTGATTGCAATTACTCATTATGATTACTGATCAAACAGCAATTGCTGTAAATGTAACAAGTACAACTACAAGCGCTAACTCTGGTGTAATATTATTATAAGTTGTCACAAGAGGCTTCCCTCTCTATAGGCATTTCAGTTGCTGCGGAAGTGCTACCTCAACTGAGATAATAATAAACTAAAACTGTAGTAATGATGTTATATTTTTGATTAAGATGTTCATTGTGGTAATAATATTGATTGTGATGGTGATAATTATTATAAATACAATCACAATTCCAGTAGTAGTGCTAATAGTTATTGACTTATAGTTATAGTTATAATTAGGTATAGTTATTCATATTCAATTTCGTATTCCTATCGAAATTACAAACCTCTGTACAAGCTAGGTAAAGTAAAGATAAATTAGGGAGACTCAACAACATACTTGGGAATTTTAATGCAGTCAAACCTTAAATCGGATCATCATGTTATATCGGGATATGGAGTTTTCAGCTATTGCATCTCACCGAATAATATAATTGGGTTGTAGCCTTCAGGTGAGCTCGAGTCCAGCATACAGGCACAGGTCGCTTGGCTGCGAGGTGACTCCAGCTCCCATCAGTCTGTAGAGGTATTTGTTTGTAGGGGTATTGTCAAGTCTCAAGTGGGCTAGCACTCGCTCATATAGCTTAATGCATTCTGCACAATCTTCAATCTCTTCATTCACTCTATCTCTCCTCTCTCTTTCCTCTCGTTCTCTCATACACACTCCCTTTTATACTTTTCATTTTCATTCAAGCCACACATACACCACACTCACCAATATAACTATATTACTGCAGGTCGTCAAACTCTGGTTTCTAGACAGCAGAGTTATGAATTGAAAGTATTTATGATCTTAGTCATTGAGGATTATGTAATCCAAATCATAAGCAGTAAAGTCAAGCTGTTGCAATACTAAACGGCAATGTGTCTATTCATCTATTCACCTTAATAATATGGACTGTCTGCTGGTAGGACAATGGCAGTCTGAAGTTTATACAGATAACAATAATATTCCATATTATGCAGACAGCCAATATCGTATGCCAGCCAAAGCTAGCCACTGAATGTAATTATTAAATTACCACTACAGCAATCATATTACATTTGAAAAGGAAAAGGCCTCAAAAATTCTGGGAGCAATTAAACATGTTCTACATGATGCCCCCAGAGAAGGTAAGCTACTGGCCTACACTAATCCGTCCCATTTTTGAGTACGTAGATATCGTATGGGATCCAACATTAGCTAAAGACACTGAGTTTCTGGAAATGTTAGAGCACAAGGCAGTAAGCTTTATTGCTGGATTAAAGGGACGAGAAAGTGTTACCGACCCATGTTCGCAGCTTGGCCTTTAGCCTCTCAAACAGAAACGCAGGACTCCCCGACTAGATCTCCTCGTGAAAATACTGCAATAATATTTACTCATTTAACACATACAATTGTGATTGAGCTATAGCATTACTATTTAAATTATAACAGAGTATTGCTGATAAAGTAGCTAACAATAATAATTTAATAATAATCACTCTTGCAGTTACAACTGATGTGCTCCAACAGACACATTGAAAATACATTTAGTTTTACTAGTGTCACGGACTACTAAATCGCCGGAGCCATCGCAGCTCACCATGTTGATGAACATAGTGAAGGGCCTGCAGGCTACGGTGACCGAGTTGCAAAGCGACCAGGCCGACAGGCGGGCTCCCCGATTGTGGGATCATCCTCTCTGCCCCTTGCAACTTATCTCCTGGGGACGCGGTGCTGCCTCAGATCATGCGAGCTTACCGTAGCACACCACAATCCAGCACGGAGGGGACCTCAAACTTGATGATGCTTTGCCGGCAAACACGGGTTCCGGATCATCTGAAATACCGTGTTCCAGCTCCCGAGTCCCCAGTACATTAGTACATGGAGAAGCTGGTAAAGATCAAGGGCAAGGCCCATGCTGCTTTGCGGAAGAAGCAATGGCAGATGCGGGCGGAACACTTCGAGTAGCTCCCCCTATACCAAGCAGAGGACTGGGTCTGGATGGTGACCTATTGTAGGCTATGTGGACAACCGGCTAAGCTTTAGCCCAAGATATTGGGTTCCTACTGTGTGGTGGAGGGGCTACCCAACCACATGTATTGTTTGGAATGCTAGGGCAAGTATCAGTTCAGAGTGAGCAGCCCCTGATACCATACCAGGATAGTCTAGACGCAGTAAGACAAGCTTCACCCCTCTTGAAGCCCAATCGTCAACCCAACGTTGGAGGGAAAGTGACCCAACCCGAAAGGTGGTGATCTTTGTAAGAGGCCAGAACCTGACTCTGAGCTGGAGCCACCCCCGCGACCAGACCATCCATTGCAGCAGGCCCCAAAACCAGCACCCTCACCAGTGGAGGACATTCCCACCCCTGACGCGGGTGGCAGTGGGGGCCCCCACCCACAACACCTAAGGAGCCACCAAGGGTACAAGATCAGCCACCTTTGAAAGAATCCAGAGGAGTAGGAGGCCACCTAGATATTTGGCCGACTACCACGAGGGACGCCTGGAGATGTCCCCACAGAGGAGTGGTACACCCAATATGGGTAAAAACTTTGAGCCTCGGATCCGGAATGCCCCTGACAGTACAGGACGACTCCAGAAGCACAACCCTCAGACCGGCACAGTCACATGGCCAACAGTCACCCAGCTTTTTCGGGTCGTGTTGGCCGAAGTATGCGGCGATACCCCACATCAATGAACTGCTTGGACCTAACTCAGGAGATGAAAGATAAAGCTACCACCCTGCTATCTACCCAGCTGATCAGAGCTAGCGCTACCTCGACCGCAATCGAACCAACTATTGCCCGGCCTATACAGATAGCTTTGGCATGGTGAGGCAATGATCCCGGACTACCAGGCAGCCAGATAAAAAAGACCTGGCCGGCCCACCCACAATTGCCCTGTCACCGGCCCCATTTCAAAAACATTTGCCCATCCCTGTTCTGGACTGTGAATTTTTGTGTATAAAAGCAGATGAGCTCTCAGTGTAGATTCAGTCTGCCACTGGAGCTCACCTGATACAGACTACCCATTCTACTCACAATAAAGATTTGATTTTACTAAAGACAACACTACATCTTGTTCTTCTCATACAAAGAGTCATGTTATTTTATAGATATTATAATGACTGTAGATAGATACTGGATTATTTTTGTCTGTAATTGACACTAGATTTATATACATATCACTTTATTAGGCTTGCAGGTTTGAATTACTTGTAATAAAACTTTTCCTCTTTAGAATATTCATGTAGAGAAATGCATTGCATGACATATTAAATTTAACTTCATCATTGTTTTCAGTAAATCTATTTATGTAGATAGACATAAATTTCAAAATAGTTGAAATTAAAACTAACTTATCCAACTTTGAAATCTATTCAATCTATTTTCTTTCCAGTCATTGTTTTCAATCCGCTAAACCTAACTTGGTTAGCCAGTGACTTGGCTTGCTTTGATTTGCTGTGACCTCAAGATGATTCTGGCCACCCTGCTGTCTGTTGCACACACTAATTCACTGGTTCTCATTTGTAGGCAGTTTCTACATTTCCAGCTGTTAACTTCATTCATCATAATGATGGCATTTGCTTTTATGAATTTCTTTAATTTTATAACATTTCTTTATCCAGTATTTTTTCCTAGCTGGTTTTTATAGCTAATATATATTTAAGTATGCAGGCCAGTATTTATACTATTTAGTGTTATTTGTTATTTTCAGGAATATGAAACTTCCCTGGATAACCATTTTTAAAGTATTAATACTATTTAGCTACACAATTGGTAAGTGAATATTTCTGAATAAATTTTCAGTGATTGATAAGTCTGGTTCTTACTTTTAAATGAATGTTGGTAACCACATTTCTATTCCTTTTACTTATGATTTTTATGCTCACACAACTTGTAGATGTTCCTTTCTTGTGATGGCAGTGTCACATAAAAGTCTGAATGAGTTGGCCAAAATTCTTCTTTTCATTTCCACAATTGGATTAGTATTGAGCTAAACTATTAAAATGACATATGTTTAGGTCAACCATCTACAGAGATGAACTACAGTACTACAAGCTCACCTGACTTCTATAAAGATGAGAATATAACATTCACATGTGAAGCATCTGGTTATACTGATCTGAGAACTTTACAGTTACGATATGAAGCTGATGGAGACAGTACAATCTATCAAAGTGGATGTATTCCAAATTCTGAGGATGAGACAGTATGGCGGAGTTCATCAACTCCAGAGATTATTACTGTCTCTGGAATAGAAGGTTCTGGAGTCAGCCATGCAGACTGTAACTCAGTTGGTAAACCTGAAGGGTTCACTCTTTCTGTACAACTCACTGCAACTGATTCATCACTCAAAGGGAAGTTCTACTGTAGAGGGTTTGAAGGAGGTGGTGTGGGAGAAGTTTTCTCCTTAAAAGTTTCAATGGAAGTAAAAGGTGAACACTTCAAACTAATTTCGTTGGTCACTGATAGCCTTTATATACCACTTAAGCCGTTTCTAGTACAACTTCTCATAGTTTCTAACTAATTTCCTCCTTCTTCCTCATAGACAAATTTAACTGTATCCAAGATTGGTATTATTGGTATTGAAATAGTGTGATTGATATGCATTTTATGGATAGTGGATAATAATTGTTATATTAGGCCTTTGTTGAAAAATTCTGTTCAGTATCTCATGGAATGATCACGTGATAAACTTTAACTTTTCCCATGATGGTGGTGGTTAGTTAAATCAAAATAGTATATTTCCTATCCTTGTTTGGTAGAGGACAAATTTTAGTTTATTATGCCTTTGTTTGAGATTTTCTGTTCAGGATCACATAAGGATATCTGGTTGGCATGTAGTTTCAGATAACTGTTATCATAGGCAGACTTGGAATGTTGCAGTTTTGCTATTTAAATTTACACTTTTTATTGACACAATTTACCCAGGATATAGCACACGGCCCTTACTGCAGTCCTAACCTAATTTACAATACATCAATGCACCTGTATTTGAAAATGTATATTGTGCATTTCTTTATTCTACAGTTGCTCCAACTGGCATATCACTTAATAAACCAGCAACTATTATAGAAGGGGAAGAATTTACCTTTGATTGTAACTCTACAGGAGCAGATCCTGTGTCAGTCTATGAATACAGTAAGTATATACCTGTCTAAATGTTGTGCAACAAGCTTCCCCAAATTTCTATTTAGAAAACTAGAAGCAAATTAAATTTTAAATTTAGTGAACAACAAACCAGGTTTTAGTTTAGCTAATTATTGTTATACAAGTGATGAAATATGCAGTGCTCCCTTCATATCTCAGAGCTGTCCATTCCTGACAAAGTAACATAGGACATGAGATGAACTTGAATTTTCTTTTTGTAACTTATGTATATGCGTGTATATAGAGACAAAATGTCGGTATTTAACTGTTCTGTAAGTTAAATCTGGTATTCTGCTATGTCACAGATAAGGGTATCGGACCAGTAGGTTTCGAGGGAGCACTGTATTCCTATTTAATTATATAAATATTTGAATGTTGTAAAAGTCTAAGAATATTATCTAATGAGTTTACAATAGTTTATAAATCAGTTTGCTATAATAGATTGAAATGTAAGAAGTTAGATGATTCGAAAAAAGTGTCTACAGTCTTTTTTTCAGTCTCACATAATAACCAATATTATTCTTCAACCACAAACTAACTCGCCTGTTATATCGTCAAATTTTTTATTAAATTTAAGCTGGAACTAAATTTTTCTTGCTGAAAGAAGGTTCAAGGCTGATTTAGCAACTGTAACAGAAAAATCTTTTCAATTTATTTTTCTAAGTATTGCAGGAAAATAGAAAATGTGCATAAATGAGTCCTGAGCAAATTTACCATAGAATTGTGCTTGTAGACTGTATTTATACTTTTTACTTCTTCTGTGGTGGTTTTCTTGCCCTGACACACTTCACTTATGTAATATTAAAATATTGTTATATATGTTACTTTTCATTTGCATTCTGTTTTAAAATGAATTTTGTTCAAGTATATGCTAAAATGTTTTAGGATTTCTGATTGCATGGAAATCAAATTTTCAGTCGCCTTTACCTTCACCTTTACCATCCAACCTTAAAAGAGTATGTAAATGAAAACTAACATATTATTATAAGAATCTTTCAGTACTGCATAAGTGAAGTGTGCAGGGAGTCTTTGAAGAAATAGTATACATATACATGTTTTATTTATCAGAGGTAAATGGTAACACAGTGGCTGGAAAATATACTCCCACAGAGACAGACAGAGCTGGGATAACTTTATCCTGTACAGATACGAAACACTCTAACTGGAAGAGAGGGAATACTGAACAAACTGTTGCCATCACACCACAGTGTAAGTAAGCACCATCAATATTTTTCTAGTTATACCTACTCTTTAAATGTGAAATTTCTAGTTGACATGTAAGGTGCTAGACCAGGGGTGTCCAACCTTTCAAAGGGAGTGCCTCTAAAGAGGAATATTCCAGTGGCAAGACCCATATTTTAAACTTTAGTTTGAACTGGGTACCGCAGCGTCAGTAATTTTCAAATATTTTATTCCAAAGTCTTATTTATCAATACAAAATATAGTCCCAATAGTTACTGCATACTATATTTTGTAGCATTTATATAAATAATACATTCAAAAGGTGGTTTTTCTCTCAAATTCATATATGTGTGGAAAATAATTTTATTTGTTATGCCTTTGAGAGCCGCATAAATGTAGGCTGGGGGCCACATCCGGTCCTGGGGCCTCCTGTTAGACAGCCCTGTGCTATGAATTTTATTTTTGTAGACTTGGATAGAAAGGCTGATGATCCAGATCCAATTGTGAAAGAACTCAACCCTGAACAACCCGATGTTAGACTAGATTGTAGCCAACATGTGGATGCCAACCCACCACCCTCTACGTTCACTTGGACATATAATAGAGTTGTGACAACTGAATCATCCAATAAGCTGACTCTAGTTCCTCGGACAAACGGTGTAACAGAAACAGCTGAATGTACAGCTGAAAACGGCTTATGTAAGAATTAGCACTTATATAAATGAATGAGAATTGTAAACGTTTTTTTCTAATTTGCTAATGTTGGTGGTAGATGTTTTTTAAGTTTAAACTTATTTTTTCTTCAAAATGTCTTTAAATCGGTTTCAGCAAAGACAGTGACTATCAAATGGGAAATAATGTGGAAGGATACTGCCACAATACCCCCTACAACTGCTGTGAACAAAGGAGGTCTGATAGGTGGCATGGTTTCTACTTTCATTGCAGTGATAGTTGCAGTAGTAGTCTTAGGAGTGATTAGATAATCAAAAGGTATGCTTTTGTTATCCATTGCTAGAATTATAATAAATTATTATAAAATGTAATCGGTACTAAGAAACCGAGTCATACATTGCATTAAATGTAGTTGCAGCAAATACAAACTGCCACTGTGTAAAGTGAAGGGCGTTTAAACAGGCTAATTGGACTCGTTTTCTTGCGTCATGTTGCTAAATGGCAATTGTGGCTGGATACCCTTCTTAGCATCACTGGCAGTCTTTGCTGCGAATAGTAGCAAGAAATAGTTATTTATCACTTTTTGTATAGGCGGATCCACCAGAAAATCAATGACAAATATTAACACAAAACTGACATATTGTAGTGAATTTATGTCCATAGAGATAACATAACCATGTAGGCAGTACAAGGCCTAGTGTAGCTTAGCGTATTCTGGACGATGCACATGAGAATAGCAGAGTAATTATAAGAGTTGCCTTTCCGATATACCATAAATCACCACACTCTCCTGACCTATCAGAAGGCATCGTTACCGAGAACTAAGCCACCAGACATTAGAAACGATAGTGACAAACACACACAAAAATATGAAACTAAAATATTATGAAACACACAGAAGAATAAGCATATAAAAGCATGGCACTGGCACCACCATAGTGAGGGTATAATGATACATGTTTACAATTAATGCACTGCCTCACAACCAGAAATGAAAATCAGCATTCTGCAATAATGTAAGAGCTCGCCCACGAGCCGAAACAATCACTAGGTACGTTTTGTTCAGTTAGCAGTCCCTCTGTTGAAGAGCTTCTGCAACCTAGGTAGTTCCGATGTCGTCCTTCGCTGCTCCTTACACGGTTGTGTGCAGCATCGTTGTAGTTTCTCTAAGTTAGTACATGTCTCAGCATCTATTGTGTCATTAGGGACTGTAGTAGTTTTTGATTTCTCCCTTCTCTTCCGGCGCAAAGCAAGGGTACGGGAGGACTGAGAAAGAAGTGGCTGAGTAGACTCTTCTGCTGACCGACCAGCACGAGTTACCATCACGCAAAGAGAACACGTCTGTACTTCATCAAACACATAGACTACAGGGTCATAGTTAGAACCAGTGGCATTTGAGTCGCTTACTATCATCGGCTGGGTACTGAAAAACCCCTGCAGCAATGACTCACGTCTCAATGGGGAGGATACATGGGGAGAATCAAGTTTCAGAATTGCGCATAGGAGTCTTGATCTACCTCGACTAAGTGGCCGATATGGCACTGCTGATTCCTTTGATGACAGAGGATAGCGTCTATAAAAATTGTGGACGCTACAGGGGCAAAAGCTCACTGTGAAATGCTGTGGCACGTGCAGGCTCACCCGCTTCATGGTGGAATAAAAGTGCATTTCCCATTTCTTATTAGTCTACGTTCCGATGATCGCCAGGACCAACATCTTCGTCCGCCTGGTAGTCCAGTTTGCCTTTTTGAGTAGAGCCTCTGGCAAAGCCAAAGCATCACTGGTGGTCACTCGCATCGCATTTGCATCTGTGTGGTGGTTCAGTCGACTGGTTACCAAAATGCTGGTCGGACAGCATCTCCAAACCAGCATCAGATATATCCTCCCCTTGCGGAGAAGGGCATCTAGCATCTAGCCAGGAGACCAACTTGATCATTATGATAAAGTAAGACTGAATTTGGCTACTAGGCTAAATTCTAATAAAATAACAGAACTTCCCTAATGAACTTGCTCTCCAAATGGGTCACAGTGTCAGTCATACTGTCTGTTTAAGGCTCGTAGCTGCCAATGGTCACGAAGACGTGCTGTCACTTCAATAGTTACAATTGAAAAGGGTAACCCTACACAGCAATAGTGATTACATAACAGCTCCTTCAGCCTGTGAGTTGGCTCCGCCCCTGCTGAGCACCCCAACTAATTTAGTGTATACACCACTGGGGAATACAACGTTCAATTACTGCCGGCTCTTTGGCCGCCTCTTCCGGATTCTGCACTAAAACCTTTAATATCCTGTGTGGCCTAGCCTATCCCCTCACTGTCAGACGGCACGTAGGCTTCAGGAGTGGAGGATTCTGCCCTGATGCATCAGGGCTTACTCAAAATGGCTACAGGCGAGCCTCGTTTTGGATTGACACTTGACCCAATCGATCTGCTTTATACGTGTACTTGAGCATGACCTCAGTCACACAATTACGACCCACGAACTTTGGCCGTAACTTAGCCGCCTGCCCGCACCGCTGGTAGTGACTGATTATCCAGACCCAGTCCCATTCTTTATACAAGGGAGGATCACTCCTCAATCGCCATTGCTGCTCACACAAAAGAGGAGGAGGAGGCCTCTGACCGGAGTTGGCCTTTTTCTCAGCTGTATACACCTGCTGTCCCTATTTGCTCTTTCATGTTCGAGCGAGAAGCTCCACCATCCCTGGGCTCAATGTTTAAGCATTGCTTACAGTTCTCTCTACGCCGCCGGTTCAATCCATCAACATTACCGTGTTTTTTTCCGGATCCGTGCTGGATTCGGTAAGAAAACTCAGCCAGGATCTCAAGCAAATGCGCAACTTGACTATAAAGTTCAGCTCGTCTGCACAACCATATCAAGAATGCATGATACGTTCGAAGCCTGAACATCCGCTCATACAGATACGGTCTAAAATGCTTAACCGCCTTAACTACTGCCAAAACCTCTTTCCTGGTGGTGCAGTAGCTCTTTTCATGGGCCGACATAGTTTTTTTCTAGTAAGCCACCACCACCTTGGACCATTCTGGGCCTGAAAAAGCACAGCTCCCACATCAGTGTCCAAAATGTACTCTTTTGCTGAATCAGGGTACGCCAAGATAGGTGTCGCCATCCGGCAATTCTTGAGATGCTCTAATGCTCGCTGCTCTGCATACGTCCACTGTCAGCCGATTCAACGGCTGAGCAATTTCTGTAAAGTCGAGTATATACTGCCTGTGGTACCCTATCAACCCCAAAAATGCTTGAAATTCAGTGAGGTCCAATGGGACAACCTAGTTTCTCACAGCTCAGACCTTTTCAGGGTCTGTCGCGACTTTGTCCTGGCCAACTACATGGTCTAGGTACTTAACTTCTTGCTGCAACAATGCACACTTAGAGGGCTTGATCTTTAGACTGGCAACCCCGAGTCTGTCGCACACTTCTCTTAGCTGACTGAAATGAGTGTCAGAAGCGGGAGAAAAGACAATGATATCATCAACGTAGATGAACAATGTCTTTCAGTGTAGCTCACTGCGAACTTGCTCCATAAGTCGCTGAAAGGTGACTGGAGCGGATGTAAGTTCAAACGGCAGCACCTCCCACTTCTATAGCCCATTCTGCATTTTAAATGCAGCTTTGTCCTGTGCATCAGGGCTCAGGGGCACTTGCCAGTATCCGCTCAGCAAATCTACCGTATTGAAAAATTTGCTACTAGCTAAGGCATCCAACAACTCATCAATGCTCGGAAGAGAGTAAGCATCATAAATAGTTACACCGTTTAGTTTGCAATAATCTACGTAAAGCCTCCAGCTGCCATCCTTTTTCTAAACCAGGACAACTGGAGAGCTCCAAGCACTATGGGGTGGCTCAATCACCTCCCGGCTGAGAAGGTCTTGCACCTGACCACTAACTTCCTTTTTCTTCTCAGAACCTAATCGGCTGGTTGGCCATTGAATAAGCCCCGTCTTCACCGCCAAGCGTATCTCATGACTGATAGCTTTAGTCAGGCCCATGTCATGGTCGCCATGACTGAACACATCTTTGTACTCAGAGAGTAAATGTGCCACTACATGGCATTCCCTGTTACTCCCACGGTCATCGCCAGCATTTTCGTACAAAGCTACCAAGTGTTCAGGCACCTGCCCCCTGCGGTTCATAGTGGGTACCCCACAGGTCACCTCCGCCGTCTCCGTGTGGGACCTCACATCTTCCTCTTGCACGAAGTGAAGCTTCCTCACTAACGAACTAGCCGGCAACTCCACCGGCTGTGCAAAAAGATTCACATACTGTACCAAAAACTCCTCACACTTGTTCAGCTGATTTAGGCTGCTCCCGAGCTGGACACCTCCAAGTGCCCCTTTCACCACTCCTAAGTCAGAGGTTTTCCTACAGTTCACTCTGCAGCAAACTGTAGCCTTGAAGCCCCCAGGAATGGTGCAACGCCGCACTAGCTGCACTCACCCCACCAAGGGTCTGCTGAACGCCTGCCTGCAAGCTCACGCCTGGCCAACATCACCACTAACTTGTTAAGGTTAATGTAGCACTTGTGTTTCGTCAGGAAAAGCGTTCGCAAGATGGCATCTTCCGTCAGCTGACTGACGATGAAGGTCTCGCTGATCACCTGATCACAGACTTGACCTGTCAGCTCACTCTTGCCAGAGAATAGAATACACAACCTGTCCACCAACATGTGGTGTTCCTTTCATATGGCTCCAGGTTAGCTCTGTCTTTTGCATTGGGTGTGTAAAAACAGCTCAGGAGATTAGTAGTACACCCAGTGTCCAACAGGAATGTTGCAGCTTTGCCGGCACGTTTGCCGGGCAGGAAATAACTGCAACCACATGGCTGAGCGCTCACTGAGCATCTCATCTCTGGAGGCTACACTTCATGTGTATGGAGTTTGGAATGCACCTGCACTTTACGATTGCGAGGGGGTTTCCGAGGTCTTGTGGCAGGCCGAGTGAAATCTTGTTCCTGCTCCCACTCCTCGTATACTTCTTCCTCCTGCAATCCCTCAAAGCAATTTTTGAGTGACAAAGCTGGAGGTTTCAGCAAACCTTGCAGTCTGCTGACTCCTTGGGCTTGCCATTCTCCTGAAGGCCGCTTCCTCACCTTGTAGGGTTTGGGCCTGGGCCTTGGTCCCAAAGAGTTAACTTGACGCCCACGGTTGCCGGAATCTAGGGTGGGCCATCCAGGTTCAACTGCTTTCTTCAACCGTCGAAACAGCTCGTCAAAAGATGTCTTCTACTACCACAACTCCAACAAACAGGGGTGCGTCTGCTGGCGGCAGCTGTCGGTGGCATAGCAGGCTGTTCAACTGACTGTTGTTGAAGCCAGCGACAAATTTTGGCCAACAACTCTCCGACCACTCTCGCGGTTAAGCCGGTTTTTCCAGCTGCTGTCGTGGCTACATGGGCTGCCGCAGCAGCTAACGTTGGCGATAACCCATCGGTGACTTTTACCTGCCGCGCATTCACACTAGTGCGGCATGCGCTGGGGGCTTGGAAATAGGCATTCCCAAGCCGAAACGCTTATTTCATCGTATCAACTTTGGCTACCAGCACGTGCCTTTTCAAGCCGATGTTGACCGACTGGAGAACGCCTCTAGTGCTGAACTCTTCCGACCTTCTGCCGGCAAGCTTCTGCGCCAGCTGTTTCACTTTGGTTGCGTGCTCATGCAAGGGAGTCTTGAGATCTCTCCTAAGCCCTTAGATTTGTACATGCGCATCTCAAGTGGTGAGACCAAATCAGGCTCTCAAAGATGTTGTCGCCATTCTGGCCGATCCCGTCAGGCTTGACCGCAGCTGGCTGCCACATTGCTAAACTCAGCAATAAACTGCTCCACATCTTCTCCGCAGACGGTGGGAGCCTGCAAATAATACCTGGTCATAGACGGCGCTGGCCACCTATGACATCCTCTACAGCTGCCGGTTTGATCTGCTCTAGACAGATGATGTCTCCTTCATCGTCACTAGTTATACTCTTACTCTTTGACCAGGTGCATTAGCCTTCAAAAGTTTCTATTGTGCCACCATTGTTCTAAATTTTTAAGACTAAAGCCTATAACCGCCGACGTCAAGTATTGATAGCGTCTTTTCAATACGAATTATACATGAGTGAAATACAATACATAACTGTGAAGAATTACATAACGTGGCAAATGCTAAGCATGCAACCTAACTAACCAAGCGCTACTATCCAACTGCTCATGCACGCTGCTAGTGATCTTACACCATTACCTCTATCCCAAAGCATTAACTGCAGCTACTGATGCAAGTTGCTAATGATCGTATGATAGTATGATCATTAGTTCCTTTCTAATTGGTTGATCCCATTCATTGTTCAGAGAGGTAGCGTAACAATGTAGGTAGTAATAGGCCAAGTGTAGCTTATCGTATTCTAGACAATGCACATGTATCAGAGTAGAAGAGTAATTACAAGAGTTGCCTTTCCGATACATCATAAATCACCACAATATATAACACCTCAGCAACAATAGAAGGATGACGAACTGTTGAAAACAAACGATATTCAATTGCCTACCATCATAGATCATCTACTTGGCTTATACTGTTCAACTAGCCTGCCTTTGAGTTTTGTTCTAATCGTCCAAAAAATTAATGGTGCATCACTGAGACAGGTGAACGAGGCTCAAACATGTATTAATATCTATACCACCGCAATTGGGCAAATGTGATTGGTCACTTGAGTTTCACTCATTTCGATCAAGTGGCATAATTTTAAAATTTGAAAATTTTTTTAGTGTGGCCTTAATCCAACCTATTTTGTCTCATTTAGTTTCGGATTGTCAAGCTTTCATTGTCTCATTGATCTCATTTCAGTATCCTCATTATTAATATCTACTGAACTTCTTCATAAGTATTCCTCCACTTTTGTAAGCAACTTTTAAGTTCGGACACTTCTATATTTATGTGCAATGTTTGTAATTGATTTGAAATAAAACCAATTGATATTACAGTCAAATTATTTACTGAAATTATCATGATCTTTAGTTAATTAAATTTGCGTTTATCAACTTTTTAACAGTATTGTTCTCACTGGTACAGTTGGCTCCATTCAAATGTAAACATGTAACATTAGGCTTCAAACTTTCAACCAGCTCAACTCTACACTGCGTTTCCATGACTGCTCATTAAGTGAATGAATGCCCTTCCGGGATTATTTGTGGTTTGCATTAATTTATAGTTGGAGTTTTATTCAATGCAACTATTTCTCTTGGCAAATTTTTTTATGGAGCCTGTGCACAAAATGTGTTATTAAGCAATTGTTTCTGATTGGTGGGTGTGTTACGTTAGTTTAAAATAACATTATTGTCATTTGCAGAAAACAAACTCCTAAATAATGAGAATACAGGAGACTCCAAAAGAGCGAGATGAGAGTTTCACTGTGTGTTTGCAGATACTTTAGCTGTTGATAAAATCTCACTGATTTTCACTGAAGAAACAAAATAGATATTGGGTGTGTTGACGTTCTCTCCCCTAACTGCCAAATTTCTTTATACCAAGAAATGCATTTGGAATTTGATGTTTTTACTCTGTAGATTATTTCGCTATTGAAACTATTTGTTTTTTGAGATTGTGATTTGCTTCATGTTTTTTTCCTGTTTCATTGCATGTATTGTTCAAAATGACTACAATATCATTTTACGCTCTGTACCAAAAAAATGATCAATAAATTGGTAACAGTTTTATGCATACCTTGATGCAGATACTTTTATTTGAAACTCATGAAACGTACCTCCCAAACTTAAAGTTGAAATCATACAATTGATCACTGAAATCCATATTAAACATGGTTTCCAACACTATCTAATGAGTGCGTTGAATATTTGAGCAACCTTCTGAACAATATAGCATATTGAAAATTAGCAAAAATGACAGCAACTAAAATTGCTGTCATTAAAATAATAATAAAAATTGATTTGTACAAATACATAAACAGATTAACAGTTGATAGAAGTTAATGCAGCAATTGTGTTTGGTACTAATATATATATACTTCGTAAAACTGTTGTTGAGCTTTTTTATCAAAACAAAACTAAGTTATTTATACAGAACAATACATCTGAGGAAGAATAGAAAAGTTCATCATAACCCAACAAAAAGTAACAGTAAACAAAACAAATACAAGTTGTATAATTGAAGATGAAGAAAAATCAAACTATAAGTTATACATTGTATGCAGATAAACTAGTTTATTAACAAGATGTAGCAAAGTTACAAACTTTTAGAAACCCACTCTCCACCCTCGCTAGGGTTGGAACCCAAGACCCCCATTTTCCAAGCAAGTGCTAACCAGTACACCACATAAATATATACCCATACACAATTCAAGCGCAAATCTCTTTGAAATGGCAATAATTTTATGCATTCGTCTTACTAAAAGTATGAAGTTGATGATTATCTCTTTTCATTTCAATGATATTTTAGTTGTAGGCAACTGTTTGACTGCAAACTATTCTTGAATAAATTTGCCTGCAGTATTCAGCCTTTGCACTTCTTCATGCATAGCAGCTTGGACTTCTGCCTCTTTCCATTTCTTGAACCTCAAAGTTTTTCTTTCTACTATCACAACAATGTTACTAAGAACCACCCACAATACCTTTACAGACGACTACTTATTGTACTAATAAAAAACTCAATGCTCATTGCCTTTACTCAAAATAAAACTTTGAACACTATTATTCAAGCAAAGGTAAAGTTAAAAAAAACCTCAACAAATTTGTTTAATGAAATCCATAACCCTGCTAAATTAACAATTGTTTTTGCCAGAGACAGATATTGCAATGGTTAGAAGAAGTATACCTCCCAGTACCACCTGCTAAACATGACTATAGATTATGTTGAAACCAAACGTTAAGGACGACAACTTTGCAAACCCTTGCCGCATGTTTATGCGGTGCCCGATGAATAACTACGGATGACACTGCCGAAATCTGCGTCATTCAATCGGCATCCACTCTGTGTATATAAGCAATGCCTTCTGCCGCCCAAAGCCGTCTTGGGCAGTAGTAGTAGATATTTGGTGCCACGGAGCGAGGAAGCCCACAGGAACTACCTGGTGACAGGTATCGTCTAAAGGCCCCTGTCTTCACTGACAATGAGGGCATAGAACAATTCATTCAATAGTTCAGAGATGTGGTAGCCGTTACTCAATGGCCACCTGCTCAATTGCCCTGCTGAAATTGCAGCTGGCTTTGGCAGATTAGGTCACACCTTATGCGGGTTGGGACCTGACATCAACAGCATTTTTGTTGCATTACGGACTCGATTTGGCATTTCCCCTATGGACCCCCGAGTCCGCTCGCAAGAGTTGCGGCGCAACCCGGGCACCTCCCTGCGAGAACATGCTACCACAGTTAAACGATTAGCGCAAACTGCGCATAGTGACCTGTCACCCGTTACCCGTGAGCAGCACACCTTCGACACTTTTGTGCAGGTGGTTAGTGACCTAGGTCTCCATCACCAGTTTCTGGCAAGAGAAGTAGCGATGGTTAAAGATGCACACGTGAAAGTGAGGCCTATTTGTTGGCCCATCTGATACACAGGAGCCGTGCAGCGTCTCGTCAAGTTTAAGCAGAGATAGCAACTACTTATAGCGAGACTTGAACAGCGACCTGCATAGCTGTCGCCACTATCAAGTCTTCGACCGCCTCTAAGGTCGCGCCAGGTGACCGACATGGTAGTGGAACTGTTGGAAGCACTCGCACAGTCTCTAGAAGCGAGACTCGCTCACATACCCTCAAGGTCGAAGGTGGGGCCGCTGAGGGAGCGGGCTATCACCTGTTGAGAGTAAACATAACAAGTAGATAATATATCATATAATAAAATTTTATTCTGTGTGTATGATAAGCTTTGTTATCAAATATTTTCATTTTTTAAATTCATATATAAATATTATATAAATATACCAGCAATAGCCAGGAGGATCGGTTCAGCCCTTTAGCGAAGGAGGTTAGCCATAGTAAGACACATCATAGTGTAAGTGTGGACTATGTGGTCTGTTCAAATGAATATGGTAGTGTTTATATGGGAGAGTGTATATAAAGAAAGAGTGTATATAGAGAGAGTATATATATATATATATATATATATATATATATATATATATATATATATATATATATATATATATATATATATATATATATATATATGACACAGGATAGTTAAGGGCATCCTTACTAAGAATACCATAAATTTCTCTCAAAATGTAGTTCAGGTTCTTGAATAATATTGCTCTGCGGGTGGCATGCGTGTTGCCTACTTGCATTTGTTTAGCCTAAGAATAAACTACAGCCAATGAGCAGCAACCTTCATTAGGGCTGCGTTATCTATCAACATTCCATTATGGATGCTACATAAACAAAGTACAATGCGAGCTATTCATAATAGCCTGCCAGTTAGCAAGCCTGTAATTATTATGTACGCGCCAATATCTTCTCATCCCTACGTGCTCATTGAAGCGTGAAGTGCTGCGCGCTGCTAGTTTCTTATGAAAAAATATGGCATTTTCAGTGTATAAATCACCAATTTATGGGCAATCTAGCAGAGTTAATGGAAAATGAAAAAAATTACCCTGGAGAAATATCTCAGGATTCCAGCAGTGCAATTTTTATTCAGATATCATCTTTTGCTGCTGAGATATTTTACTGGTACTGAAAAGTCAGCTTTCCAGGCAAAATTGGCCAAAATTGGGCAGTTTTTTGTCTATAACTTTGCAAAAAAAATGAAAATTAAAATTTCCAAAAAAGTTGCACTGGGGAAAAAAACATCTACAACATAGTTTTTAAATTTTGACTCTAGCACAATTAGGTGAGATTTTATTTTACTGGTACTGAATTCTTATATGATTACAATGCAAACCTCAGCAAAGCAGTTGCAGCTAAAAGGTTGCCCTTAACTATCCTGTGGATACAACGACAGGCCTATACCAACTGAAAGACTCGGTGGGGCGATTGAAACGGAGGCTACGTGCCCGACAAGCTCGGCACAGATCACGCTCACTACAGGAGTGAGAGCCTACCCAATAAGCATGCCTGTTAAAGGCACCTTCTCGGTGGACTACATTGTCGTCGCGTAAATGACGAGTTCCCCCGGTCATTGGTCTGTGTGCTGTATAGCACCCTCTCTCTCTGTAGTTGACCAACTGTGTGTTTGACCACTCTGTCTACCTTATTATATATATGCTTTTGTGTACACAACATTTCTCTTCTTTCTGTTTGTGAGTTTATTTATGTCCGTTTTTTTATATATATATTGTGGTGGCTCGTGGAGCTACCAGCAGCACAGTATACAGGGTCGTGTAATTGACCCGGAACAATTGATAGCCAATTAGCGGCTTCGAATTAGTTAGCAGCAGTAATAATTTTCCCGCTGTTAGTCAGTCGAAGTTAGAGTGCTGAATAGTCTAGATGTGTGAATTGTCAAATGTATTTGTATCATTTTTGTAATGTATTATTGTGTTTAAAATATATACTCGTTCACTCGACTTATCCTGGTGCAGTTCTATAGCAAGTAATTAGACTCTCTGGATTGCATATCAACCCTAATTCTGAAAAACATAACAGTGGTGGCAGCGGTGGGATAGTGCATTCAAGATGGAGACTGAAAACGCTGGAACGCAACCACCGGCAGTAGAAGGTGAGCGTGTAGACAATGCTGTAGAGACAATGCCTGTTAACCATGTAATAGAAGAGCGAAGGGTTCCGCGAGAACTAACTGAAGACCGCTACCGGTTAAAGGCGCCCACCTTTACGGGCGAAGAGGAGGTGGAACAAGTTATCCAAGAGTTTAGCGATGTAATGGACGTCGCCTAGGGTGGCCCTACTTAAGCTTAGAATGGCATTAATGGACAAAGCCAAGCCTTATGGGCTGGGCGTAGACATCGATAATATCTTTGCTTCTCTGCGGGCCCGCTTCGGCTTCTCTGCTACAGATGCCAGGGCCCGATTACAGAGGTTGCGGCGTGATCTCCGCACCCCGCTGCGGGAACATGCCGCCACGGTCATGAAGCTGGCACAGATCGCATACAGCGACTTGCCCCCAGTCAACCGCGAGAGGTATACCCTCGACGCTTTCATAGCATCTGTCGACAATTTGGGTCTCCACCACCAGTTTCTAGCTAGGGGAGTCACCACCGTTGAAGATGCTCTGACTGAGGGGGAAGCTTACCTCCTAGCAAATCAAATGCATAAAAGTCGCGGGAGCTATCGCCAAGTGGAGGTAGACCGCACGGACACGGCAGCGGGACGAGAGGAGGAAACCTCCGCCGCGGCTGCCGTGTCTCAGTTAGCGAAAGCATCGAAAGTCACTCAACTGACAGACATGCTAGCCAAACTGATTGCAACACTGACACCCCAAACCCCAGTAGGTACCGCCACTGAGCCCGTACAGCCACCGGCGCCGCCACAGGGGGAAACGGTCAGTTTTTGCTAGGAATGCGGAAATCAAGGACATTTCCGCTGGTACTGTCCCTTCCTGACTCCGGGGTTAAACTACCGCGGCCCGCAGATGTTCCCACCTCCTGCGGGCCGACGATGAAACCTCTAGGGAAGAAGGAACGCAGGTCACCCAGACGGGTACTGCGTACTGGCAACCAACAGTGGCAACAGCCGCGACGGACCAGCAAGGGGCTCCGCCCTGCCGCTACCTTTTCCATGCCCCTCCAAAACAGATTCGAAGGGCTACAAGCCCAGGAATCTGGATGGGAGCCAACAAAGGTAGCCGGAAATCTAGCCTCGGCACCCCCGAGGCCAACCTACCACCATCCCAAGAGACCTCCTTCGCGACCCAAAGCGAGAGAGGTACTCCCTGCGAGAGTAAGGCCTGAAGAGAGAGTTCAGGTGCAGCCCCATGGGAACAGCTATTTTCCTGCCGGGAAACTGGAAGGCAAGGCTGCTACTTTCCTCATTGATTCAGGCTGTACCACGAACCTCTTAAGCCGCCAACTCTTCGACACCCTCAGTGCTTGGGTTAGGGGTGAGATGGAACCATACGAGGGGGAGTATGGCACCCTAGCTGACAGGTCCTGCCTTCCCTTCTATGGTATAATTGAGCTGACGGAACGAGTCCGCGATCAAATGATCCAAGAGACGTTCATCGTCAGTCAGCTCAAGGAGGACGCCATCCTCGGGATGCCATTCCTAAAACGGCACGGATGTCACATCGATTTTAGTAAATCTGCGATGGTGATGTCCGGGCGAGAACTCGCCTGCGTCGACAAGTTTGGCCGCCCTTTAGTGGGAGGTGTGCAGGTGGTACGCAACAGTACCATACCAGGCCGCTCTCGGGCTACCATTCACTGCAGGGTGAACAATAGCCAGATCTCTGGACTAGGGGTAGTTGAAGGCGCGCACGAAAGGATCCAACTTGCCAGCAGTCTGAATCAGCTGACTGAGCAAGGGGAGATCTTAGTGCAGTGCGTCAACCCTTTTACCGAGTCTCTCAAGCTTCCGGCTGGGTCTATGCTGGGCCGTTTTCACTCTGTTCAAGAGGAGGACGTGGGCCCGTCACTGGGTGATGCGACCGAGGCACCCCCTCGACACCCTACTCAGGGGCGAGGGACCGTCCCAACACATCTCCGGGAGTTGTATGATACAGCCTGTGGCGGCTGCGCGAGCAACAAAGAACGCCAAGCGATGGCGAAGTTGCTCTGCGACTACGGTGATGTGTTCAGCAGCGGAGATCATGACGTGGGGCTGACTGGAGTTGTCAGACACGAAATACCGCTGACTGCAGGGACAGTCCCTGTCCGGCAACCCACGCGCAGGCTGGGGCCGGAAAAAGAGAAGGAGGTTAGCCGACAAGTACGGGATCTTCTGAACCGCGGCCTCATAGAGCCCGCCCATAGTGCGTGGAGCTCGCCAGTCGTATTGGTCTGGAAGAAAGACGGCAGTTGGCGGTTCTGTGTGGATTACTGCAAACTCAATAGCGTAACCATACAGGACGCCTACCCTCTACCTTGTATTGACGAGTCCTTGGACGCCCTAGCCGGCAGCAAGTACTTCAGTACGTTAGACTTGCTGAGCAGCTATTGGCAAGTTCCTCTGAGTCCCGACGCCCAGGAGAAAGCGGTGTTCATCACACGGGACGGTTTGTGGAAGTGGAAGGTGTTGCCTTTCGGGTTAACCTCCGCCCCAGCCACCTTCCAGAGGCTGATGGAGCAAGTCCTCAGCGGGCTCCATTGGAAGACACTGCTGATCTACCTCGATGATGTCATCGTGATCTCCCCAGACTTCGAGACACATGTCAGTCGTCTGCAGGAGGTCTTTGAGAGACTCCGAGGTGCCGGTCTTAAGCTCAAACCTTCCAAGTGCGCTCTATTGCAGCCAGAGGTTAAGTACCTGGGGCACGTTGTCGGTCGAAACGGCGTGGCAACGGATCCCGAGAAGGTACGGGCAATAGAAGACTGGGTCACCCCCCAAGACTTGACCGGACTCCGGGCTTTCTTGGGGCTGGTAAGGTATTACAGGCAATACATACCAGACTTTACGGACATAGCGCAGCCGTTAAATCGGCTCACCGCAAAGGGAGTGATGTGGCAGTGGACCCCAGTCGAACAAGGAGCGTTCGACAGCCTCAAGGGCTGCCTGCTAACGGCGCCCATCTTGGCCTACCCAGACCCCACTCTGGAGTATATCCTCGACACTGACGCCAGTGACCAAAATGTTGGTGCTGTGCTGTCTCAAGTGCAGGAAGGCCGAGAGGTAGTAGTAGCCTACTACAGCAAGTCTCTCTGACCAACTGAACGAAATTACTGCACTACCCGCAAGGAGCTGCTGGCAGTAATCAAGTCAGTGAAGCACTTCAGACCATACTTATATGGCAGGAAGTTCCGGCTGCGTAGGGATCATGCCTCGCTGATCTGGTTGTGCAAGAGAGCAGAGCCCTCTAGTCAGGTCGCCCGGTGGCTCGAAATCCTAGCTGAGTTCTCGTACCGGATCGAACATTGACCGGGCAAGAGACACAGCAATGCAGATGGTTTGAGCCGCCGACCTGACGGAGGTTGCAAACAGTGTCTCAACATCGAGAGGAGGGATGGAGGTCCCCCGCGATGCGAGTTAGAGACATTGGCTCACCACGGAGCAAGGTTTTACTGGGACCAAGGTCAACTCAGGCAGGAGGTTGACAAGTCCCCGGAGATTGTACAGAACCTCCGCGCCAATCCTGTACTGGTCGATAATGTCCGGGAGCTGAAGAAGCTCCAAGAGGAGTTGCCTGGGGTAGTGGCAGACATATATCGGGCCAAAAAGGACGGGCGACGACCCAGCGAGGAACGGATACGGCAGGGATGCGCCGAGTTCCGGCTACTCTGCCAGCGTTGGGACTCGCTGAGGATCGGGCAGGACGGTCTATTGACCATCTCCCTAGCTGCCAACAGCAGACACCCGGAGAGGAAAAGGGTGGTCTGCCCCAGTGCCATACGCCGCGAGTTAATCTGGGACACTCACAAACAGGCCCACGCAGGAGTCAAGAGAGTGATCTCCAAATTACAACTCCGGTGGTATTGGCCCAAAATGGGGCGGGATGTCCGGCTCAGAGTTAAGCAGTGCGAATTCTGCCAGGCCAGCAAGCATGGCCGTCTCCCTGGTGAAGCGGGACGGCGGAGGCTATATGCTGGCAGGCCGTGGCAAGTGGTAGCTGTTGACCTGGTCGGACCCATGCCCCTGACCCCCAGAGGCAATAGTTGGATATTAGTATTAACCGACCACTTTACTAGGTGGGCGGATGCTCTGGCTATCCCAGATGCGTCAGCCCCAACAGTGGCCAGGGTACTAGACCAACATGTATTCTGTTATTTCGGTCTACCCGAGCAGATACACTCTGATCAAGGCGCTCAATTCCAGTCTCAACTGATGAGCGACCTTTGCCGCCTCTGGGGAGTAAATCAGAGCAGTACCACCCCCTATCACCCACAAGGCAATGGGGTGGTGGAGCGCAACAACCGGATGCTAGGTGATGCGCTCCGGAGTCTCCTCCTTGAACGCACTCAAGTGGAATGGGACACGGTGTTGCCGCAGTTCATGCGTGCATACCGTAGCACCCCACACACCAGTACTGGTGAGACCCCAAACCTCTTGATGCTCGGGAGAGAGACCCGGGTACCTGACCATCTCACCTACCACGTTCCAGAGCTAGACAACTCGATTCACGAGTATGCCAGTTAACTAGTGGAACGGATGTGGAAGGTGGAAGGTGCGACACGAAGATTCCGAGGGACCACCCCTCTACCAAACAGGGGATAAGGTGTGGATGGTCAATTACCGTAGGCGTCGCGGTCAGGCGTCTAAGTTACAGCCTAAGTTCGTGGGGCCCTACGTGATCGTCGAAGCTATGCCCAACCATACGTACAAGATTGAGCGCTCAGGACAGGTGTCTATCCAGAATGAGTCTTGCTTGAAGCCGTATTGGGCTAGCCCCGACGCGGTGGGAGAAGCCCCCCGTTGTTGGAGCCCAGGAGGCAGACAACAACACGCGGGCGACGGCGGCATGGACCTGAATACGAAGTGGTCATACCGCGGGAAGAAAACTTGGTGAGGGAAGAAAGACAGCTTTTACCAACAGAAGCGTGTCCGCCACCGCCAAGTCTAATTCCGTCACTTCTAAAAACCGAGCCGGTTCCGGAAGTGCGAACCCCCACGGAGGGAGGGGCTCCATCCGGAGAACAAGAAGAAATGACCGCTAACGGTGAAGCAGAGACGCCATTAGAGGCCCCTGCTAATGAACCGGCGAGCGTGTCACCCCCCCTAGAAAGGGGACAGCGTACGAGGCAACCCCCCGCATATTTGAAGGACTTCGTATGCGACTGCGTTAAAAGCTCCGCGTATGAAAGTCTAGGGGAAAACCGTACGAGAAAAGTATCGAGCAAATGTGGGAGTTGTCAACACCACAAACATATCAACTTTTGTATTGGCGGAAATAGAAACAAAATTCATCCGCTGGGTGCACAAAGTCTTAATCACGCACCCCAACCACGTTGCTCGATCTTTTCATACGCTAATGCAGTCAAGAGTAGACGTGTTTCTAAGCAGCAGTTCAAACCATTTCACAAATTCAGTATGTCTTATGACAACAGATCGTGGGGTGAGTTAACTATATCTTAATATGAAACTAGATTGCATCGCTCAGCTCCGACTCACTGAGTCAAATGAGCTGGAGATAGGTTAGTGAACTACCGTAGTAAGAACTCAGTTTGACTTAGAGATTTTATAATCTCATTGCAATACGTGTTCTATTTGACTATTCACTACAATAAATCTCTACGAGGTAACTGAATGAGGAGTTGCCAGGCTGTTCAAGCTGACAACACGGCAGTGTATTATACTAACACTGTTGAAACTTTTTCAGGTTACACTCGACCCGCTACAACCAGGGTACGGGATAGAGCACTTCCCGCTCCGCATCCTGAAGAGTATGCCAATGGTGACCGGCCCGAGCCACTGCGCCGCCGTTGGCGGTGGGTGTCTCCAGAAACAGAGGAGCAGATAGAAACGGCCTGGGGGTCTAGAGGACGGACGCGATGCTAGATTTGTGGGGAAGAATGTGCCTCTCACCGCTCCTTGAAGCTACATGTCAACGCCCATCTCTTACTCACATTCTGCCCCTGCGGATACAATGATGTCTACCCCTACCCCGTCACCAGACATCGAGCGACGGGCTGTTTCTCCAAAGAGAATTACGTGGTAGATGCCAAGCTCTATCCAGAATTCCTCACTCTGATACGACCCCTAGTAAAGAAGGCGATGTTGCTAGCCGTCCTGACCTTGGGTTTCCAACGCGTATTAGACTATGCCAGGCAACAATCCCCATTGGTATCTGACCGCCCTCAGATTGCGTACACCCCCGAGGAGTTTTCCTACCCTGAAGAAGGAGAGGTCTCCCATACCTCGACGAAGAGAGGAACCAGGTCTCCCAGTTCCCGCTGCGCCGCAGACGGACACTGTCCTCAGACCCTGCTCGCCTGGCCACAGTGGAGGAACGTCTCCTCCGACTGCGAGAGGAATTTACGCAGTTAGCACCAGACCTGCTCAATACCACGACGGGGCTCTTCCAACTAAAAGGATCAGTGGGCCGGATTAAGCGTAAGCTACGTACATGCCAAGCCAAACATCGGCGTGCCCAACATTGACTCTGGTTCTGCGACCCGGAATAATCCACAACTTCGTCCTCTTGGGAGACCCAAGACTATCATGCAAATGCTTGACTGCTCGACAGGTCGACTCTTTGTCCAATACTACAGCTAGCCGGTATTCCTCCTCTACAGCTGGCCAATTGTATGCAACTTGCTGTTATAATGACTCTGTCTGTTATTATGTATCTTTATATGTGTTATGTATTATCTTTTGGTCTACTGATGTATGTGGTTAATGAAGAAGTATTTTTTTTATATATCAGAAAGAGGGTTTTCTGCTGGTGGGGGCGGTGTGTTGGCTCGTGGAGCTACCAGCAGCACAGTATACAGGGTCGTGTAATTGACCCGGAACAATTGATAGCCAATTAGCGGCTTCGGATTAGTTAGCAGCAGTAATAGTTTTCCGCTGTTAGTCAGTCGAAGTTAGAGTGCTGAATAGTCTAGATGTGTGAATTGTCAAATGTATTTGTATCGTTTTTGTAATGTATTATTGTGTTTAAAATATATACTCGTTCACTCGACTTATCCTGGTGCAGTTCTATAGCAAGTAATTAGACTCTCTGGGTTGCATATCAACCTTAATTCTAAAAAACATAACAATATTATGTTCACTGTTTTTTGTGTGTTTTTTTGTGTTATCAGAAAGTAGGGCTTTCTGCTGGTGGGGGTGGTGTAGTGGGTCACGCAGTATCATAATGTAGAATCATCTCCTCTCCATTCGAGGAATACTAAAAGCCCCCAATGTATTATCCAAAAAGAAGAACTGGAAGGTGAATTTCCGACCCAGTGACAGTTCCCGGGTAGTTAGCAATTATCACGTTGTTGTGAGCGAGAACTCGAAGTGTACGCACATAGTTAGATGGCTATTGTATTACTGTAATTTGATGTAATGTTTTATACTGTGTTTATTATGGATAATGAAGATTATTATACGGCTACTACCCTAGTAATTACTAGTTAGAAAGCATAGTAATTGTGCAAATTACAACAATATCACTACATGTACTTGTGTGCGGACTATTGTAATAGTTTTTAGTAATGCATTAGTTATATCGAAAGAATACTTCTCACTCAGACAGTTACATGATGCAGCCAACATCGTGTCATCAGGATGGCACCACCGTGTTGACCAATGAGATGTGGCTAACAATTAATTAGTAGGCGGAGTGTTATAGTGGCACGCTGAGAGTTTAGCTAATGACAATAGCCTATCAGATACTTGAGCTATCGTGTTACTAAGAGTTGCCCTACCAGCCACCGTATAGCTGAGATAGCTACAAGCTAAGGCGGATAAAACCCAGACAAACAGAGTGAACGGTCTCTTTTATCTAGCAGCTTTATCACTGGTAAGACATACTATTACATTGTGGTAATCTAACATGGCGCAGTCAGCATTTTAACGAACCTGCCAGTGAGAAACTCTTTCTGTCCTTACAACTATAGATGATAGATAAGTACTTTCTTCAATTAATCATTATCAGTTGCAAGTGTTTTGAATATAATATAATAATATAAGTGTAGTGTAGTGTAGTGTAGTGTAGTGTAGTGTAGTGTAGTGTAGTGTAGTGTAGTGTAGTGTAGTGTAGTGTAGTGTAGTGTAGTGTAGTGTAGTGTAGTGTAGTGTAGTGTAGTGTAGTGTAGTGTAGTGCAGTGTTACTGTTGGTGGAGTGTTACTGTTGGTGCAGTGTTACTGTTGGTGCAGTGCTACTGTTGGTGCAGTGCTACTGGTGGTGCAGTGTTACTGTTGGTGCAGTGCTACTGTTGGTGCAGTGTTACTGGTGGTGCAGTGTTACTGTTGGTGCAGTGTTACTGTTAGTGTAGTGTTATTGTTAGTGTAGTGTTATTGTTAGTGTAGTCTAATGAGTGATAATCGTAATTTGATATCGTGATTCACAGCTGGCAACTGTGATACTACAGTCATTTACAACAAGTGACCGAAACAGTGATACTCAGTGTTTAAGATATTTTGTGATTGGCATCTTGACATAACACACGAGTAAATCAAGGCTCCAAGCTAGTACAAGTAGTAACCTTTGTAGCACAGGGAATTATAACAACAAAGTCATGGATTTAAATTCATTTCCAAGACTTCAATTGAATTGTAATGATGTGACAGGATCATGGAATGATTGGCTAGCTCAATTTGAGATAACAGTAGAGTTAACTACTTTGAATCTGGGAAAAGAGACAGTGGAGGGTGTAGAAGTAAATAAATTTAGAGGTAGGACTAAGTTGTTAGCATTGTTGAGCGCAATAGGCAATGATGGTAGAGCCACGTTACAATCTCTTGGCTTTGATTTGAGAAACAATGGGAATGAAGGCTATGAGCAAGCATTAGGTCTACTTAGGGGCCACTATGATAGGTCAGATAGCTTTTATGTTAAAACAATGAGGTTTGTGACAGTGTCACAGGCCATTGATGAGGATGAAAGAGAATACTTGCTGAGAGTAGAAAAACTTAGTAGAGAATTAGGTTTAGGTGCTGGGACCGAGGATGTTAGAAGGAGACTTAGTGTTGCCTTAGCAGTAAATGGCTTGCGCGATACTAATGCTAGGAGACAATTATTGCAAAAACCCGATTTATCCTGGGATGACTTAAATACCAAGCTTAAAGCAAAAAAGCTAGCTAGAGACTCAGACCTACTTTTAAATGAAGCTAGGACAATAGTGGACGTCAAACAAGAAGTCGGGGCTGTAAGTTCTCTCAAGCAGACTAGAAACAGTAGCAGTGACACCTGTGACAGTTATTCTGTTAATAGGGTTTCGAGATCTAGAATAAAGTGGAGACCTTATTTGAGAAGTAGCCTTAGGAATAGTGACCACTATAGAAGTAGAAGCTCGAGTGGATCTAGTAATAGCTCTGATGATCATAGTAAACGACATTACAATAGTAGGGATAAATTCTGTTCAAGCCAACGAAGGAGGAAGGATGAAAAACCTCTCGTAGATAGACTGAATTCGGGTTACTATCATTCTAGGTCTAAAAGGTTTAGCTCTCCTAGAAGAGAAGGAAATCTTTGCTATCATTGTAAAAAACATGATCATAGAATTAGGGACTGCCCTGATGTAAGGTGCTTTGTATGTAACTGTCGAGGGCACACCACTAAAGATTGCCCCGAAAGGGAGACCAAGCCTTATAGGTCAAGTAGTGCGAGTAGTGATAGGAATAAGGGTTATAGGAGAGTCAAATTTGCAAGCTGACTATATGATGGCAATGACAGCAAGTTATTTCCTCCTGAACAAGGAGAAATTATGCATACTAGACGGGGGAGACTAAGCAAACCTCCTAATAGACTAAACATGCAGAGGTATAAATGATAATGTGTTTTTATAGATACCGTTTTAGAAAACTTGAGAAAAACAATATATAGATAGAGAAAGAGACAAACAATGAGCAATAGTGAGAAAGAGAAGGAAGGTATAGGGGAATTCGACATGGACTCTTGGTCTGAAGCCGGACCCTCAGGAAGACATAAAGAAACGGTAAAAGGGTAAGCCCAAGAATACAGAAGATAAGGCTAAGCTTAAGAAGCCATATGAGGTATGTGGCAACAAGGGCACAACTAGGTGTGCCATCTGTAGATGCTTCAGGGATTACTCTGCCCGATACTGTCCCAATAATAAGTGTTACAGGTGTGGGCAGAAGGGTCATTGGGTGGAGGACTGCAGAGAAGTCTATTGCAGTTGGTGTTGTGTCGCAGCCGAACACAAAACCTCAGACTGTAGTCACGCACCTTCTAGCTTCAAGCAGAAGGCTGTTGATGGTGTTGACTCTCAAGATCCAGCACCAAAATTAGCCAAGGTTTCAGGTAGTCAGAAATCAAACTATGCAAGTGTTGCCTCTGGTGGTGTAGCTACATCATCAAGCTATGTTCATGCATTAAAGCCTAAAAATGTTATTGTCAGTGAAGTTTCAGGGTTCCTGAATGGCTTGACGGGGTGCGACTTCCTGGATGGAGAGGCTTATGCACTAAGGAAAGAGGAATTAAATAGAGAAAAGCAAGAACTTCAACGAAAGTTCAACAGGCAGTATCAGTGCTCAATGGCTATTAAAGTAGCAATCGAAAACTGGGCCAGCGTGGCCAACGTGCATTCCAGAGGGTTGGGTAGCACAATACTAAACCCTGCAACCACAGTTGCGGAAGGTCCCAGTGGTAACCAGGAGGAGTCAAAGGCCGTAGAGGAGTCGCCGACCCCAGGTCGCCCTCGGGACGACACTTGGGAGGAGTCAATGGCCGTAGAGCCCCAGACCCCCGGTGTACATGGTGGTTCAGACCTTGGTCTGAGACCGACCTACAGTCCTAGTCAGCCTCAGGCAACTGAGACTGGGGAGGTAAAGATGGAAACATCTTCTAATCCCGAAGCACTGCATTGAGGTTCTGGTCAGTCTCAGGCAACTGAGACTGAGGGAGAAGAGGGTGGGAACATCCTCCGATCCAAACTCACTTACTTACACACTTACCAACACACTAAACAACCTACTCACCTAACTTACTCACCTACTTATTTACTCACACACTCAACGACACACTGACTCGCAAACTACTAAATTACAAATAGTTAAAACTTGTGTTTACAGTTTCTGGCATATAGAGGTGAGTAAGTTTACCCACAGACATGTGGTACTCATCAGCTTATAGCTTTTAGAAATAGTATGTAATTGAAATGCTTAGTTTTAGCAGGTGGTCACCAGCCTTTATTGGAAGGGGGCATGTTATAGTGGCACGCTGAGAGTTTAGCTAATGACAATAGCCTATCAGATACTTGAGCTATCGTGTTACTAAGAGTTGCCCTACCAGCCACCGTATAGCTGAGATAGCTACAAGCTAAGGCGGATAAAACCCAGACAAACAGAGTGAACGGTCTCTTTTATCTAGCAGCTTTATCACTGGTAAGACATACTATTACATTGTGGTAATCTAACACGGAGCTACAAATGTGTAGTGGAAGCTAGTTAGGCAGCGTAGCCAGCAGAGTGAATCGAGTTCTAATACTATAAAGTTGTGTGTAAGTTACTCTATTATTATGTAATCATGCGGAATAGTGTTAACAGTAGCAGCAGAGTGAGTTATCGCAATAATGTAGTGAATTTCGCAATTCACTATATTATGTGTGGGTCAACTTAAACAAAGCCACTACACCAGGTTGTTTACGCTAAGATAAGTTTATTATTTACAAGATACAAGGAGTTTTATTTACTGCTAACATGAATAGAAACGATTACATAATTAGTGAGCTTTAATACACAACTACTCTAAATGAAGTCCCAAGCTGCTCTGCCGGCTAGCTACTCAGCGCACTGCAACTACGAGTAGCTAGCTCCACCTGCTATCAATTAGTGTGTCTGTCCTGATTGGTGGTTACTAGTGGTGCCACTGCTGTCCATAGCTACAGGTCGATGTAGTCGAACTCCACAATAGTATATAATATAGAGTCGGCCCCTTTCGATTAATACTAACATAAATTACGCCACTGAAATCCATCACAATAATAAAGGCTATTCAAATTGTATGAAATCTGGTGAAGTGGCCTTGCATAAGTGGACTCACAATTTATAGTGAACTGTAAATTCACTACAGTATGATGTCACTAGAGCTCATACTAACCCCTCCATAGATAACTGGAAATTAATCATTTCCTTCTTGAACTTCACTAGAAGACTCTTGTTCTAATACCCAGAGCAGATGACCATCAAGGCCAGGCTATAACTCTCATGTACTCAATATAATACTCGATACAATTTTTATTTTCAAGTATCATACTGTATTTAATAATATTATATGTACCTTATAATATTTAACAAAACTGTTATACAGAAAGCAAATATACTGTAGATTGTATTTTTATACATTTGAAAATATTAACTTTCATCTTTGCCTGCAAATAGAAGTATTTTATTTTTTCTTGTATTATTAATTTATCAAAT